>CM061532.1:76729574-77329574 GCA_030545055.2 Neoaliturus tenellus
TATCATGGCAGCAAACCTGCATATTCTTTTCCCATGTTAATCATATGGAGAATGGGCAAACTCTTTTAATTAGGCCTATGGATAGATATTGATGAAACTTGGTATATGGCTTTATATGGTCCAAAAATAAAATTTTTTTTATGCTTAAAATCTACTTTTAGTGTTCCCCATGGCAGCATACCTGCATACTCTTTCCCTATATGTATCATTAGGAGAATAGACTATATTTTCCTATTTATGAGCACGTAATAAAATTTTGCTTACAAGTTCTTCTGGTCAAAATTAATATTACTAATTTGGAAATTCGCTGAGTACGCAGGTCTGCTGCGACGGGGGGTATTTTTCACTTTCTTATTAATAAAAAGTTTTTTTTTTTGTTGTTGTTATTGTTGTTGTTGTTACTTTTTTATTTTGCTTTCAGGTATGTATTTCATTTTTCAAAATTTTCTGCCACTTTTCCAATACTGTATGACTTTTTTTCTTAATATAACAATAACAATTTTATTTTTTGTCCGCCATATTGGAAAGAAGTTATTTGTGCGTAAATGATAATTCTTATAAGTGAAATGTTCTTAAAACTGTTATTTTTATTTAAGATACTTTTTATACATAAAACTCAACAGTTTTGGAGATAGAGGAAGACAAAGTTTGCCAAATGTTATTCTTATGGAACTAAAAATGAATTAACTGCCTCTAGCTCCCTAACCATTATATTTAAAGAATACCCCCCGTCGCAGCAGACCTGCGTACTCAGCGTATTTCCAAATTAGTAATATTAATTTTGACCAGCTAAACTTGTAAAAAAATTTCATCACGTGCTCATAAATAGGGAAATAAATGTCTTTTCTCCTTAAGATAAATATAGGGAAAGAGTATGCAGGTATGCTGCCATGGGGGACACTAAAAGTAGGTTTTTAGCATAGAAAAAATTTATTTCGACCATATAAAGCCATATAGTATTAGTAAGTTTCATCAATATCTGTCCATAAATAAAAGAGTTTGCCTATTCTCCATATGATTAACATGGGAAAAGAGTATGCAGGTTTGCTGCCATGATAAGTACAAAAACCAAGATTTTTTACCTTAAATGGATGAATCTCAACCAAATGAGGCTAAATACCAAGTTTCATAAAAAAATATTGGTTAATAAGTGAAATATTAACACATCCTTATTCTCCATAAGATTAACATTGGAGCCCCAAAAGACAATGTACTGTCTTTAGACTTTGTAATATCTCGGTAACCAATGGAGATAGAGCAAAGCTTCAAAATACTAAATTGTGTGTGTGTTTTTTTTTTTTTGAGCTAAATCCAATGGTCAAAATAAAAATTTAAAATTAAAAATTAAATATATATATATATATATATATATATATATATATAAATTTTAATGACTATTATTTTTGGTCTCTGGGCACCTCAAAACAAAAAAGTAACATGGTCCCGGGCTTAGGTCTTACCATGAGACCTACGGTAATAGCTTATTCCCTATGGGAAATTCGCTAATATTCCGTATGGGAAATTCGCTAAAAACTGCAAGGAATAAAAAAATCTTAAAATGACATGGACATTTCAAAAACACCATAAAATGTATAGTGTTCTATAAGGAATTTTAAAGTTGGTCGCCTTATTGGAAAAACGGTGGGAAATTTTGACAAGTGAAATACATACCTGACAGCAAAATAAAAAAGTCAAGGGGGTCCCCCATAAGAGGTATACTGTCAGATATATAGTAAAAAATGTTAGCTATTGGATCATTTTAAGAAACACGCCCTGTATATAGAAGAGAATATTGTCTGTTGATTTCCGTAGTGTAAATAACGTGCCAGTTGTTGTTTGTGCAGATAACAATTGAAGAATATCCACTGAAATTTTTGTTGCCATAAGCATACCGGTACATCAATAGTTGTTTATGAACCCTAACAGTTGTCACGGCTTATGCCGCGGACAAATAAACTAGAATTTATAGGCCTAATACCCCACGTCGCAGCGGACCTGCATACTCCAGATAATTTTGACCAGATAAACCTGTAAACAAAATTTCATCACGTGCTCATAATTATGGAAATAAATTTTCATTCTCCTTATGATAAATATAGGGAAAGTGTATGCAGGTATGCTGCCATGGGGATCACTGAAACTAGGTACTTTTAGCATAACGCTTTTAGAGACAAAAATTACAAAGTTTATGAGGAAGTTAGCGGAATATCAAATGAAGGATCACAACAAAGAATTGATATTATGGTAATAGACAGAAAGAAGAAAGAAGGTTTTATATTGGATGAAAATAATAAAGACCAGGCTAAGGAAGTAGACGAAGAAAAGAAAAGAATATATAACCCTACTGGGTTATCTGGTAATCAGGCTATTTAGTTTATACAACACCCAACAATACCTCTAGAAAATTTACAGCTATTTAAAAAAGAATGCTTACAATTTATTATACTATAGTCCGTTTTTTTTAAGCCTGATCCTTCAAGGGAGAGATGGTGGAGGGGGTTTGTTTATATTTGCTACTATCCCATTGGCTGAAGCCTTTTGGTTTTTTTGTTGGTTTTTTTGTTGTTTTTGTTTTATTTCACTCTTGCATACCAGCTGGTAATTTTACATCACAACATAATGTGTATCAGTTTTACAATATTATTGGTAGCAGACATTTTTTAATCAGTTTACTTTAGAACTGTTACTTTTTAACAAGGAATAGGTTTGGCTTAAAATATAACAGCTAACTAGAAGTCACTGAAAGGTATTATAACTTATTTAAAACGTTATTTGAGGAAATCTGATACTCGACACACGTTTTTCACGAGTTTAAATGTGTTGTTTACAGTTTAAATTTTTTGTTTACAGTTTAAACCCCTCCCTCACCCCAATTTTCTCGAGAAGGATCAGGTTTAAAAAAACGGACTAAAGGTGCCACGAAATTGATAGCTTGGAAATTCAAACAGCTGGATGATGATTTACATTAGTCTTACCTAGAGATTTTGTTGGTTTGTTTTTCTTTCCACGTTTTCCTACATTTGCAGTAGATGCCAACAGCTTGATGAGTTGGCACAAATCGGCAACACTGTTTTAAATTCAGGCTCACATTTTCATGACGTCTACTAAAGTTAGTATTCTTTCATTTTAGTTTACCTTTGTTGTTTTTCGTTACCAAAATGGCAACCCATAAGACCAATGTTAAAAATCAAAATTTTTAAACTTATTTTTAGACAAAAAAAGATTTTTTGGGGGGTTGAGGCTGTTTCTAATTTAATTTTTGGACCTATTGTACAGGATTCTTCAGGCAGTTGTAGTGCTACATGTTCTCAGTAACTAATGAACTGGTCGTCATGATTTTTGTGTCAAATTATGGGAATGTTTCTTACACTCATACTTTTTCTAAAGTACACTTGGTATTTGTTTGATGTGTCATCTACGGTATATATTTGTTAGATACCACTCACTCATGTATCAGAGAATCTCCATAACCACGGGGGTATAGAGGGTTGAAATTTTGAATGGAGGTTCCACTTTGCTATAAATGCTCACTAAGAAACGGTTTTGCAAAATTCCTTCAGGTCTCCGCCCCCCAGGACTTCAAAATTTCTAGCTAATGTTATTCTTATGGCCAATTTTTATATAAATCTAGAAAACAACGGATGAATATAGGAAACTATAGGACCTACGATATTTTATATATACATATTATGATGAATCATATTATTATTAACATTTATGAACAATATATATTATTATCAATATTATTATGAACATATTTTTTTAACAAAGCACCCTTAATTAACCAAATAAAAATTCTTCAAAAATTAAGGGTGCTTTGTTAAAAAATATGTTCATAATAATATTCCTATCAGCCCTGTGTAACCAATACAATTATAGTATAGAATAGTATATACTAGTATAGTATATATATATATATACATATATATATATATATATATATATATATATATATATATATATATATATATATATATATACTAGGGGGACCGTGCAGCGCTATGCGCTGCATTTATTAGAGTAGGTTCTGGGTGATCAAACCTTGCTCCAGCATGGTAATAAACCAAGTTACTTTGGAAATAAAAATTAAATTATAGTGAAAATCAGATAACACCGTATTGGTGATTCATCAATTGATCTTCATCACAACTTAATTCTCCAACTTCCCATTGTGATAGTGTTGATATTACGTGGTTGTTCTTATGCCGGTATCTCTTTAGGTCCTGTCTAAACACTCTTATAAAATTTATAATAAATTCACAGATTCTAGATCTAGATAGTTCAGCACACATAAAACATAAATGACAACAGAATAAAAATCAACATTTCACTACAGCTCATTCCCGTTGAGTTATGCAGCACTCACTGCGGCTGTTTTTGTAGTACCGTTTAAGGTAGTCGTCGACATAGTGAATGAGTCCACATCTCTATTTATAAAGAACTAAATCCTTTTTAACTTAATTTTCCATGGCATTAAAAAATTTAAATAAATAAATCACAAAAATTAAGACAATCTACATCTTTGTGGGTGTGGTCCATTTTGTTTTTATGAGGCGATATTTATATTTTGGTTAAAAATTTTCTTTACACAAACGATCTTCATCACTACTTAATTCTCCAACTTCCCATTGTGATAGTGTTGATATTACGTTGTTGTTCTTATGCCAGTATCTCTTTAGGCCTCTGTCTAAACACTCTTATAAAATTTAGAATAAATTCACAGATTCTAGATCTAGATAGTTCAGCACACATAAAACATAAATGACAATAGAATAAAAATCAACATTTCATTACAGCTCATTCCCGTTGAGTTATACTCACTGCGGCTGTTTTTGTAGTACCGTTTGAGGTAGTCGTCGACATAGTGAATGAGTCCACATCACTATTTATAAAGAACTAAATCCTCTTTAACTTAATTTTCCATGACATTAAAAAATTTAAATAAATAAATCACAAAAATTAAGACAATCTACATCTTTGTGGGTGTGGTCCATTTTGTTTTTATGAGGCGATATTTATATTTCGGTTAAAAATTTTCTTTACACAAACCATTTTTGTAATGAGATTGTTATTCATAATGGAGGTAAATTTTTTTTAATTTTGTCTCTTTTTAAACTGGTGTTTAATATGTGTAGCAGCATTCTGCATTAAATTTTGTTATAGTATCGTAGTTAACAGGTTATTACACACATAACCTATCGCTTTTCCTATGGTTCATAAAAGTTTGTAAACCCATGCACACAAATTTAGTGTTTTATTTTAATATTTGTTGAGTTTTGTTATTGTTTTAATACCAAACGAACAACCTAAATAATACCCATGTCAAAAATCTCAATTTACAAACTTGCTTTCGTACAGAGAAATTAATTCGTTACTTAACCTATTTTTGTGCCCAAATACACGTAAATAAAAAGATTAACTAAAATCTACCAGCTACATTTTCAGAAAAAGTTCAAACATCACAAAAGACACTCCTCATATTAAAGTAGGAAATTTATTGTGTTGATATGACAGTACAATTTGTATACAAATTGATAGTTATATGGTTCAATTTCTTCTATTTAGCTATTAACATGTGTTTTACTATTAACAGCTGTTTTATTTTCCAATTCAATATAAATTGTTTCCCATGTTAATCTTATGGACAAAAAATGAACTTTAAAGGCTTCAGAATTAAAATATCAAACATCTAAAACCTTATTGCAAAACTACAAACTGAGACGATTCTTTTGACACCTCAAACTTTAAAATTGGTCCAGAAATAAGAGAGGAGTAGTGTTAACAAAAAAGGGCATCACGTATTATATATATAGAATAGATAGATAGATATATCATATGGCTTTAATGGAGGGAGATCAGCAATTAACTGATATTCTCCTCGCCTGATATGCCTGCACATTTTTGTTTTCTATGCAGGTAGACCAACGGCTTAACGTGACTTCGAACCACGGGAGCGGCCGAACGATCTTTTCGTCCCCGAGCCGGGATTTGAACCCGGACCCGCTGGGTGATAACCCAGAGCTCTACCTCTGAGCTACGGCCGCTGCCAAATTACTATATTGTTATTTGGCATGGACGTTAAGCTTTGCTTTAGGTGCTCACTAAGAAACGGTTTTGCAAAATTCCTTCAGGTCTCCACCACACAACACTTCAAAATTTCTGTTATGTTATCCTTATGGCCAATTTTTTATACGTAAACCAAAGCAACAACGAATCTGAAAAACTATGGGACCTACAATGTTGAAATTTGGCATGGGCGTTCTTCTGTGCTCATAGATACACACTAAGAAACGGTTTTGCAAAATTCCATCAGGGCTCCGCCACACAGGACTTCAAAATTTGTATCTAATGTTATTCTTATTGCCAATTTTAAATATGAATGTAGGAAAATTGAATCTGAAAACCAGAGGATCTAAACACAGGATTAATTTGCAATATTTGGAATGGGAGACCCACTTCGCCCATTGGTGCTCACTAAGAAACGCTCTTGGGAAAAACCTTGAGGACCCGCCCCACAGGATTACTAAATTACTCTAGGGGCAACGGGGTTTAAATTTGGCATTGACGTTCCTCTTTGCTCATAGGTATTCACTAAGAAACGGTTTTGCAAATATAGTTTTTGGAGTCCTTAGGGCTCCGCCCCACTGGACTTCAAAATTACTCTAGGACACACGGGATTCAAATTTGACTTGGACATTCCTCTTTACTGATATGTACTCACTAAGAAACGGTTTTACAAATATAGTTTTTTATATCCTATAGGGCTCCGCCCCACAGGACTTGAAGATTACAATTGAGTCTACAGTGTTGAAATTCTATGTGGATGTTCCTCTTTACTCATATGTACTCTTTTAAGAAATGGTTTTACAAAGTATAGGTTTTGAAATCCTTTTGGCTCTGCCCCACTGGACTTTAAAATTACTCTCGGGCCGACGGGGTTTAAATTTGAATTTGGTCGCTTCTCTTTGCTCTAAGGTGCTTACTAAGAAAAGGTTTTACAAAATTCAATGATCTACTTACACTTCTTCAATGTTTTAGTACAATTATTAAGGAAGAAGATTTTGTAGCGAAGAGATTTTATTAAAATTAAAATAAATTAATCACGAGCGAAGCCGTGACGGGCAACAGCTAGTTACTAATATAAGTAATTCATAAGGAAGTAATCAAATTACTCATACATATTTATTTTTCAGGTAAAAAACCAGATTGAACTGAGACATTATCCATGTGAGTGTATTATTAAACAATAGTCACTAGAGGAATTTCTGATTATCCACTAAGCATCTTTAGTATAACAACTAATATAAGTCCAAAAACTCTAAAAATTGGAGTGGATTTGTTCATATTCCGATATTTGTATGTTTCAATACCATTTTGTTAGCCTGTGAGTAGGTTTTTATTATTTATTTATTTTTTTGTTTACATCTACCTGCAATTAGTTAATACAGTACCATATTTTTAAATTAAAATAAATATTTTTATCTTTTTAAAGAAAGCTCAGGGAAACTTAATTGCTTGTATAGAGTTGTTGATTTTTACTCTTTGATATTGTTATTATTTAAGTTCTTACTCTGGCTCTCTCTATTACCATACCTAACAAATGTGTATATACAGGGTGTCCAGCTTCCACTTTTACAAACTTTTCCAGGTTACTAAGCATGGCTAAACAAACAGAAAAATTATATGAACATATGTCCTAAAATGCTTCGTTAAGCCGCTAGCCGCCATTTTGTTTTCTTTACACTTATGAATTTTTATTTCTGTAACTGTTTGTTGTATTGAGTTTATATTTGGCATGTACCTTAATCACACTAACGCTCATTTTCAGAAAAAATATCTTTTTTTTTCGGATATATATTTTCAAAATGGCAGCCATTTTAAACTCAAATATCTAAAAAACGGTAAATTTTATAAAAGTGTTACAAGACACAAAAAAGTTGACAAATTAAATTATCTAAACATTGATACTAAGTTTGTAAGGATCCAACAACAAATAATGGAGTTATTGCAATTTTTCTCTTTAAATAACCTAAATTTATAAAACCTAAATTATAGTGCAAAATCAGTGTTTTTCTGCAGAAAACCCACAATAACTCCGTTATTTGTTGTTGGATCCTTACAAACTTGGTATCACTGTTTAAATAATTTAATTTGTCAACTTTATTGTCCATTATAACAAAATTTATAGTTTTTTAGATATTTGAGTTAAAAATTTTAAAACGGCGGCCATTTTGAAAATATACATCCGAAAAAATTATATTTTTCTGAAAATGAGCATTGGTGTAATTAAGGTACATGCCAAATATGAACTCAATACAACAAACCGTTACGGAAATGAAAATTCATAAGTGTAAAAAACAAAACTGCGGCTAGCGGCTTAACGAAGCATTTTAGGACATATGTTTATATGATTTTGCTGTTTGTTTTGGCATGCTTAATAACCTGAAAAAGTTTGTAAATGTGGAAGCTGGACACCCTGTATATAGCACACAGGGATCAGGGGTATATCAAATTCTGGTATTTTTTATTTTACTCATAACACCATAAGACCAATGTTAAAAATTATGATTTTTCAAACTTAAATTTAGGCAAAATTAGTTTTTTCCTGGGATTGAGGCTGTTTCTAAACTTATTTTTAATCCAAAAAACCCTTAAATGCAAAGTTTAAGCAAAATCTATCCGCTAGATTTAGAGATCGTGAAACACACATCTCTTCAGACATTGCTCGTATTATAGTATAGAATTTGTTTATATTTTTATTTTGTATAAATCGTACAAAAATGTTGCATGAAATGTGTTTTAGCGAATTTCTCTATATAGGGTAGTATATAGTAATTTCTCTATTACGGTAGTAGCCAAGGTAAGATCTAAGCCCGGGACCATGTTACTTTTTCATTTTGAGGTCCCCAGAGGCCAAAAATACCTTTTGTTCATTTTCATATATGTCCTATTTATATCTATATTTTGTGTGTCCGTGGTACTGATAACTTTTGAAGGGGACCTCTGATTTTGATGAAATTTGGTATGAAGGTGTAACACCAGGTCTATTTTCATGAGTTCGCGAACCAGCGTGATCGGGTTATGGGAAGGGGGTTTAATGGGGTTTCAAAAGGGTCAAAAATGGGCTTTCGGCATTTTTGGACTTTTAAGTTTTCAAAATTCAGCAATTTTGACTAAAACCACTTAAAAGGAGTTAAAAAAAAACAAACAATTTAGTATTTTGAATTTTTAACATGGCTTAACAGGTTACGGAGAAAATCCAAAAATAGGCTTTACATGTTATTCTTATGTTGAATTAACAAAACCCTGTAGGCCTATCTCACTTATTTATTGACATAACTTGATAAAATTTGGTATGTACATTCACTAGGTAGGGTTTAACTTATATTTACTTACAACACCCATATAGCGGCAAACCTACCTACTCAACCCCAAGACCCCTGTGGGGTTTATGGGGAAAATGAAAAATATCAGAATTTGATGCAATCTAGTTACATGCACTGGGAATGGGTTTTCCTATATCTACTTGAAATACCCCCAAGGCAGCAAACCTACATCCTCGTTCTCATGGTGTTTATGGGGGAAATTGAATCCTGTTGGAAATTTGCTGAGTATGCTGGTATGCTGCGACAGGGGTATTTTTTTAACCCTCTTATTACACCCCAATGCCAGTGACGTAACTAAGAGGGCGATAAAGAGCATCCGCTGACGGCGGTAAAGACCTCACGCTTTTAGATGTAAAGAGTGTCCACTCTCGGTGATAAATAGCGTCCACTGTCTGCCGTAAAAGAGCAATCACAATTGGTGGTTAAAGGTAGGGGTGCTCTTTATTGACCAACATTAGTCCAAAGACAAACCCTATATACAGTTAAGGATACCTCCGATCGGTGGTAAATGTGTGTCAGCTCTCCATCGTAGCAAAGAGGCCCCTGATCAACGGCAGTGTTTTCTTGGTGTCTTAACCTGAACTTTAACAAAAAGTTAATAATTGTAAATAATTAATACTGGTTTTTTTCCATCATATGTCACTTGTACTTCATGTACGCCACAGAAGATCGCACCACCGTCAATAGGTTTCAAACTTGTCTCTGCTATGAGAAGTCTATTCACGTTAGTGTATATAGTCAAAGGTATTGCCCTCAAAAAGATCTATTTGTAATTAGAATCAATACTGTGTGGTTCATAATCTATTAGCCTATTATTATTTTTATTTATAGACTTTTACGATCATTTAAAGTATTAAGTAATCTAAAATTTAGTTTAATGAAAACAAATGTTTCTTTCTCAGCCAGGTGTTATTGAAAATACACCCATTGTAGCAGACCTGCGTACTCAGCGAATTTCCAGTGGTATTTGGTATTTTGTATTTTGCCCATATACACCATGGGATTGAGGATAATGGTTTGTTACCATGGGGTTGTTGTAAGCAAATAGACAACAATTCCTTCTTAGTGCTGTGCATGCTATAAGCACACAGGGATCAGGGGTATATCAAATTCTGGTATTTTTTATTTTACTCATAAACCCCATGGGGGTGAGTATGAAGGTTTGCCACCATAAGAGTGTTGTAAGCAAATATAAGTTAAACTCTACCTAGTGGATTTACATACCAAATTTCATCAAGTTATGTCAATAAATAAGTGAGATAGATGGATTTGTTGATTTCCCATAAGAATAACATCTAAAACACATTATTCGATTTTCTCCGTTGTCTGTTGAGCCCGGTTAAAAACTCAAAGTACTAAATCATTTGTTTTACAAGGTTTTTTGAATGGTTTTAGTTAAAATTGTTGAATTAAAAAAATGCAGGTCCAAAAATGCCAAAAACCCATTTTTGACCCTTTTGGAACCCCATAAAACTTTGTGCCCATGGTCCGATCATGCTGGTTTTCGAACTTAATCTGATGAATGCTGCTTTACATCTCGGTACCAAATTTCATAAAAATCGGAGTTTCTGTTTGAGTACACACATATATGTATTTACATATACATATATATAAATATATATGAATTTGAACAAACGGTGTTTTTGGCTCCTAGGGACCTCAAAACCATGGAGAAAGTATCATGGTCCCGGGCTCAGGTCTTAACGTGACTACTAAAGTAATGGCGTATTCCCAATAGGTAAATTTCCTTAAAACCAGGTATTTATTTGAATATGGATTGGTTTTAAGCATTTTGTCTTTTGAATTTTTGGGATTCATTCTAATTTTTTACCGGTACCTGCAAGACAGATTTCTCAGTCGGTCTCAAAGGTACGGTAACTTTTCTCCGAGGTAACTGATCATGTAAACCAAGCTAACCTAATTGTTATAATCAGTAAGTGCTACTGTGGAAGAAGGTTACCTGCAAGAAAAGTTCCTGTAATTGTAAAAATCTTGTAATTCAAACTATCACAATGTGGCTGATTTGGTTTCTTCTATCCTTGACAGAATAGGCAGGATAGGCATTGACAATATTTAAATTCCTCTGTAAAAATTGTTTTAGTGTCCAATTTGTATTGTTGTGTGTGTCATCTGTGTTTTCTTTCTTTAAGTTATACATTTGGAAAATCATAACTGAGCATTATTAATTACTTTTGTGCAGGGGTATTTCATAAGATGTACAGTATAAGATGTAAAAAAAATTAATTGATGATTTTGTTGCAATACATCATCCACTATGGAATACAGGTTATCAAGCACTTATTGGCTACCAGATGATGTATGAGTCTACATGATGAGTTTTTTTGAGATGGATGGTCCAATTGTTGACCCTGATAATAAGGCTGACATGGCAGACGTCAGGGTTATCAGACTCCTGGTTATTATCTTCCCCGACCTTCAGTTCTCCGAGAACCATGGACAACAACAGGCCAGTGGATTTTTATGTTACTAGGGAGTTTTTCAAATTTGCAGATGTCATTAGAAGGAACACACATTGTCCTAAGTTTCCAGGTTAGTTCTTCTCTGATGTGTCAATTTCAGAGATTTTTTTTGTGTTTGAAATCTACATATATATCTGCAATTTCTGTGATTGCAGCATCACCAAAGGGAGTATATCTTGGTCGGTGAATTTTTCTTTACTGTATACATATAATACCTTGCCAGATTTGTTGCGCTGTTCTTCTAAAATTTGATGGTTACAATCAATTTAATACTAAGGCTACGGCCACACGTGGCGACTTAGTCGTCGCAACACGAACGCCGCGACTTTTCTCCCGCGACCAGGTCGCAGGTAGTGGCCACATTTATGTGACATACGCCTGTTTATCTCGTTTTGTCACAATTGTCAAAATGTCTTTAATGAGTTCGGACGATGATCATCGGCTCATGCTCACCACTCGGGCGCATTTATAAAAGAAGAGGAAGCGAAGGTTTGGGATTCATCCCCTTAGTGAGACTAAAGCATGGATAATTTCACACGATAATGGAGCTGTCTCAGGAATGATGAGGACAAATTATTATCTTACTAGCTTTTTCCCGCGGTTTCGCTCGCGTTACTTGCTGTCAGGTTTAGCCAAAGAAATAATAATTTCATGAGTATAAGTAGTTAAGCATAGGCCTGTTTTTAACTATTTTCTATCTTGGGTTTTAACTTTGGTTTACTCTCTAATCATGGCTTCTATGATCCTTATCACCTTCATACCATGAGCTAGTAAAACAATTGTCTACTTTTAATGTAGTTAAGTGTGTGATGCAAACACTTATAAATAAATTCTTTTACGATTTATGATAGTGGCGTTTGAGGGCTTCAAAACACAATGTTACCAACGTCTCCTCATGTAGCTTATGCCGAACTCGGTAACTACTTTCCCAAAATTTTTAGAGGGAAACTTGCTTGAAAACAAAACCATTTTATGAGCCTGCAGTATTTGCATAATATGGCTGCAAATCAATAAAGGAAGTGATAGACACCGTAGCGACTTGTCACCAAGTGTGGCCAGCTCCATAAGACAACATGGAGAGCGTATTTGTTGTCGCCTGTTGTCGCGATCAAAAAACGCTACCGAAGGCTTTCGATTTGTTTTCGCATGTCGCCTTGTAAGGCCGCCTTCACTGATTAAATGTATCACATTCATTTTCTTTGTCGCAGCGTTTGTGTCGCGGCGACGAAGTTGCAATGTGTGGCCATAGGCTTAATTGTGTGATGACTTTGTCATTTACTTTTACCAGCTGTTTAATATGGTTTGTTTAATATCCTATACTATAATATGAGCAATGTCTGAAGTGATGTGTGTTCCACGATCTCGAAATCTAGCAGGTAGATTTTGCTTAAACTTTGCCTCTAAGAGTGTTTTGGCCTAAAAATAAGTTTAGAAACAGCCTCAATCCTAGGAAAAATCGAATTTGGTCTAAATTTTAAGTTAATCATAATTTTTTTAACATTGGTCTTATGGGTTACTATTTTGGTAAAGAAATAACAACGAAAGGTATACAAAAATAAAGGATCATTTATAATAAGCCTTAGGGCTTAGTAATATATTATAAAATAAAAATTAAGCCCTTAATCTTAAGCAGTCTTTTAACTAAAATTCCAACAGTAAGTATTTAACAGTAACAGTATTTTAAACAGCTGTTAACTGTTTAGTGGTATAGTTGGTTGTTGGTGAAAATTTAATAGCTTTACTAGGAATACGCTCCGATGTCCGTCCCGTACGAGAATTTTTACTCACTTTTCAAGTTATTAGGTGACGCTTTTTATGATTTTTTTTTAGGGAGAGGTGAGAAAAATGCATTACGCAAACAGGTGGCAAGCCTGTAGTGTGGGGCTCCCCTAAAAAACGGGTTTACCTACTAAAAAACCTCCTCTACTCTTTAGGATTCTAACCTGGAATTGTTTATCACATTACGTCAGGCTAGGCCTAAATTTGGCTAACGCCCGTGGGGCTCACTCCTTATCCAGCCACTCGATCAAGGGATCTGGGCCACTTCGCGGTCCAGATCGGGTTTCTTTTCCAGGAGAGTGCCCCGGACGAAGTGTGATAAACAATCCCAGTTGTCCTCATCCTCCAAGATCTTTTTGCAGACCGAGTCCACCGAAAATGCACCAAAAATTTGTGTGGCCTTCAGGCGGGACCCTTCCCAACGGGGGCAGCGGAAGAATGTATCTTCCACATCGTTGGGAATGCCCGGGCAATAAATGCAGTCTGGTGAACCGGTCTTGCCCATCCGGTTCAGGTACGACCGAAAATAGCCGTGAATTGTCAAGAATTGGCCGCCGTTCCACCCATTGTTGGACGTGCTTAATAAGTCGCGCAGTCCATCGTCCTCGGGTGTCGTGCTCCCAGCTGTGTTGCCACTGCTGGAAGGTTCGGGAGCGCTCTTCCGTTCTTGCGGTGTCCTTGCAAATCTCGCCTTGTCTCTGATAAATTGCCTTCCTCTCTCCTGCCAAGAGCTTGACAGGGATAACTCCGGCGACCACCAGGACGGCAGGCTCGGACACTGTCCGGTAGGCGGAACACACCCCGAGCGCCGCTCGACGTTGAACTCGGGCGAATCGCAACCTGTACTACTCTTTATCGAGAGCGTCTGCCCACACCTCTGCTCCATAAAGAAGCACGAAGTGAACCGCGGACATTAACAGACGTCTTCTGCTGGATCGTGGAACCCCGACATTGGCCATCAGCCTACTAAGATAAGTGACTACCTTAGCGGCCTTGCCCGCCGTACGGAAGATCTGATCCCTCCAGCTTAACTTGGTGTCCACCATAATCTGAAGTGCTTAGCAGACGAGTTGATTGGACCACCTCTCTTCCCACTCGGAACAGAACGACGGTGTCTATCCTCTTCTTCGTAAGGATCACAATCTCCGTCTTACGGCGAGCAAGCGAGAGACCGTGATCGGACATCCATGTGTTGACCACACCCATGACTCGGTTCTAAAGAAATATACAGCAAAGTGCAGTGTATTTATTTTCTATTAAATACAAAATTAAATTACAAATAACAAACAATGAAGCCATTTTATCTTAACTTAAACACTCACTTTCAGTATTAACATATGATAAATATTGTCATATGAAAATGTCAATTTGCCTTATTTTGGGGCAGTTGTAAATTTATATTCTAACACCCCCGTTCAATTTTAAGTCTGTTGATTTATTAACGATTTAAAATTGCTCACAACAAACCTAAGTCCTTTGAAAACTTAACAAACTTTTCTTTACATAAAGCCTTTGTAAAAATGTTCGCGACATTTTCATTAGAGGGTACGTAATTAATTTTCACAACAACCTTAGAAACTATGTCTTTAATGAAATGTGCCTTAATATCGATATGTTTTGACTTCTTCGTGTTCTCATAGTTGTTCATCATGGCTATAGCGCTTTGGTTGTCAACATTTATAACCGGGTTTCTAACTTCTTGTTCAAAGTCTCTTGCTAATCCACCGACATACATTATTTCAGTTGCACAGTGAGCTGCTGCTAAGTACTCAGCTTCAGCAGTTGACAGCGCAACGACTTGCTGTTTCTTTGAAGTCCACGATACAAGATTCCCATAGTGATATATTGCGATTCCAGTTACACTTTTTCTGTTCGTAATATCATTTCCCCAATCTGCATCGGCATATCCTTCAACACATTCTTCAGGTTTACAATTCTTGAACTTGAGTGCCAAATGTTTTGTATGTTTGATGTACTGTAAAATTCTTTTTGCTGCTTTCCACGATCTAAGTGTTGGTTTGTCGAGAAACCTTCCAAGAAATGAGGTTGCAAATGATATATCAGGTCTTGAAATTATCGCCAAGTAGTTGAGACTTCCAATTAATTCACGATATGGAACATTTTTTATTACCTCTTCATTTATAGAGCCTTGAAAGTTAACTTCCATTGGAGTTTCTTTTCCTTTACAATCACCCATGTTAAACTTGTCAAGAATCTTATTGATCGTTTTAATTTGACTGAGAGATAAAGTATCAGCGTTTCTTGTTACTTCAGTTCCAAGGAATGTTTCAACATGCCCTAGATCTTTTACATTAAATTCACATTTGAGTTTACTTACTAAATCTTCAATTTTGTCTTGTTTTCCTATTACAAGACAGTCATCTACAAATAAAGTCAACCATACATTATTTCCTATGTACAAACACACATCATGCAAAGAGCGTTTCAGCCCATTATTTTCAGCAAATTCATTGAAACAATTGTTCCAGCAGCGTGGAGATTCTTTTAAACCGTATAAAGCTCTATTTAGTTTTAGAACTTTCCCTTTTGGCGCTACCACTCCTTGAGGTATTTTAATGTAAACATCCTGTTCCAGAGTACCATTTAAGAAAGCAGTTGGGACATCTAAATGTCTAAGTTCCCAATCATTTTGAAGAGCATGAGAAATAGTCATTCGGACAGTTGTCATTTTAGCTACAGGGGCACACAAATTTGAATTACATGGTTCTTAGTACCCTTTTGCAACTAACCTGGCTTTCTTTACATTGTCCTGTTTGGTTCTGAAAACCCATTTAGTGTCTATTGCAACTTTTCCTTCAGGTAAATCAGCTACTGACCAAGTTTGGAACTTTTCAAGACTATCTAATTCATTTTTAATAGCTTTTTGCCATTCACTTCCCGATTCTACTGCCTCCTTATAAGTTAAAGGATCGTTTTCTGCTGTAATTAAGCAATAATAAGCACTATAGATATCGTAATCTTCATACCTTTTTGGAATTGTCCTTTTTCTTAGACTTCTTTGGTTGTCATTTGGTTCCTCTTGAGTTTTTTGCGATTCAGTCAGTTCTGACATTTCTTCTGAATTGATACACTCTTCCTTTTCTTCCCTAAGCTGGGGCAGTACTTTGGGTTCAGTTTCTTTAGAATTTAATTGGAACCTGTAATCATTCTCGTCAAATTTTACATCACGAGACACCACAATTTTGTTTGTTAATGGGTTCCACATACGATAACCAGGACCACCATAACCAACAATGCGCATTTCTGTTGCTCTTGGTTCAAGCTTTCCTTTTTTGGAAGATTGTACACCCAAACTTTAGATCCAAACACTCTTAATTTGTCTAAGATATTAGGAGATTTACCAAAATAAATTTGAGCAGGTACTTTTCCA
Source organism: Neoaliturus tenellus (assembly GCA_030545055.2). Taxonomy (NCBI): domain Eukaryota; kingdom Metazoa; phylum Arthropoda; class Insecta; order Hemiptera; family Cicadellidae; genus Neoaliturus; species Neoaliturus tenellus. The sequence continues at coordinate 76,746,611 of CM061532.1, forward strand.
TTAAGTGCACGTGTTGGCGATCTATTTAATTGATATATTGCACAACATACTGCCTCTCCCCAAAGATATTTAGGTAAGTTTGTATCCACAAACATTGATCTTACCTTATCAAGTATGGTTCGGTTCAATCTTTCTGCGACACCATTTTGTTGGGGAGTATAACTAGCAGTGTACTCCAATTTAACACCATTTTCTGAACAGTACTTTTTGAAATTATTCGACATAAATTCACCCCCTTTATCTGATCTTAATCTAGCTACTCTTATGTTCTGAGATTTTTGTTGGTCTATGTATTGGATTAATTTACTTTCAGCTTCTGACTTATGTTTAAGAATACATACATGTGAAAAATGAGAAAAATCATCTGTAATAGTAACATAATATCGCTCACCGTTCAGAGTTGGAACATCTACAGGACCCCAAACATCAGTGTGTATAAGGTCTCCAATGTGTGTAGACCGATATCTCTGAGCTTGATTAAAAACATTTCTGGTTGCTTTACCTTTCTTACAGGAGTCACAAGGATCCTTTGAAAATGGCAAACAAAGTAGTTTTAGTCCTCTTCGATTTAGGTGACCTAGACGAAGATGCCATATATTTTCATCGGATGATGAAGATAATCCTGTGTTAACACTTGGTTTACCTAGAGAAAATCTTGCAACAAAAAGATTATTTTCAAGATTACATTTAAATAGCAAATTGTCCTTCCTTGTAACTTCTGCGCAATCATTATCAAAAGTTACTCTGAAACCAGCTTTATTAATTTTCTGAACAGAGAATAGATTAAATGGTAATCCATCTACAATAAGTGCTTCGATACTCATTTGTTTTGGTACTTTGTTGTCCCCTTGATTACAATAAACAATTATTTTTCCTTGTCTTTTAGCCTCCATCGTTTGTCCATTGGCAACTTGGAAATGGACAGGAATAAAGTCAGTAACATCTTTCATATATTTTTCCAGTGAAGAACAAACAAGATTATTTGTGGCACCAGAATCAATTATAAAATTAACCTTACCTTCCTCGTAGACATTGGCAACTGTTGTTGAATAAACAGTGAACGACATATTTGCATCTGAGTCTTGCTCAGCTACATTAGCATTTAGAAATCTGTTATTTGTCAACCTTCTTCCTCGAAAATTACCTCTCGATTTCCCCCTAGAAATATTCTGGTAACTCCTTTGATTTGAGCCATCAGTTTTGTGAAATGCTTTAGGACACTTATTTTGAAAATGATCTGGGCTACCACATTTGTAACATTTATTTGCATTATTTCTACCAGAATTGATATTGAAAGAACATTCATATTCTGCTTTGGAATGGTTTAGACTGTTCAACATCTAGCAATTTACTTTTGACAAAGTCAAGTGTGAGAGTAGATGAGGATGTTTCCAAAACTGTTATTACTGTATCATATTTCTTGGGAATAGTTAATAATAAATGACATACCTTGTCATCTTCCTCTAACTTTGTACCAGTCGATTCCAAGTCTCTTATTAGGGCATCAAACTTCATAAAATGGTCTTGAAGACTTTTCGTTGTATCACATTGTAGTGTTAAGAGCTGTCTTCTTATATACAATTTTGATAAGGTGCTTTTCCTTTCAAATATGTTTCTGAGTGCTTTCAACATATCATATGCAGTTGTAAGGGGGGAACTGGATTAATATTGTTTTATTTAATTATATTATTGATATTTTGGGTTTTAAATTGTGAGTTTCAGGTGAGGTCAAGGAAGTAATGTAAGGAGGAAGTATTTGAGCTTGCTGTTGTATGAGTAGACTATAACTGTTATTAAACAATAGCTTGTTTATGCTGACCTATTGGTAGCTCTGGCTTAAATAGGTCAGCAGACTTAGATTCGGGGGAGTGTGTCTAGTGCAGTGATGTGAGTGTAAAGGTTTAGGGGGGTTAGGTCAGAGGGGCCATGGGGCTCAAGGCCTGGGGCCCGGGGTAAGTCCAAATTAGTTGGGGTTTTCTAAATTAAGGGGGGTCCGATCCAAAATTGATTATTTGTTTAAAGTTTTTCTAGTTTAAAGGTTTGGGTTATTTCTTTGGGAGTTCCAGTCTTCTTAACCCAACATTAAATTTAATAAATGTATAAGTTGAATTCCGTTCTTGTTTATCATTAGTTGAAACGATTGTATTTTCTGTTTGTTATGTTGATTTTAATATCTGTTAATTATATTTGGTTTGAATCTTAACATGTCTCTTTTTATTAATGAGCTACCCCCTCAGTCATGTAGTGTGGCTTCTCAGTCTGGCCAACTGGAAAGTCGCACTTATGACACAGTCTTGGCATCTTTTATGTACTCTAAATGCCTATCTGTGATGCACTGTACTATTATAGATCTTTCTTTAGCATCTTGGCTTAAAATTTCCTTTTTCTGTTTTTCTGGAAGTTGGTCCAAGTTTTCTTTAGTATATTCCTTACTTATAATGTCTTTTACACCTTTCTCATCCAATATACATTCCAACCTAAACTTCCAATTAGAAAAGTTGGAATCACTAAGTTGAGGATAATTTGTTGTTAAAGTTGCCATTTGTTGTATACTTACAACTTTAGAAAATAAATAATACGTATCTGGGCTCCATTAACCTAAAGAAATATACAGCAAAGTGCAGTGTATTTATTTTCTATTTAATACAAAATTAAATTACAAAGAACAAACAATGAAGCCATTTTTATCTTAACTTAAACACTCACTTTCAGTATTAACATATGAAATATTGTCATATGAAAATGTCAATTTGCCTTATTTTGGGGCAGTTGTAAATTTATATTCCAACAGGTTCAACTTTAGTTAGGCCACCTCAACGTTGCGTGCGACAATGAGAGCTGCGACATCATCGGCGTACCCAACCAAAGTGGCTTCCTCAGGCATCTCCGACCTCAGGAGGCTGTCATAGACAACGTTCCAGATCCTGGCCGCGTATTGAATCTTGCGCGGCACCAGAAGTGACTTCCATCGTCCACTTTCTGTCCCTTGTGTCGTAAATAAGGCTTTGAGAGCGGAGATAATACTCGATGAGTCGCAACAGATATGCAGGAACGCGAAAGGTGTTGCGAAGCGCATCCAACATATCGACCCACCTCGCCGAGTTAAAAGCATTCTTGACATAAGCGTAACAAGAAGCACTACTCTGCGAGGGAAATGGTTGTGGCTCTCGGCTCTCTTCACAGCTCTCCATGGACTTCGGTGATAGCGTCAATCGTTGACCGTCCCTTTCTGAAGCCATACTGACGGGGGCATGAGTCCCCGGCAGCTTCCACGGCAGAGGTCAGGCGGAAACGGATCAGCTTCTCGAACAGCTTCCCAGCCGTGTCCAACATGTAGAAAGGCCTGTGGGACGACGACAGCTCGGGATCACCTTTGCCCTTGCTGATCAGTACAAGTCTTGCGGTTTTCCATAGGGAGCCGGAAACACCCCTTCTACCAGACAGGCGTTGTACATTCTCAACAACAAGTCAGCATTTATTGAAAATACTTTCTTTAAAGCCTCGCTGGGAATCCCGTCCGGGACAGGAGCCTTGTTGCTCTTTAGCGAGAGAACAGAGGTTTCCATCTCCTCGAATGTGAAGAGTGGAATGTCATCTAGCCGTCCAAAGTCAACCGGCGTACATCCTAGGCCTAGCCTACAAATAAATACATACAAAGAATGATTTTAGCTGAAACCTCTAAACAAGCAAGTAACTTAATAATAATTATGCTTACAATATTAAAGGTAAATAGATTGTAGAGCGAAAAAAACAATACAATTTAAAATCCATGATTGCAAATTAATAAAAATCAAGTAATGTAAGTATTGTAGAATTACGCTTACTTAACACTTAATGCATATTTTGTTACCTGAGACATAGGCTACAATGGCATAACACATTCTAATTAGTTGTTCAATTTAAATCTTTCTCCCAAATAGATATTAGTTGTATCCCATAAATTAGTTAATCGCATAATTCCGTACGACAGCAATTCATTCTACATCAACATGCCTATCTTAAGATATAATTTATAACTTCAACAAGTAAACATCAGTGTCGATCTATTTAATTTAACAAATAGGTCTGTCAAAATATCAATTAAATTTTATTTAAAAACATAACATAACGGCGAGCAGATATAAACAAGAAAAGGTTATGTTATTTTCAGCTTCAGCATACACATATCGAGTTGTTGATTTTGTTTCTGTACTGTTGTTGGTTACCTATCAAATTCACATTATTTTATATTTCATTGTTCTAGTCATTTTATATATTTTATATTGTATTCTGTGTATTTTAGCATTATGTTAGATCAGTTTCAATTTTGACATGTAGCCTAGTATTTAAAAGCTTATATTTGTATTTGACACTTTGTACTCTGTGACGCTTGTCCATGCACTTTAATTGTGTTCTATGACAATAAAGAATCTTGAATCTTGAATCTTGAATCACAGCGTCAACTCAGCTGCGATGGGGAAATATAAACTGATCATAGCAACTACATTAGTCAAATCATGTAGCCTAAACAACTAAAGTTCTGTCAAAAATTCCGAAAAATAAGCTTTTTTAATACTTGAAAATAATTGCTCGATTATAGTTTATTACCTAGTTTAAAATACTTAAAATCTAACCAGAGAATTTCATTGAAATCAAATTAGTAATAAAAAAGCCTTTTGGGCGTCTAAAATTCGCCTAAGTGAAATTTAAAGTCGTTCGTATAGAATTTTATACTCTATGTTCCATATAGTAAAAATTCAATTACCATGACACTATAACAAAAGTGAATTAAAACCAACGAGCATGGCTCGGTTAACCTAGTACTTATACCTTAAGTAATTAAATTGCAGATACAAAACATTTGTTTATTCCTTTACATATTCAATATTTTCAATGTATTAATCTTAATGTATATCTTAAGGAAGAAGATTTCGTAGGTCTTAAAAGAGATAAAAAAAAAAACAAATTCAACACGGGTGAAGCCGTGACGGGCAACAGCTAGTTTCAAATAAGTTTACAAAAATGCAGCACTCATTACTGGTGTACTAACAGTAGGCTAAATTGCCTCTGAGACACACATCCATATATCTATTTAATAATAGGTAGGCAAGCGTGCCCTCTCCAGGAAGGTGGCAACATCGATTTCTTCGTCTACTAGATGCGCCTACAGTAAACAGTAAGCGGCGCTTTTCATCAAAGGCCTACCACACGACTACTGCGAGATAAGCAAGTTGAATGTTCCGACAGAAATAACCGAGAGTCAAGGTCAACGCGATCCGCGCTCGTCAATCCCGGACCGGCCGACCGACCTCGCCCCGGTCGCGAATCCCATCCCACGAGTTCCCCAAGTCAATCCCGATTATGATTCCGTCTTTTCTCCATAAGAGAAATAACTCCACAATTTGTAAACTGTGAAAATTATGGTTTTTTTAGTCCTTAACTTAATAAAGGGTTCATCAAGACGGATATGGTTTGTGAGTGATAGGATACTTTTTATAACAAGCTAAATATTTTTTCTTTTACCAAACGAAAATAAACATTCATTTTTTTTACTTTTTAGAAGCAGTTTACTGGCTTTTATAAAACTTCACAAAGAATCGAACTTGCAGAAGGGACGGTAAATTGAGACATAAACACAACTTATTATGAACCAATCTAGCAAAAAGTAAATAAATTAAATGACAAATTAATGGCGGTGACAACTTAAGCATTGCAATTCCATACGCTGTACTTCCCTCAACACCGGGACAAAAAATCTTCCCGGTAATTTTGTCTTGCAATTGCCTACCATCGGCGATTATTTGAGGTTTTTGTTATCTGGTGTCCTTAAATATTATCATTTTCCCGATATTCAGAGTCATGACGACCATATTTAATAATATTATATGGTAGTCTACAAAATGTCACAACAAGTTACTGTATTAAACTAATTTTATTTGTTGTTTTGTCAAAAATTAATAGTTTCGACAAATATACATGTTATCTTGTTTCTTACAAGCAAGAATCTTGAAATCTTGTGTAACCTATACTTGCTAGTGAACTTGTTGCTCGAAATCGAGCAGTTTATTATTTTGATACAATACAAAAGTTGCGTTTAGTTCGAAATCAATGATATCCGACCAATCCAACATTGTGAATATCAGTAATAAATAAAAACTGCATGAATTATATGGGGAGCTGTACATTAACAGATGTTAAAAAATGCTCAACCCAATCTTAAGTTATTGTGATGGGAGAATTTCAAATTTAATTCGTGGAAAGCGCCCTTATATTAACTCCGATTATCAGCAATTTTTGGAGGAAACCAAGCCCTATCCAACAACACAAAAACTTGTAAATAGGTTGAGAATTGTAGTAGGAGTTCTTAAAAAACCCCCCTAGCGTATTAAAGAAATATAGATTTAATACGTTAAGGCTATTTGTCAAGAGAACGCCTCTTATAATTTTTAACCGATTTTCAAGTTTTTGGTGTCGTTGGAGAAGGCTTAGTCTGTAATTGGTCCCACCAAAAATTGAAAAAATCGGACTTAAAATAAAAATGCTATACAAAATTGAAATTTGAAGTTTCCCATTAGAATAACATTAGGATTAAAAGTAAAGCATTCGTTAAAGCATTCGTAGTTAAAATCTGTTAGTGTACAGCTGTAATTAAATGTAGTTTTGTGTACTGATAATCATCACAATATAGGATTGGACGGATGTAATTGAGTTAGGACTAAAAGAAAATTTGTTAGCAAAGACTCTATTTTTATTATAAACCATAGCCTAAAATGAAAACCATCTATATGAACGTAGAAACCACATAATAAAATAGCAGAGTATTTTTTATTTTAAACTGCGCTATTTCTAGCAACAATCTTACTATAATTATTAACTCAAAACTTTCAGGCAGCTTCAAGAATTAACTTCAAGTCTTTCAGGGCAGTGATTCTGTTGTTGTTTAAACATATTTTACAAAACAATAATAATTTCATGTGCGTTCTATTTGAAAGTACTTGACTTTCCATAATTAACTAAAAACAGTGATTGAAATTTGACATCCTAAAATTTGTTGTGCTACTGTTCTGAAAATTCCCCCCTAAAAGAGAAATTCCAGATCACAAATACTTAATTAGTAAATCTTGGCAGTGAAGAGCATTATTGAGGTATTAAATTTTTATTTGGCCAATCTAAGTGTAAACCTTAAAACAATTAATTGGAAATTCAGTTCATAATCTGTAGCTGCATTGTAGTAGGATTGGATGAGAAACACGCAAGGAGACGTAGCTACATTGAGCTACCATCCTTGAAATGAACAAAGCCTCCAGTTATTTTAAGTCAGATCTAATAATACACGTTTGAGGTGTTAGACTGATGCTTTGTGCTGGAGTGAGTTCTTAATACCGGTTCAGTTATTTAATCTGCTCAATGTAACTAAAACCTATAAAATCTAGACGAGATATCATACCAGATAGGTAATATAAATAATAATAATGAATTGTTTATCCATCACGCGAAACCCCTTAGTAGTGTGTTTTGGTTACTTCTGCGCCGGAAGTCGTGCCATCTGCCCGAGCAGCTGCTCGAGCAGCTGGCGCCAGCTGCTATGTCACATAGCTTCCGGTGGGGGTTAGAGGGTATATATGAGATGCTGTAGTTATATTTTATGCCATATAGGTTGGGGTGGAGATGGCGATAGTGTTGGCGTTAGGGTGAAGTGAATTTGCGCATAAAATTAAAAGTTAGTTCAAAATTTAAATTCGTCGGTGTTAACGAAACTCTAACAGTTGAACAAAAATTAAGAGTTAGTTCAAAATTGAAATTTAAACTTATAATTGGGATCTGGAAAATATGTCAAGGTCATCCAGAGTAAGTTTAAAAAAATTCTATCCAACTATCACTAGAAATAGTTTTAAGTTGAAGTAGTTGGTGATAGCGGGATAATTGATTCGTGCCATGGGAGAGGTGTTTATCGTATGAAAGTTGGCGATCGAATGAGAAATGCCGCCTAGGGAGAGGGCTTATAAAACGGCAACCTCCCCCCACCACCCCTTCCCCCACTCCTTTAGACCAATAACCGGTTGCCGACACTATGTGGTAAAACTGAACCAGACATGGCGGCCGCCATGGATAATTCTAACCTCAAATCTTAGCTCAGCTGAAGAGAATAGAGGAGCATGAAGTAGGAATTGTGGTGACAGCGCTTATATGAGGAATAGTAGGGGTAAAATAAAAAAACTTGTTGAACACAGTCGATAGGTGTAACAAGTTCAAAGTTGTTGAATTGTAACATAGAATGCAAAATGTTGTAAATAACACTATCATCAACATTAACCTGCGAAGTCTTTGAAGAGTATAATGGGTTAAAACTGTACTTCTTCCTAACTCTATTTAAATTAGTTTTACACTTTGAAATTGAAGGTTTAGAAGTACTTTGTAATATGTGTTGTGTTCGCAAAAGCTTTAATTTTAAACATTGTGCAGTCATCATAACCGATGTGTTAAGTTTAGAGGTTAAAAGAAGACTGAGATATAAAATGAAGTGTAAAAGAAATTGAAACAGAAAGCCAGAGTAGTAATTTTATAGGTTAGAATTTACAAAGGCTATTCCATGGATAATTCTAACCTCAAACCTAGTAAGTGAAGTAGTCATAACATAAAACTAACGAGAGATGATGACCGAGCGGATGCGAGGCAATGAATGTTTGTAGCGCGATAAACTACCCACCTTTATAGAGGCAATAACTCCAGCCAGATGGCGGCAGATGGCAAGCAAATGACTGGTTGACCGACTTTCACCTGAGTAGTAAGAGAAGTAGGGTTCTGTGTCTATCCCTACTCCTTGGGGTCAATGACCGACCGGAAAGGTCAATGACCCCCCCCTCCCCCCCTCCCCCCCCCCGAAAAAATGGAGCCCCCCCCCCTTCCCCCACTCCTTCCCCTACTCCTCTGGGTCAATGGCCGGTCACCACCTTTCCCTACTCCTTCTAGGCCAATGACCGGTCACCACCGGTTGCTGACTCTATGTGGTGAAACCAGACCAAACATGGCAGCTGCCATGGATAATTCTAACCTCAAACCTGCTGCGCATACAACGAGTTCTCCGGACCGGAATCAGTCCATGCTATGCGCATGCGCCTAGTCCTGTATTACTCACTTTAGCGCTACTGCACATGGATAATTCTAACCTCAAACCTTGGTTTTGTGTTGTTGCGCATGCGTCGCTCCCCACTCCTTTGCCTTCCTTTTACACTGCTGCGAACTGGACTGGATTGAACACTGTACTGGAGTGAAACAACTTCCCCCACTACTCGAGAATCCGAGGAGCAATACGAGCCTGATCTTAGCGTCAGTCGTCAACAAACTTTCATAGCGAAAGGTTGTTGGCGACTCAGCAAGAGGTTTCAAATATATAGTAGGCCTATATATATTTGAACTTCTACTACGTTGCGTTTTTTAATGCAATGTGGTATGTGTGTGTGTGTGTGTTTAGTTTTAAGTTGTATTTAATTTAAGAAATAATTTGCGCATTGCGATGTTAGTTATAAGTTGGGTTTAGCATTAAGGTGTATTAATTTTAAGAGGTGTTTAGCATTAAGGTGTATTAATTTTAAGAATAATGATGGTATTTGGTTGTGTTGAATTATTTGGTTTTTAATAATGATGTGTTGGTACTAATAATTTATGTTTGTTTTGTGCATTTGTTTTGCCTTACAGCTAGATGTTAGGGGGTAGATTAACTGTAAATTCAGAAGTTCAGTTGAACTTCATTTAAAATGGGTGGGACATCCGCAAGCCGGACTTTTTTTGCATTTTGTTTAGGAATATGATGGGTGGGATTAGTTTGGGTGGGGTTAGAGTTGCGTTTCTGCATTAACTGTTCCAGTTTCCCTGAAATTAATGGTTACGCTTTGATGCGGACGGGAAGTTACGCTTTGATGCGGACGGCCCAGGGACCTCCCTTGCAGAACGTAACTAGTGGGTTGGGAGTGGGAACCGCTAGGCAAACAGGGTGGTGGGAACAGTATTACTGTTCCCATCACCTTGGATCATTATAAATCTTGAATGACCTTGACCCACTTTCGGAAGGGTCAATGACCCCCCCCCTCCCCCCCCTCCCCCCCCCGAAAAAATGGAGCCCCCCCCCTCCCCCCCCTCCCCCCCCCGAAAAAATGGAGCCCCCCCCCCTTCCCCCACTCCTACCCCCACTCCTTCCCCCACTACTCCGGGTGAATGACCGATCATGACCTGAAAAATTAAAATGGCTATAACTTGATAACGGATTGACGGATTTGGACAAGCGATACATCATTGAAAAGGTCTATGTAAGACAAACATTTTAGTAAAAGAAGAATTTGGTTATTTTATTTTAGTCAAAAGTTATGTGAATTATTTGAAATAAATACCTTCTCTTTCCCCTTTTCCCCCACCTCCCAGGTCAATAATCAGTCTTGGCCAGCTGCTACCCCTCTCATTTGCATATTGTTATAAAAGACGCACCGATTGCGGCTAACATTTCATTCTGATTCCAGACGTTACGCTGCGAACTTGGAGCCACAACCATGTCATCTCTGCCAACTACAACTTCTACTTCAACTTCTACTTCTACTTCAACTTCTACTACGGCAGTTCCTGCACCTAAGAAAACTCTTCGCCTCAAAAACCTTCCTGATTGCTACAAGAACCGACTTGCATCTCAACCTTCAACTTCTGGAGCTATTCTTCCGCCAACCAACACTTCTAGACTTCGTAGTATTTTTTCACCGCCTTCGCCTTCGCCTTCAACTTCGCTTTCAAATGACTCCGCACCACCATTAACTACTATGCCGCCACCGCAAAAGCCAGTTCACCACCGTCCTAATACCCCTTCCGTTGAAACCATTGTTCATCGTCTTAGCACACCCATTATCCCACTATCACCATTGCCTCCTACCCCACCACTTAGTACACCTGAAGATCATACCTATCACAAAACTGAATCATCTCAACCTGCTACTAAATCAGCTCCTAAATCAGCTCCTAAACCAGCTCCTAAACTTACTCCTAAACCCGCTCCTTCAGAGCAACCACTTAGTACACCTGAAGATCATACCTATCACAAAACTGAATCCTCTCAACCTGCTACTAAATCAGCTCCTAAATCAGCTCCTAAACCAGCTCCTAAACTTACTCCTAAACCTACTCCTAAACCCGCTCCTTCAGAGCAATTTCAATTATTACAAGAACGGCGTCGTAGGGCATTTAGCCGTCCTACTACTTGCCCTGAAACGCTTACTAGGGGAATTAAGAAAGGATCACCTTGTGGGAGGAAATGTGTAAAAAACGAAAGTTTTTGCCGTGTACATGTCGTAAAACACATTTCTGAACCACAAGTGACAGAAACCCCCACTGTTGAATACCAATCCAAAATTATTGGTGTGAAAGGAAATAGGCTTAAGAGAGGTTGTGTCTATTTTTTTTAAAGTGTTATTGACAACGAACACATTTTGGCAACTTGTAACGGCGTAAGATATAATATTAAAGTGATTGAATCCTTGCGCAAAGAGAAATCCGTTTATGAGTTAGACTCTAAAGACTATCTCCTCAGACACAAACTGGATGGTATTACAAGGTGGGGGCGTAGCAAGTAAATTCACATAGTTTTTTTCCAAATTATTGCTTAAAAAATACTGGGGGAGAAACACAACGCGTTGTAGCGTTGTGTTTCTCCCCCATTATTTTTTAACACTCTAAGTCCCGTGACCTACTAACCTACTTCCATTTGAGTAGTAAGAAAAGAACTTCCCCCATTCCTTTGGGTTGATGACCGGTTAAGGTCAGCTCTTACCCCTCATTTGCATACTGTTATAAAAGCGGAGCGAGCGTTGGTCACTCCTTCATTTTGCTTCTACACGCCGCTCTTGTTGTTTCGTCTCTGCTGTTTACAATATTACCTACTTAAAAATGCCTCCTCATGTGAATGACCATATTAATTCTTCCAAAATTTCCGATGTTTTTCTACAACCTGAAGACATTTTAAATAATGATAGTGAGAGTGAGGATGATGATGATGATTATACTGTTGAACTTAGTGAAGAACGTAAGGTTATAGCAATTGATCCACAATTTCCATTTGATACAATAGAAAAGTTTATAGTTGAAGCTAATAAATGGTTAAATTTAGGATGTTATGTACGAATTGACTCTTTTATATTGTATGGTGATAGTCATTCTTTCCTTGTCACACCAAATGACAGAGACCGCATGTTGCAGTGGGCACAATCTATGATGGAGTGCTATGAACAAGGTGTGGACACTGGCGGCTATTTTCTTGCACAACTAGTGTAATAACAAATTACCCTTCCCCCCATGTAGTGAAAAAGGAAAAGAAATATTAGGAATCTAATTATAATACTTCCTTCCAAATATAAAGAAGAGGGGGAAAGGAGTGGGGATTATAAAGTGGTGGGGGAATGTGTATAAATGCAGGTTGTTTGAAGAGACTTTTATTATTATTGTGGCTTTAGCAGAAACAACATGGAGTTTAAATCTTCAGCAAAAATAAGGAATAATATAATAAAGAAAGAAATTCGCAAGAAAGAAAAGATTGAACTTATAAAATTACAACTTATAATACCTTCCATTGAAATTGGATGTAGCAAACTAAAGACTTTGGTGAAAACTAACGAATATTTGTTACAATTGCTAAAAACAATCGAAGAGTTGAAGAGAAAGAATGGACATTCTACATAGTAAAATTTGAACATTTTAATATAAATAAGTAAACTGAAAAAAGTAGATGTAGAATAGAGAGCGAGGAATAGATCACTTTGTGGTAATGGACTAACATGCCACTTAGTGCTCTATTCCTCGTTCTCGCGTTAAATTGGATTACCTTGACCTATTTGTTTGACTGTTAGAATTTGGTTAACACTGTTGAATTTCAGTTTTGAACTAATGTTTATTTTTATTCAACTGTTAAAGTTTTTTAACACTGTCGAATTTTAGTTTTGAACTAACTTTTAATTTATGCGAATTTTTAGTTCAACTCTAGTTAATTTATGCGCAAATTTAGTTCAACCAAGTGCCTGTGCTCTAGCCATTTCCACTCCAACATTTGTTCTTTTAACATCTGTCCCATAACATCTGTCCTAACAGATGTTAAAAGAAAGTTTGTTAAAGTTTGAATATAAAGAAGTATATACTAAAACTCCAATGGGAATAAAGAACACGAATGAACAATTAGTTTGTAGAAGGTTAATATTTTGTTGAAAATGTTTGATTTCCTAGGATAGTGAAGAGGATGAAATAGTGGTGGGGGAACCATTATAATAGGAGGAACGTGAGAGCCCATTTCATTTCTTGGTGAAATTTCGAAGAGTAAACATCTCAACATGTATCGTTGCGATAAATGTTCGGAATCGTTTCACGATGAAATTCTATTAGACTGTCATAAAGAACTAATTCACAACAACCCAGAAGAAAAACAAGAACAACAAGAACAACAAGAAGAACAAGAACAACAAGAAGAACAAGAACAACAAGAAGAACAAGAAGAACAATATGAAATAACAGCAACATCTTCAACTACTTTACCAAATCTACAAGTATTTGCATTACCTGGTAAAGTAGTAATGCATCATAAGATTCAAAATGAAAACTTGAAGCTAGAAGAATTTATTAGAGAAGCAAAACCAATTGTAAGTAAAACTTTAAAAGAAGAATTAAAAAGATTGAACTTTCTTAAATTTGGTTTACTACTAGAAGCTATGTTTATAAATGTACAAGAAGAATTATCACCAAGAGGATTCATAACAAAAAACCGAACCATTATGGAAAGTTCAAACATTGATTCAATAGTAGAGAACTGTATAGAAGAAATATTAACAAAAATTCAGGAACACGAAGGAAGAGGATCCGGATGGAGTCTTACAAGTATTGAAGTATTAGATATAAGAGTTCACAAACATGGATATGGACTAATGGGATCAAGTTACATTCCTCTGCCAAAAAGAATTGAAGATACAAAATCTTGTATTAATGTTAAAAATGAAGACAATGAATGTTTTCGTTATGCAATGACAACTAAATTTGTACCACATCATGTGAATAGACCTGACCAAGAATATGAAAATCAAAGATTTAGATACAATTTTCAAGGAATCACTTATCCTGTATCACTGAAAGATATATCAAAATTTGAGAAGAAAAATCCCGGTACGTCTATCAATGTTTTTGCATTAGATAGTTCAAACAAAGTGTATCCTTTACGTATTGCAAAAGAAGAGCTACCAGATCATACGGATTTACTACTACTAACGCGAGGAGATGTGTCTCACTATGTGTACATAAAGCAATTTGATCGTCTTGTTAACAAGCAACTTTCAAAAAATAGAAACAAAAAGATAATTTGCAAGAGATGTTTTAATTTTCAACGAGAAGGAAGAGAAGGAAGAGAATGGTTACAAGAGCACAAAAGGCTATGTAACAATAATTATGAAGCAAAGATTAATTTACCTGCGGAAAACAGAGCATTCGTTAAATTTGAAAAGGTTCATCATCAATACCGTATCCCTATAGTTGTATATGCGGACTTTGAATCAACACTAATTCCTATAGAAGATGAAAATTGTGAAGCTAGAAAAAGTGTCAAATATCAAATGCACAAACCAAATAGTTTTTGTTTAATGGTTAAATCAACATTATCAGAAGAACATTTAAACAGATATGGATTAACTTCAGAACCTCTAGTATATCGTGGTAAAAATGTAGAAAAAATATTTCTTGATCACTTATATTCAATAGCTGGAAATGCACAAAGATTATATACAAATATTGTACCAATGAAACCGATGGAGGAAGAAGAAGAAATTCAACATGAAAATGCAACTCTATGTTTCTTATGCAAAAATGATTTTACTATTGAGAATTATAAAGTTAAAGATCACGATCACCTCACAGGTTATTACAGGGGTGCTGCTTGTAATAAATGCAACTTGAGCTATCGTTTACCACTATATATTCCTGTGGTTCTGCATAACCTCAGTGGGTACGATGCTCATTTTATAATACCTGAACTAGGAAGAGACGATGGTAAAATCGATGTGTTAGCTGAAACTTCAGAGAAGTTTATAAGTTTTTCCAAAGAAGTTGGAAACATAAAACTAAGATTCTTGGACTCCTACAGATTTATGCCGTCGAGTTTGTCCAAACTTTCAGAAAATTTAAGGAAACAAGATTTCATCGAAACAAAGAAGATTGTAAATAACGACAAACTGGATTTGGTACTTCGGAAAGGTGTGTTTCCATATGATTACATAGACAGTTTAGAAAGATTTAATGAAACATCACTTCCGGCTAAAGAAGAATTCAAAAGTAAACTTTATGACATGGACATATCTCAAGAGGACTATGATCATGCATGTAAAGTATAGAACGATTTAGGATTTAGAACATTGGGAGAATATTCAGATTTTTATGTTAAATTGGATGTAACTTTACTATGTGATATAATGGAAGAATTTAGAAATACATGTTTTGCGGCATATGGATTGGACCCTCTTCATTCGTACACTTCACCTGGATTAGCATGGCAAGCTATGTTGAAAGAAACAAATTGTAAAATACAACTTCTTACTGATATAGATATGGTTATGATGTTAGAGTCAGGAGTTCGAGGGGGATTGACGCAAAGCGTTACACGACATTTCAAGGCGAACAAGTATCTGCCCGATTATGATGTATCAAAACCAACAACATTCCTGGGTTATTTTGATGCAAATAACTTATACGGATGGGCAATGTCGAATCCCCTTCCATATGATAATTTTAAATGGATAGATCCAGAATCGATTGGAAACATAATGGATATACCGAAGCATGGTGAAACTGGTTACATTTTTGATGTTAATTTTGAATATCCTGAACATCTTCATGATCAACATTATGATTTACCACTTCTTCCGAAGACTGAAATTTCCCCTACTGGAAGATGGCCAAAATTAATGATGACTTTAACCGACAAGTCTCGATATGTTGGACACTACTGGATGATACAACAAGCTTTAGACTTAGGATTGAGAATTACAAAAATTAATCGAGTACTACAATTTTCTCAATCTTGTTGGTTAAAACCTTACATCGACAACAACACAAGAAGAAGAGCCACCGCTACATCAAGTTTTCAAAAAGATTTTTTCAAATTAATGAATAACGCAATATTTGGCAAGACTTTGGAAAACAAAAGGAAACATAAGGATATCAAATTGGTAACTGATCCAGTAAAATTACAGAAATTGGTGCAACAACCAAACTTTGGTTCATCTATAATTATTAATGAAAATCTAGTTGTTATTTCCATGAACAAGAAGTCAGTTACAATGGATCGTCCTTTGTATCTTGGAATGTCAATCTTGGATATTTCAAAAACACATATGTACGAGTTTCATTATAAGAAGATGGTTAACTATTATGGAAGAGAGAACATTGGTATTGCATATATGGACACGGATGCACTAATTTACTGGATTAAAACAAATGACATGTATGAAGATCTACGCACCTTTATATATAAAGATGATTTCGACTTTTCCGATTATCCTAAGGATCATCCAAATTACGACTATGACAGAAATAAGAAAGTATTGGGAAAATTTAAAGATGAAACAAATGGTGTGCCGATGATGGAAATTGTAGCATTAATGTCCAAACTGTATTCATTTCAACTGTACATAAACGAGAGGAACGAACATCAAGTCACGAAGAAGGCCAAAGGAATAAAAACTTCTTTCCTGAAGAAGAACGTACAGTTTGAACATTATAAAAGATGTTTGTTTGAAAATGTTGAAACAACTGCAACGTTCAACACTATTAGAAGTTATAATCATCAACTTTTTAGTGTCAAACAAACAAAGTGGGCATTAAGCTACAAAGATGACAAGCGCCATATTTTAGAAGATAAAATTAATACTTTACCATTCGGCCACTACTCTCTAAACCCTATCGACCAGTAAACCTATTCTTCGTCCTCTACCTTCTTCCTTTTTCCTTTCCGTAAAGAAGAGGGGACATGGCAAGCTCAATGCCATGTTCCCTCTTTTTTACACTAATATGAAAATGGCCTTGACCTATATTCAAACTATATAAATGAGAATAAACTATTCTATGGATCAGTATTTTTACATGCAGTGTACAAGCAACATCTGAAGATGGAAAGTGTGAAGGACAAGATTGTAAATGAACTACATAAACCAGCAAGAAGAAGATTTCCAAGAAGAAGTACAATCATTAAAGGAATGAATGATCTTTATCAAGCTGATCTCATTGAAATGATACCGCACAGTAAATTAAATAAAGGATTTAAATATATTTTAACAATTATAGACTGTTTTACTAAAATAGCTGACGCTTTACCAATGAAGGATAAGACTGGTAAAAGTGTTACAAAAGCTATGGAAACCACAATACAAAGAAATAAATTTAAAATTAAACATCTACAGACCGATGATGGAAAAGAATATTTTAATAAAGACTTTGGAGCTTTGATGAAGAAATATCAAATAAATCATTATTCTACAAATTCTGAAGTTAAAGCTTCAATAATTGAAAGATTCAATAGAACATTAAAAGGTGCGATGTATAAACAATTTTCAAAAAGAGGATCATACGTGTGGTATGACATATTACCACAACTTATAAAAGAGTATAACAACAAATATCATCGTACCATTGGAATGAAACCTATCCAGGTAAATAGTGCTAATGCCAAAATTGTATTACAACGCATTAAAAATAATACAACACCAAAATTGGAAAAATTGCAACCAAAGAAGTTCAAGGTCAACGATAAAGTTCGTATAAGCAAATACAAAGGTGTATTTAGTAAAAGATATCTACCAAATTGGACTAATGAAGTATTTACAATTTATAAAGTGCAACCAACTATACCTGAAACCTATTTATTAAAGGATAACAAGGGTGAATTACTTCAAGGTGGATTTTACGGACACGAATTGTTGAAATCAACAGTCGGTGATGTATATCTTGTCGAGAAGATTTTACAAAGGAAAAAGGATATGGTTAAAGTCCGGTGGTTAGGGTTTGATAAAAGTGAAGACTCTTGGATTCCTTCAAAAGACTTAGTATAGTTGTTTAATAGCTCATTGTGTGTTTAACCTTTATACAAGATGGAGATTGTACAACAAAAAGACCGATTTAATATCAATAACATTGATGAATTGACCATGATAAGTTAAATCATGGAAAACATGGTGAATTACTACCAAATACGATAAGATGTCTAATAACTGGTCCTTCAAATTGTGGAAAAACTAATGTTGTTTTTAACCTTATAACTAATCCTAAAGGATTGCGTTTTAATAATATATACATTTTTTCAAAATCATTGCAACAACCAAAATATCAATTATTGGATAAAGTACTTGCAAGTGTACCTGAAGTGAATTTTTACAAGTTTAATGCCAGTGAAACAATTATGCAACCAAATGAAGCAAAACCATTTTCTATTTTTATATTTGACGATGTTTCTTGTGAAAATCATGACACAATAAGGAATTATTTTGCTATGGGAAGACATCATAATATTGATAGCATTTATATTGGTCAAACATACAGTAAAATTCCAAAACAACTTATAAGAGACAATGCAAATATGTTGATCATCTTCAAGCAAGATGAAACAAATTTAAAGCATATATATAATGATCATGTAAATGCGGATATGCCATTTGAAAAATTTAAAGAGATGTGTGGCAAAGCATGGAATGAGAAATATAGCTTTCTCGTTATTATGAAGGAAGAAGATATTAAAAATGGTAGATATCGTATAGGGTTGGATAAATTTGTATTTATGCGTTGAACTACCGATGCTACATCTAGTTACACGTTGAACTTCACAGTGTAAACATGGTGAATCAAGAAAAACTATTGAAAGAAATAAAATCACTCAGTGATTCTATTAGGATGAAGAATCGTGCATTGAGGATGGGTTTAAGTGAAAGAGAAGAATTTCTAGAGACTACATTTAAACCTATTACGGAACCTTTAAAACAGATATCAGAAACTATTGGTAAACCTCGTTATGAAGGAGATGTTTTACTACCAGTTTCTAAACAAGAAGTACAAGCATTAAAAAAAGAAGAAGATGATGATTCATATACAAGTGCTAGTGAGCAAGAAGAAACAAAAGAAGAAGAACCAATTGTTGAAAAGGAAGAAGAACAGCCAATACCTGAAGCTGAACAATCTATTCCAAATTTAACTCAATTGAGTAGCGATATATTACAACATGGACCTCTTGGAAGAAAATATATAATGAAAATGCTACATGACATGAAATCAAACCCGAATTTGAGTAGATCACACGTATACGGAGCAAGAATTGATGGGAATGAATTGAAGATTGGCGATTCAAAGCTTGAAATAACACAAGACGATTACATCATTATTGGTGAGCATAGATATAAAGGAACAAAAGGATTATATGAATTAATTTTTAAAAACATACCACTAAGATATTCATCCAAAGATTTAAGTGTTTTTAAGGAGATTCTACAAAATACTAACGCTCATAAAAGAAACTACTTAAAGGATGGAATGATTAATCGTTCACGTGCAACAAAATATAACATCGTTATAAAAAAGTTGTTTCCTCCACGAAAATTGCCAACATTACGTACTGCACCAGCGGTAAGACAACCACTAAAGGAGATACTTCAACATCTGGTAAAGGATTGATGAAAAATCTATACAATACAAATGTGATTTACTACAATGACATCAATAAATTGGTTGATAGAATGAGACTATTGCATGAAGCCATGGAAGCCGGTCATACAGGTTTGAATAATGAATGGGTGGCTCTAGTTGATGAACTTAGGAATCGCGGTATAGTCGTATAATTGTCCGTGGATATAAAAGAGGTGCAAGCATAAGACGTATCAGTTCTAACATGAGCGTCGACAAGTTCGGACGGTACTCCGCTTTAGGAGTGCAAGTTGGAGAAGACAGAAAAAGAAGTGGATTACCACAAACACCTGAAGGTGACTATAGCATAAGTAATAAACGTTTAAAACTAGTTAAAGATCCAGAAGAAGATACTGATGGAGCAAATTTGAAGACAGTAAAAGAAGCTAATTCAACATCATTAAAATTACATAAGAATACTTACGATGTTAAATCACATAGATTAATTAATGTTGGTAAACCAACTGAAGGTTCTGATGCAATTACTAAAGAGTACTTATCATCTGAACTTTTAAATACTTTATAATTGCAATGGGGTAATAACTTAAAAGATGGACAAACGTATAATGCTGGAAATTATAGAATAACCAACGTGGGAAATCCCAAAAATGATAAAGATTCAGTTAATAAAGAATATTTACATTCTATAATACCGGAAAAAACTGAACATGGATTTTCTTTTTATAAATTTATTATAAATGACATTGGATACCCAAAGGAAGACGGTGATGCTGTAAACCTAAAATACATCAAGGACAACTGTATTTTACAAGATGGTGATGAAATCGATTGTCATGGGAAAGTGTTGTCAAATGTAAAGTTCGGTTCTCAACCAAAAGATGCTGTTACTATGGAACAATTATCTAAAGAATTAAAAAAGGAAACATCCAATTTTGTAAAACATGAAGATGCCGTGTTAAAGCGGGGAGATAAATTTATACATGGAAATGAAAAGTTTAATTTAATGCAAGGAAATAATGATGAATGGGATGCAGGACATAAAACAATAACAAATGGAAGATTTGGTATAAAAGATACAGATGTACCTCTAATGGTGCAAACATTAATTGCGAGTGGTGGTACATTAGGTACATACAATGGTCGTAATAGAAGAATAAAAGATATTTATCCTGGTTACGAAGAAAATGATTGTGTTACAATGAAACAAACAATAACTTGGGATAAACACTTTGGGACCCAATATGATGCAAAGATGAAGAAAATAATTAATATTTTACCAGGTGAAGATTCAAATGATGCTGCTACTATTGGACAAGTCATAAAAACATCAAAAAGTGATTCAACAGCTTACACATGTAATGATAAACGTATTATGCAATTACATGATCCTCAACATCCAAAAGATGCTGTAAATTTAGATTGTTTAATAAGAATAGTGGGCAATTTACTTATTGATACCCACAATCATATAGCTAGTACAACGAGTCATGTGATGATTCAACCCGATGAACGAGAAGCTTGGATTAAAAATAGAATTATAAATCAGTATATAATTAATTTCAATAACTAAGTCTTTAAATATAAAAGATTTTGCACAAGTTATTCATTTGTGTAAAGTATCTCGTGGAGTAAACACGCCAGTTATATAAGACAACATAATGAAGACCGTATCGCTCAGTCATCGTCAAGACAGCGGCAAGAGAGGACGTGGTATAACATCAGCTGCATTATCCCTGCTTAGACGGATTCCAGTTGGTGCTGTTGTAAATCGAACTATAGACGCTTTACCATACGAATTACATCTGCCCGGAGGTTATCAATATTGTGGACCTGGAACTAAGTTGGCAAAGCGTTTAGCAAGAGGAGATCCTGGAATTAATAAATTAGATCAAGCTTGCAAGGAACACGATATAGCATATTCAAAGTATAAAGATTCAACAAATAGATCAATAGCAGATAAAATTCTAGCGGAAAAAGCTTGGCAAAGAGTAAAATCAAGTGACGCAAGTATTGCAGAAAAAGCATCGGCTTGGGCAGTAACTACAGCCATGAAGACGAAAGCAAAGTTAGGTGGTGGAAAACGTCGCAGAGGAAGACCTGCAAAGAAAGGCGCTCCCAAAAGAGGTGGAAACATTAAAAAAGGACGTCGTAGAACTCATAAGGCAAATGTAAAGAAGACTTCTGTTTGGCAAATGGTAAAAAACGGAGCAGGTTTATACCTAAGACCATACCGTGTGTACTAAATAAGAAGAGTCAATTGATAATTCCAAATAAAGCCTTAACAAATCATCAGTTAAATGATTATGTGAAATGTTTGAAAATACCATTCTTTCGACAAGTTTTTATGAAAGATGCATTACCAACTAAAATATGGAAAAATGAAACTGGAATAGTAAATTTGGATTCCACCTATGGTCCAGGCACTCATTGGGTATGCTATAAAAAACTCGGACAAACCATTTACTACTTTGACAGTTTTGGCAATCTACCACCGCCAAAAGAACTTCAACATTATTTTCGAAACTCCAAAAATATTTTTTACAACTATAAAAGGGAACAACCTGACAATACTGAAATATGTGGACATTTATGTTTGGAGTTTCTAGCGAAGAGTGTCAGTCAGCTTTGAGATGTCATCGTATACAGTGTCCCTGAGTGGAAATTCATCCACATTGAAAAGTACGCTGTTCCCAGCATTGCGTCTATCCAAAGAAAGATTATGGGAAGCGGCATTACTTGATTTGACTACCTACAACTCAATTCCTAATGTTACGGAAGGAAAGAACAATTTACTACATTATTATGAAACTAAGGATGCTTCAGGAAAATATTCAGAATTGAAAATAATTACATTTCCAACTGGAGCTTATGAAATTGATGATATAAACCAATTACTACAGAAAACACTCGGAGAAGAAAATATCACCGTTAAAGGAAACAATAATACTTTAAAAGCAGAAATAACTTCGAAATACTATATTGATGTCAGCTTGAAACATTCGATTGGCAGTTTACTTGGATTTACAGATACAACAAAAAAAATCTTAACTCCTGGAACAACTCATTCAGGTAATACAACTGTAACAATATTAAAAGTAAATAGTATCGATGTAACGTGTAATATTATACACGGATCGTATAGAGAGGGAGTGAATCAGCATATTTTACATACATTTTATCCAACAGTAGCTCCCGGTTTTAAAATTGTTGAAAAGCCACAAAACTTAATATACCTACCGTTAAACACCAGTTTCATTTCAGACATCGTACTGAACATATTGGATCAAGACGGTGTTAGTGTTGACTTTAGAGGAGAAACAATTACTATACGGTTACACATCAGAGCGGCAACATAAAAGTCGACATGGGATTAACATTTAAACCGCAACGGAAGGGTCGGGAGCTCAGTAGCTCCTCGACATTGGAAGAGTTAACATCAGACAACATTCGTTTTCTACAGAAGATTGGATTGAAACTTAACAACGATGGATATCCTGGATATATCTCAAGGACCGACATTCGACGAAACACTATGGGAGAAGGAATATCACACGCACAACCCTTACACTTCATCAAAATTAAACAATAACGATGAAATAAGGATTCCCATTCAACAACAAGATATTTACACTTTACCGTGCGAAAGTTATTTGTACATTGAAGGACGGGTACTTAAATTGGATGGAAAAACTGCTTCAACAGTTCCTTTTATAAATAACCCGATGGCATATCTTTTTGATGAAATAAGATATGAAATATCAGGGGTGACGGTTGATTCAACAAAAAAGGTTGGTTTAACAACTACATTGAAAGGATTAACATCATTAACACCGCATGAGAAGAATTCAATAGTCACTGCCGGATGGGTTGCCCCCGATAAAGACACTATAACACCAGCTTCCAACGGTCACTTTGATTTTCATGTACCTTTACGATTGCTTTTGGGATTCGCTGAAGATTACAAACGGGTAATAATAAATGTCAAACAAGAATTAGTATTACTCAGATCTTCAACTAATAAGGACTTGATACTTGCAGACCCTGCAACTACGGAAGATAAACTGGAATGGCAACTACAGTTGGATAAAGTTGTTTGGAGAGTACCTCATGTAAGATTGGCTGATGAACATAGAATCCTATTATTGAGAAAGTTGAAATCTGACCGTGATATTGTGATGCCATTCCGAAGTTGGGAATTTCATGAATACCCTACACTACCTCAGACAGAACGACAAACATGGACCGTCAAGACATCAACTTACTTGGAACGAGCAAGGTACATAATACTCGGTTTTCAAACTAAGCGAAAAGATGTTATCACTGCAAATGCTGGTCAATTTGATCACTGTAAAATAAAGAATTGTAAAGTTTTTCTAGACTCTCAATTCTTTCCCTATGACAATTTGAATGTCATGTTCAGCAAAAAACGTTTTTCCATTTTATACGATATGTATGCAAGATTTCAATCGTCATATTATGGAAAAACTAATACACCACTATTATCACCTGACCAGTATTATTCCAAGGCTCCAATAATTGTAATCGATTGTTCAAAACAAAATGAATCGGTAAAATCATCAAGTGTGGATATAAAAATTGAAATGGAATTTGAAGAACCAGTAGCGGATGGAACTTCGGCATACTGTCTAATTCTACATGATAAAATAGTTACTTACACACCGCTGACCGGAATTGTGAAGAATGTACTTTAAGAAGAATTGTACAACAACTGCAAATTTTTGAGGTTAGAATTATCTGCTTTAATTTTTGAGGTTAGAATTTCATTTGTGAAAGACAAGTTGAAAACAAACAATTATGTAATTGTATAAATTTCAAGGATTTACGAAAAATATAAAAGCGAGAAAATAATTAGTAGAAACTTCATTCTATCTTCAACCGTCGTATGGGAAACATCATTCGCAAGATGAATTCTACTAACGGAGAAGAAAATACACCTCTAATGGATGATAATAGTTCAGATATAGAAAAACAAGTTGAACGAGAAATGGACGAGTTCCTAAAATTCAACAAACATAAGAAGAGAGAAGAAGAAAAAGCTGAAAAAGAAGTAAAAAGGAAGAAGGTTGAAGTTAACATTACAACCAATATTTTAACAGAAGTATTTCTTCGGATTATCTACCCAATTTCTTCATGCATGACAAAAAGTATATCAGTTGGAATTTTAAAATCAATGGATTATTCACCAATTGTTATTTTAAATCATGGAAACAAAATGGTTACTTTCAGTGAAACTACTTGGGAATCTCTCATGAAACATTTACATCTTTTGGAGTGCTATTTAAGTAACAACACATTTGGAAGAAGAACAAGATTAAGTTTATTGGAATCAAATATTGAAGTTGATATAGTAAAACATCGTGGAGGACAAATTGTTCGCTTCAGAGATTTAACTACACATAATGTTAAATTATATTTCACTAAAGAAGAATTTTACACTTTAAGTTGTACTACCGGTCCCGTCACCAGATATTTGAAACAACTAATATTTTCAAGTGCAATAATTAAAGACTATCTAATTGATACATTGGACAAAAAACCTTTTGTTCCAATTTTATACGGTCCCGTGGATACTTCAATCTTTAATAGAATACCTCAAGAAGTTGAAATGTGGAGACAATTAAACAACTATCACACCAATTTTAATATTGATGAAGTGGCACAAGAAGTGAAAGAAGAAGAACAATCCTGTCTGTTATAAACATCGGCTCATTCAATTTTTAAGTCAGTTGTTAGTAAGACTTCATCATGAATAAACGGGTTTCGTTTTCTAATGCGCCACATATAATGGAAGTTAAAAGAGGTATAATTGAATTTCAAGCTTTCCGAGGAAATGATGGTAATTTTATTATTAAAGAATTAGTAATCTTGGACATGAACACATCAGTAGTTTATCATTATTTGTTCAAACCTCCAGTACCATTTAATAGACTAACAACTAAAGCGAAAGTTACAAACAAATGGTTGAACAAACATTTTCACAACTTAAGATGGGATGAAGGTTTCATTAATTATAACATGATGCCGCACATTATGAATCATTATTGCAAAGAGTTTAAAATTATCTACACAAGGGGATTGGAAAAAGCAAATTGGATACAATCATTTACAAGCAACGAAGTGATTAATGCAATAATTGATAAAGATTTCCAATGCTACTTCAACGAACTTTGTATTTCATCAAAAAGTTTTAAACATCGAAGGTCGCAGTGCGCTTTAAAGAATGCCTACCGCTTGAATAATTTCCTTCAACAAACTGGTGGGGGTAGTGTCAGTGGTGGGGGTAGTGTCGATTATAAAAGTGAGAGCGCTACCATGACACAGCATGAGTATTACTCAAACCTCCGAAGAGACAACATCTCCGACGGACATTCTTATTAACAAGAAGATTAACAACAACATCAATATGGCATCACAGAACTTACTTCAAAGTTTAGTTGATCAGTTCAACGCTCATTCTAAATCATCAATTCTACCTACAAAGAAATGTTCTGAACTAAAAGAAGAAAAACACTACATCATTCATACTATTAAGAAAATGGAAACTTCAGTAGGTGATGCTATAAATTGCACTTTGAGCGAGGCACCTTATACAATTGGTGATGAAGCAAAATTTCAGATCTTCTTACCAAAGCGCTTCGTACAACTACTTCAAAATGAAGATCTTCGTATAATTCAACCCGGCGCACTCTATTTGGTATCACATGGACCCAGTGGAAACAACTCTACTGAACTTACAATTCATGTAACACCTACTACTGATTAATTTGTACATAACATTGTAAATATTTCTTTGTATTTGTTTTTTCAATAAATATGATAAAAAAAAAATAAAAATAAAAAAAAGCAACATATTGTAATGTCTTTGTACATTACAATATGTTGCTTTTTTTAAAAATTCCACAGGATGACCTTGACCCAATTTTGTATAATTATAAAAGGGGAAATGTACTTGCAAAATTCATCAGTCTACTGCTACCTTTCATACCGTACACATCTCGCTCTTAATCCCTGAATATAAAACTGCAACATGTCCCTAAAGGTCAAGTGTGCATCTTACGATACTAACACCATAACAACTTTTGAACAACTCGAAGATTTAACCAACGAAATGCGAGTTTTACTTACCGGTGGTTATCACTTAACTGTTGATGTTAGTGCTACTAATACAAGAATGTTCACTAAAACAAAATATTGCGATGATGAAATATTTATTTCTACACAACCTACAACTTCTTCATCGCCAACTGGTCAACATAACATCAAGTTCCAAAAGTATTACCAATGTTGAATAACTTTTGACAGACAAAACTACAACTAAAGAATCACATGATCAATATGAGTTAATAAAAAGGATGTGATACTTGTATAAATAATCATTTGCTTCTCAGCTCTCACCACGACAAGACCTATTTAAGAAAATGTTGTACAGAATGATGATTCAACTTGATGGAAAAATCTATGGAAAAGACTACAACACCATTGAACAAATGACCCAAGATTTAGATGTATTAACTAAAGAAGGATATCAAGCTAAATTAATTTTAAAATTTCCTGAAGTACATCCATTATCAACAGAAGAACTTGTTGCTATGGCTAAGGCGGAGAGAGAGAAAAAGTCTGAAGAAAACAAAGAGAAACAAACTTCCTAAATTTTAATAATCCTTACACTTGTAAGGTATAATTTTTTAAAACTCCATTTGGATGACCTTGAAATTACCCCCACCACTTTTCACAGTACATAAAACTCACTATTCAACACTATACACTCTTATTCTTTCACTGGACTCCGCAGCGTCAACATGGAAGAGCAAAAATACAAGTACAAACCTCGTTACTGTTGTGAACAACAGTGTACAGATTTAGGACCAATGATGGTGGATGGGTTAGCTTGTACTAAATGTGAATTCTTCGGATCTTGTTATTGCAAATGCAAAACAAAACAACTACCACCACCGGAATTGCGAACTTTCAAATTTTACAAATCAAGATATTTTCATACATGTTGTCCTCAAAGATGTTTCAAATTTCACCCTCTAGATCTTGCTCATTGTCAACGCACCAATTCTCATCAAGATGATTTTTGTACACATATGATAAAAAGATGTAAATACAGATCAGATTGGTATTCCGATCCTGTAGAACCATCAAATGTGTAATTTCAGTTTTACACTCTTTTTTAAAACTTCATTTGGATGACCTTGAGATTTCCCCCACCACTAGTTCTAATTTTTATATAATATTAAATCATTCCACTTCCAACACTCTAACTAACAACATGGAAAACAAATTTATCAAATTTGAACATATAATAACTGACAGGGAGGAGATGGAAGAATTGTTTCAAAACTTACTTTCTGTCATTGACGAATATCCTATAAGATGGTTCAGAATTGTAGTTCAATATTTAAATCCTGGTGAATTGTTTTCTTCATCAAGTGAAGAAGATGAAACAACTACTTCGGTTCAAATAATTGAATTAAAAGATGGAGAAGAAGAACTAAACGTTTTATTCAATCATAAGCTCAAGGTTCCCTATATAAAAGCCCCCTCCCTAGACAGCCCCCCTCCCTAGACGCCTGCTCAAGGTCACCATTATATAAGCCCCCTCCCTATGCGCCGATCCTCATTCCATCACCGACTCTCCAATAATGAACAACTCTCCATTGGCCCGAATGAATTCTAGTTTTGAAATAAACTCTAAAGAAGAGTTACAAGACATTTTTAATATTTTACAAGAACTTGTAGATAATTTTACAACCATCAAAATGAATTTGGAAATAACATACGATTGTCCTATTTGTGATAAGATTGAAAGTTCGGACGAAGACAGTTTACTAAATCTAACTCCTGCACCATCTGACACTACTGATGGTAATAATGAACAGCAAAATATTTCCCCCACCACTTCTTTGTAATTCTTCGTTCCCCCCACCACTTCTTTATTTAACTAACATTTCTCGCTTTCACTTCTCATTCCGTCTTCAACTTTTGAACTATCAACATCACTTGTTTTAAAATTTCAAACACTACAAAATCATGATGGATATGATGGATGAAGTTCCCTTCATAACTAGAATAGAAGAGGATAAATTGAAATTGGAAATTAAACGATTGGAAATGGAACGGGAAAACCAACTCGAAATGTTACGTTTGTTCAAGCTTTTCAAATACATCATCTGGGGACTCTGCGTTTACCTTCTCATCGTCGTTGGTGTTTGCATTTACAACTCTGTAGTTCATCACAAAAGTTCAACTTGTTTAAACTCTGCTGTTGCACATTAATTATATGTTCACAAATAAAATTCAAAATTTACTTCAGCCTATCCCACTATCACCAACTAGTTCAACTTTGAACTATTTCTGGTGGTAGTTGGGTAGGCTTTTTTAAAACTTACTCTGGATGACCTTGACATACTTTCCAGATCCCATTTATAAATTTGAATTTCAGTTTTAAACTAACTTTTAATTTTGTTCAACTATTAAGAGTTTTGTTAACACCTTCAAATTTCAGTTTTCAACTAACTTTTAATTTATGTGCACTTTTAGTTCAACCCTAGTTACCTTGTTCGCAAATTCAGTTCAACCGACCACCAACGCTATAGCCATCTCCACCCCAATATTTCAACATCTCTGCCCCCAACACTTGCCCGAACATCTGCCCGTAGGGGCAGCTGCCCGGACATCTGTTCGGTTTTAAAAATATAAAAGAAAGGTAAAGGAGTAGGGGTGGCGCATGCTCACCAATGCAAAACTAAGGTTTGAGGTTAGAATTATCCATGGCGGCCGCCATGTCTGGTTCAGTTTTACCACATAGTGTCGGCAACCGGTTATTGGTCTAAAGGAGTGGGGGAAGGGGTGGTGGGGGGAGGTTGCCGTTTTATAAGCCCTCTCCCTAGGCGGCGTTTCTCATTCGATCGCCAACTTTCATACGATAAACACCTCTCCCATGGCACGAATCAATTATCCCGCTATCACCAACTACTTCAACTTAAAACTATTTCTAGTGATAGTTGGATAGAATTTTTTAAAACTTACTCTGGATGACCTTGACATATTTTCCAGATCCCAATTATAAGTTTGAATTTCAATTTTGAACTAACTCTTAATTTTTGTTCAACTGTTAGAGTTTCGTTAACACCGACGAATTTCAATTTTGAACTAACTTTTAATTTTATGCGCAAATTCACTTCACCCTAACGCCAACACTATCGCCATCTCCACCCCAACCTATATGGCATAAAATATAACTACAGCATCTCATTTATACCCTCTAACCCCCACCGGAAGCTATGTGACATAGCAGCTGGCGCCAGCTGCTCGAGCAGCTGCTCGGGCAGATGGCACGACTTCCGGCGCAGAAGTAACCAAAACACACTACTCCCCTTGAAGCCTAAACTAAAATTATGCAAAAATAATGAAAATCATAGATTTTTATGCTTACTGTGCAGTATATTTGTTTTGGAAACACTCCAGGGTTCCACGCCTCTGGGTTTGAAAACTCCCTTTTTTGAAAATGAAGTTTGTTTTCTTTAAGGACACCAGGCTTTATTAGACAGGTGTTTACTTAAACTGAATAGTATGTTCATTTTAATCACCCATGTAAAGTAGAGGTGAGTGAGCGGAGCGAACTAGCTCACTCATTGAGCGCGAGTGAAGCCGTATGTAAAAGCTAGTGGTATAGATTCTTCTTCACCTTAGGGCTAGTAGTGCAGTTGGCTATGCCAATTATGCGGATATTTTTATCTAAACATGATCTTTTATTCCACTCTTTTTCAACCGATTTTTTAAAACTTTGTAATCATTAGTTGATTTTTTACACTATGGCTCACATATCCACGTACATTAAAAATTTAAACATGGAAGATATATCTTTAGTGACTTTAATACCTTTATTGAAATAAACACTTTCTTTATTAGCATGATACGTGTTGTTTGTAATTAGAAATGAAAAACAAACGTCTACAACACTCAAAAATATATTTACACTTATACTTCAAAGAATACAGACAATAAATATATGAAAAGATTGATAGTGGCAATCGATTTCGACCGGACACACCGATCATCATCAGGCCCAAAGAGAGAATCGGTATGTCTGGTATTCTTTGCAGTATAAGTGTAAATATATTTTTGAGTGTTGTAGACGTTTGTTTTTCATTTCTGTTTATTGAAATGGCGACCTAACTAAATAGGTAGTTTAAGCCAAGTATGACCTGTATATCTGTATAGGCCTACATTGGTATGAATAAGGTATGAGATGAGTGTAGGATGATTGTAGCGCGATAATTGTAGTCTTGTTACTGACTATGGCCGATATTCTCCTGACAGGACTGTTAATAGCCCAACAGCCAATAGTATCTAGGGACCTACAGTTTAACGTAGGGTCCGAACCACTTAATTCACTTTACTTATTTATACCTTCAATAATAGGAGAACAATAAGGCATATTTTCACAGGGGTGATGAAGACTCTTAGAAAATGTTCTGATCTGTCAAATTAAACACGTTCTTCCAAATGCAGCGTTAGCTCTGATCAATTGTAACCCCGAGATGGCCAATCTGGTTGATCGCTTATATTTCCACTTACGTTTGTTTGACATGTAGCCCGGTTGTTTACCGCGTCGGTTGGCAGCGTGCCTCGTCGCGTCGGCCGATACCTCCACCTTCCCTCTCGTTGCGCAACCCGCATCATAACATAACTATTTGCCGCCGCTCCGCGCCGATCGCTCATCAGAATCAACCATTCACACTTTTTTTCTCAACCTGAAGTACTATGCATAACACATTTATGCAAAACAGTCCACTCTGAGCACCTTCTATTTCCGCAGTCGAACGAATCTGTGAAATGGAAGGGACTGGCGTGGAATATAAGAAGGACATTGCTATTACATTTGGGTTTGAATGTGCAATAATTATATGTACAGAACTAAAAATAGGTAAAATTACCTGATCGTACTGGACTTCGTCTTCATTCCCATGGCGATAGAAACTTTGGACCGATATTCTTAGAGCTTGGAAGGGGGATTTTCATACTTTTGCCTTCGTGATGATTGAGATTATTTTCTTAAGAGAGGTCGCTCTCATACCTCCAGCGAGGCTGTGCCTCAATTTCAAAGGGTAGGGTTTATCCTTGCGGATGAAGGAAAATTAAATGAATACGGACATTCATGTTTGGAAAAAGAACATTAATTAGCTTAAATAATTTTGTTACTTCTATAATTTATCTCCATAGCTGGATTATTAAAGAGTTCTGTGTCTATATGCTGTATATTAGGTAATTCGAAAAGAGCCAGGCATTTATCACAGTTGAGACGTCAATGATGGGGATAGAAAAACTATTTTTAAGTACACTACTATAAGTCTAATGAGAAAATTTCCCACTTTAGTCAAATTGTTTACCAACGAGTTATTTTTTGGAAACTTTTCCTCTTCTTTTTTCAATCATCTATGTTAAATTGGTTCTCTCTCGCCTTTTAGCTCGGAAACTCTTAATTACTTGTTAGCCCCTTTCACGGATACATTCTTTTCTTTCCACAGTAATTATAAAGTAGTTGCTAAACTTTTTGTTCCTTATATTACCAAAAAAGAATTTTTTCCTCGTGTGTCTGATTGAATGTCTGATCTAATGACTCAATCCTAAATAGGCGATCCACAAATAAGTTCTTGACCATACAGTTTTTTTTTTTTTTTTTTTTTTTTTTTTTTTTTTTTTTTTTTTTTTTTTTTTTTTTATCTTGTTTGTATACTCTGGTTTTTTCGCAGTTTTTTCTCAATAATTAGTGTTGTTGGTATCAATCGACGAATACGCGACGTTTCCACGAAGCGATCCCGCCAATGTTTAGTTGTCAAGTAGCCGAATATTTTGGCGGCCAGCGACGTCCTATGTTGGGGTGGTGCCAAACTATCAAGGGAAGGGTTGTGGCGTGACGATCCCGCCCACATGGTCGCTTATCATTAGTCTACTCTTTATGCTTTGAACAACTTCTCTCTTTACATCATCTACTACTCTTTAGAGAGTGAACATTTCAAACAGTCCTGATTCATGTGAGATTAACTTTGTAGTTGTTGGTACACTGTTTAATCACGATTG
Source organism: Neoaliturus tenellus (assembly GCA_030545055.2). Taxonomy (NCBI): domain Eukaryota; kingdom Metazoa; phylum Arthropoda; class Insecta; order Hemiptera; family Cicadellidae; genus Neoaliturus; species Neoaliturus tenellus. Next base: position 76,779,383 of record CM061532.1, read on the forward strand.
TGGCAAGACTTTAATTATGTACATAAAAGTTAGTCGGGTTGACTGAGCCTTGCTCGTTTTTTTAAAAATTCACTTTTGTTATAGTATGATGGTAATCAGGCAATTAAGTTTACACCAACAACCAGCAACATACCTCTTCATAGTTAACATTAAAAAGAATTCTTAAAAGTTTAGTGTTCTTTTATTTTTGATTACATTCCGTTTTTATTTTGCTATACCAAAACGAACAGTGTTAAAAATTAGGCTACGCTACAACTTGTAACTATTTTTTTTTTACAAAAATCTATTTTTCCTTCGGTTGAGGCTGTTTGTAAATTATTTTTGGACCAAATTCTCTTGAATGCATAGTTTAAGCAAAATCTACTTGCTAGATTTCGAGATCGTGGAAAATACATCGCCACTAACACTCCTCGTTTTATAGTATAGGATTATGATACACAATTAATCACAAGCGTAACACTATGCTTCATTGGCATTCCGTAGTCTACTCGAATCCATTATTGTATTGATAAGTACAATATTTTGTCAAGAGACACTACTTGTTTCGTTCGAGTTAGTTAACAGTTTGCTATTGTTATCAAACAACCAAACCACTTGTGTGTCTGAGCGATTGAGTCTCAGCGGGAATCACCGCACACGTGACGATAACTCATGTGACAGCATCGGCATTGAACGCTGTGTAGTACGCTGTACGCTATCAACACCGTTGAAGCTGTTGTTCGACGGATTTGCGTATCGCGCAGTTTGTTTATTACCATGTTGTTTACGCCCCCGAGGTTGTTTACTCCATGCAGTGCGCGGCGTGACAGTGACAGCACATGACACGAGTGCATGGCAGCGGAACGTGACGGCCAATTGAGCGGTCACGTGACCAGCTGGTGGGTGTGACGTCACGTCAGCGACCTCCCGCACAGTCGGTGATAATCTGAGGCGCCCCCCGCTCATGTGCATAACAACTCCGCCGCGATACAGTTCACACTATGACTATACGACTGTTCGAACTTCACCGTGGTCGGCGCGAGGTCAAGAGTACGAATGAGAACTTTGTACTATTACCATTCCTTCTGGTCGAGTTATTTTTCTTACTCTTTGACGTCGCGCCATCCGCGGCGCACGCCGAAAAGTCGTGTTATCTAAATGGGGCCTAAGTATTGGGCGAATTATTTAGCTCGGATCTGGGAGAGGATTTTGAACGTCTTCAAGCAGCGAAGGCGGGTTTTGAATGCGTAAATCAAATAATGGTCCGTGGAAAAATGTATCTCGGCAAGCTTGTTGCTAATCAAATCCTCCACACTTTGGAAAAACAATGTAGATAAATAGTTACTGAAGTTCGAGCAATACTGTCAGTTTTGACTTGTAGGTAAATTTTAACATTCAGGATCGAACATAAATAATTGAAACGAAAACCAATTTGTCTCGAGATATGATCGGGCAAGCTTTATGAAGTTATTTAGTCTACAATTGAAATTCATAAGGTTTGAAATTTTAATATAAAATAAAGTATAGCAAATACATTGTAAATTAAAAATACCAAAATCTTTAAATAAAGCTTCATTATAAAGGCTAATTAACAAAGTTTTTTTGGCTCACTACAAATGTAAACATTTGATCAAATATGTTAGATGTGTTCGAAATGCTTTCATGCATGATTCTCTAATAGCATAGATGTAGCTTTTTACTTAGCCATCCTCAAAATAGGCTAATCTCAAATTCACGGAAATAATATTGCTTTATCATCATGAGGTGTTGAGTTCAATTTGTTATCGGATTAACGCACTCAGCATTATTCGGTAATTACCACAGATAAGTTGTATATTATCTTTGGGAGCAGCACCTTACTAATGTTGTTGCTGGGACAAGGATGAATAAGGTTATACTACTGCTATTAACAGTAACTTACCCTTACCCACAGAGAAATAATACTGTACTTCTTTAATGTTTTACCGCTGTATGGTTTATCAGTTTCCTGCAAGGACGTCAATAAAATAATTACAATAATATACAATGTGTAAATCATTGTCAGATAGAAAGTTTAAAGAAATAATTCGAAATATTTTAATTGAAAAATATCTATACTTAGGCACGGCGCGCACTACTTCGGAATCGGCTCGGCTCGGCCGGAATCGGCCCGGTGAGTAAATTTGCTTTGCATGTAACGTAATGGATCGGCAAATGCCGATCCGTGCCGTGCCGTCCCGATGTAGTGCGCGCGTCTCCATTACATTACACGCATAGCAAATTTACTCACCGGGCCGATTCCGGCCTAGCCGAGCCGATTCCGAAGTAGTGCGCGCCGTGCCTTAGTCAACGAAAACGAGAAAAAAGATTACTTGAAATGAAAAACACAGTACAGTACAGTACTGTACTATAAATGGATAAATTTAAACTAATTTTATATGGTTTTTATTACTGTCATATGTATTTTTATGTGAATACCAAAGACATTAAAGATTATTATTAGACTACATCTCATGTTTACCAGTGGATTATGGATCCCTTTCATATTTTTCCATTATATCGCGTGGATAACATTTAGATAGCATTGTTGCAGCTAGTTTATTACCCACTATTAAGTTATTGCATTTTCAAAAGTTGCACACGCACATTGTTGTTGCACAAAAGTTGAACGATGAAGATTTAAACACGAGCTTACAGTACCAAATGTTATTTTCACTCTGCACATTTTTCAACGAATTTCATACTTAAGTTAAAGTTAAGACTTTAAAACGATGAAACAAAATATCCCTGTATGTTGAAATATGATATCCTACCTGTGAAGGGCAAAGGGGAGAGTTCAGAGTATTTATAAATAACGACGATTCTTTGGTTTCCCCATGACTATGCATTACCATGTTACGGTCTATTCACACTAACCATTTAATTTACGCAGTTCGAAACTTGAGATTTTATTTAATAGTCCTGTTTGTTTCGTTACAATAAAGGTTCTGAGAAACTATATTTTTTTAAAGTATTAAATCAACGAGATTGAAATTCAACTCCTACAAAGTTACCAAATGGTTTATTTTCAGTTTAATCTCTGCCAGCCTATTCTCTGTAAATCTGATGCAAACTAATTAATTGGTGAAATGCTCCGATGGCAATACAGTATCTTCAATCCACTTTAACTCTGCATCTTACTCCTAATCCTCTCTCACCTATAGTATCTTCCCGAATTCGCTAAAACACATTTTACGGAACATTTTTGTACGATTTATACAAAATTGTCTTTTTACTTTGATACTATTTAAGACAAAATAATAATAATAAGCATTCTTTAGTGAAAAGTTGTAAAACATCCCTGTTTTAAAACAGTTGCATAGAAAAATGTAAGCGCTCTTGCTGAACCGAGCGTTGGCATAGTTAACCCACATTTCAGTATTTTCCGTGTAATAAAATCACAAAAGCGTTTCTTCTCTCAATTGCCTCAGAAAGATCCATGCTCCAGGTACGGCATGGGCTAATGTGTAGCTCCGTGGTAGATGGTTTGCAATGGTGGTAGGTAACGATGTGTTACTGTGATCTGCAGAGTTGCACCATCACAGAGCATACACGGTGTCGCGTAGTTACGTCACGGCCCGGGTGTAACCGGAGTGACTCTGGGATTGATCATTTCCAGTGCTGACCGGTCCCGGTGGTGGTCACCGCACCAGCTGACGGATGGCCCTACCTCTACATGACAAAGTGATAAGCCTTTAAAAGTGATTCCCCCCAGCACTTTTCATCTTTGTTGCATGAATGTGCTTTAGCACATGTGGTGTACTGTGTGAGCAATAACACTTGAGCGTAATTACATCTCAGTCTACACAATCTCTTAAGACCCGTTTACACTACGAAACTGTTTTGAAACAGTGATGTTTTACAACTTTTCACTAAAGAATGCTTATTATTATTATTTTGTCTTTCAAGAGAATCAAAGTAAAAAGACTGTTTTGTATAAATCGTACAAAAATGTTGCGTGAAATGTGTTTTAGCGAATTTCTCTTGAATTACTTTCTTGTTGAGGTCCCCGAAAGCAAAATATATATAAAAAAAACACACAGTTCGTTCATTTTTATATAGTGTGTGTCCGTGGAACTGATAACTTTTGAAGACCTCAGATTTTGATGAAATTTTGTATAAAGGTGTAAGGCCGGGTCTGTTTTCATGAGTTCGCGAACCAGCATGATCGGGTTATGGGAACGGGGTTTTGTAAGGTTTCAAAGGGGTCAAAAATGGGTTTTTGGCAATCTTTGACATCAATTTTCCAAATTCAAAAATTTTAACTAAAACTATTTAAAATAGCTTAAAAACCAAACAATTTAGTATTCTGAATTTTTAACTTGGCTCAACAGATAACGGATAAAAAAAATGGGTTTCTCATGTTATACTTAAGGGTAATCATCAAAACCCTGCATCTCACTAATTTATTGACATAACTTGGTAAAATTTGGTATGTTAACTCATTAGGTAGGTTTTCACTGATATTTGCTTACAACTTTATACAAGGTATGGAGGTGTGACGGCAAATCTCCATACTCACCCCCATGGGGTTTATGGGGAAAATTAAAAAGTTCTGAATATTGATAAAATTTAATGCTTGCATGCCTTACCTAAACATTACATTTCCTAACAACTAATATTTACTTACAAAATCCCATGGCAGCAAATTTTCATACTCAATCCAATGGTGTTTATGGGGAAAATACAAATGTCAAATTCCTTTGGAAGTTCGCTGAGTACAGGTCTGCTGCGACGGCGGTAATTATCTACGGGGTTTTCGTGTAAATGCGCCTTAAAGATGCGTGTAAAAAATGTATTATTCACAGTACGCTATTCTCTATTAGGCTTTGCATACATTTCCGCATTTTCGCGATCATAGCTTCTTACATTAAACTGAGCGGGAGATAGGAGAAACACACAAACCCCCTTATATAACACCCACGTGTTTACTTCTACCACTAAATTTATTGATGGTTGGTCATTTAGTTGTTAAGGTCAATTATCGTGTAAATTTATGTAAAACGGTCTGGAAAACACTATTTTACATAATTAGCATAGGCCTACTGCTCCTACTGGGTATGTTCGAAGTTTGTAGTTTCTTTTACCAATATACATCTTGATTAGTCCTATGTCTATCTGATAGACATTTTCTTCTACATTCGTTTTAATTTAACACCTTCAATTAGTTCGCCGAAATAAAGTGAAGGACCCAATTATCAACTGTATTATACATCTTCAAAACAGTCTCAAAACGTATTCTATACTTATCGTAGTGCAATAATTCTTTTTTCCTATCGAAGAATTCCATTTTGAAAAAGTTATGTGTCTGGAAGCCTTCGTTTGTTTGACATATAACATGGTAGTAATTAGAGACAATAGTATAGTAGTAGTAGTAGTAGTAGTAGTAGTAGTAGTAGACTTAAGTAATTGTGTTAATCCGTTAAAAGCTAAGTTTAAAAAGTACTTGGAAACATTCAAATTAAAAAATGATAGTAAGAGTCATCTTCACCTTTGGGCTAGTAGCCCATATTGTTGCGCAGTCGGCAATGTTAACCATACGGCTTTTATGCAAAACATGGTATTTTATTCCCCTGTTTTTGACGCCGTTTTTCAACAGATTTTCAACTCGGTAAATGTTTAGTTGAATAGTTGAATATATTAGGTCCCTCATACCTAAAAATTTTGAAAACTTAGAAATATTACTCTTTGTGACGTCGCAAAGAAACTCGATTTTTTTTTTTTTTGCTTTTAAGATTTTTTGTACTTTTTCATTAATTTTTACTCATATATCAGGCATGAGTCACCTAGCTCTAACCTTAATCTTTAATTAAACACAAATTTTACCAATAAATATCCAAAACACCGTCCGAAACAGGGGAATACGAAGGCATGTTTTCAGTGTTTTTACAAGGGTGACGATTACTCTTACACCCACATATAAAAGTAACACATTGTGAGTTGTAAGACCAGGAAGGCCAAGGATCATTGTCAAACGTGAAAAATATCAAATCAAAAAAAAAATCAAAAATCAAATTCATTTATTGTCACAAATATACGTTTTGTTTACATAGCAAGGCTACAAAAACAAGTGACATTGTCAAACTAACTAAAACTATAATTACTTATAATGAAAGAAAAAAAACCAAAATACTGTACATTGGTTAGTCAATATTTCATTTGTTTAGGACTTATCGACAAAGAATCAAAACTGTAGAAAAATAATCAAACAAACTAGATTTACTTCTTATTAAAAAACTCATCCAAGCTATAAAAACATTCATTTAATAAATATTCCTTAAGTGAAATTTTAAAACCACTTGTACAAATTTTCAATTTAATATTACGTGGAAGAAAATTAAATAGCTTCATACCCACATAAGAAGGAGATTTTTCAAACATGCTCAGACGGTGAATTTTGAATGTGAAATTTGATTTGTGCCTGGTGTCATACTCATGCTCATGCTGAGAAAGACTGAGAAAATCAAAATTTTTTCAATGAAAAGCAAGCACTTATAAATATAAAGGGATGGCAATGTCATCAGCCTCAGCTGTTTGAAAAGAGGTCTGCATGAGACTCTAACCCTGGAAAAAGTTAAGATTCTGACAATTTTTTCTGAATTTTGAAAATGACTCCTACATCTGCAGACCCCCACATTTCTATTCCATATTGCATGACCGAATAAAAATATGCATAATATACCATTAATCTTGTTTCTAGATCAACATTATTCCTCAAAACCAACATTTGAAAACAAGCTGAATTGAGCCTTTTCCCAACAATGTGGAGATATGGTTTCCAATTCAAGTGTTGATCCACCTCAATCCCCAAAAATTTAGTTGATGTATTTGAAGAAATACAGTGGTTTTCCATATTAACATCAAATTTTGCAGGATCTCTGCATCTGCTTGTTTGAAATTTTACTAAATTAGTTTTATCAAAATTTAATTTTAAACCATTTGCCTGGAACCATGCTTTGAGACTATCTAAGGTTTTTTTTTATAAAAATTCAAGATCTTCTAAATTTTGAGCTTTCAAAACTGCAGTTGTATCATCAGCATATAAAATAAGATCAACAGGCAAATTTTTATCTAAATCATTTACATATATCAAGAAAAGAATTGGCCCTAAAATTGACCCCTGGGGAACCCCAACTGAAATATTTTGCCATGTGGATTTAAACTGTTTTGAGTCTTTAGTAAGAATTACTCTCTGTTTGCGATTACTTAAATATGAAGTCAACCAGGCTAAAGCATTATTGGAAAAGTTATATGTTTTTAGCTTCTCTAGTAAGATTTCATGTACGACACAGTCAAAAGCCTTGGATAGATCACAGAAAACTCCACATGTCTTCTGTGATCCATCCAAGGCAAGGAGAATTTTGTCAACCAGATCAGAAATAGCAAAGGTGGTATTTTTTCCAACCCTAAACCCATATTGACTGCAAGAAAAAATATGGTTTCTCTCAAAGAATTCCAAAACTTGCATGCAGACCACCCTTTCAAAGATTTTGGAGAATACTGGCAATACCGAAACTGGTCGGTAGTTGTCAGCATTTTTGACGTCACCCTTTTTAAATATTGGGATAATTTCTGCGTATTTTAATTGGAATGGAAAATAACCTTCTTTTAGGGATTGATTAACTAACTGACATAAAGGACTAGCAGTAATATCTATAGTTTTCTTCAGTAAATTTACAGGTATTTGATCCCAACCAACAGATTTTTTGTTTTTCAAAGTTTTAACAATATGTTTTATGCAATTTATGGAAACTCCCTCAAAATTAAAATGTTTCAAAGTTGGGCAGACATTGTTTTGCATGTAACCTAGGGCATCATTCAAACAAGGTGAAATATTCAATTCTGATGACACAGTCAAGAATTTAAAATTGAACAAATTTACAATGTTAGAACCTGACTTATACAAAGAGTTATCAAATACTAAGTCTGGAAAGTTATTATCTTTTCCAGTTGCACCAATCTCCTTATTTACAATATTCCAGGCAGCCTTAGATTTGTTTTCAGCAGATTAAATTTTTTTACAGTTTGCTTTTAATTTTGCTGCTTTACAAACTGACTTAAATATTTTTTTATATTTTTTTACATAATCTAGGAAGATAGGGTCATCAGATTGTTTAGCTAATTTATGCAAAATTCTCTTGTTCCTGCTAGAAATTTTAATGCCTTCAGTTATCCATTGATTTCTCATTTTATGTGAACGTCCCTTACTTTGCCAGTTTTTTAAATGGAAAACTTTGGTGAAATGCTCTCAAGAAGGTATCATAAAACATGTCAAAATTCTGCTGAGTGTTTTTGTTAGGGTTACAGTTCAAATCTGCATCAACTAAAGCCTGCCTAAATGAGTTTATGTTCTCCTTAGAAAAATACCTCTTTGGTTAACACTTTTTACCTTCCTTCATAGATTGTTTATACACAACATAAGTGAAAAGGGCCCTATGATCAGAAAAACCTATTTCAACATTTAATTTGTCCTCAGAAGCTATTTCACATAAGTTACTCACTAAAAAGTTATCAATACATGATTTAGTAGTTTTTGTGACTCTAGTTGGGGTATTAAAAATCTCTTTGAAACCATAACTTACAATCAAATTAATAAATTCAGCCTTGGTCTGTGGGTATTTTGTTGTCTCCAAAATATCAATGTTAAAGTCTGCAGCTATGTAAACTTTCTTATTTTTCACATCCTTCTGTAGTAAACAAAAAAGGTTTTCAAGCTTTTGAAAAAATATTTTCAAATTTGATCTATCTGGTGTACGATATAGAGAAATTACAACAATTGAAAGTTTAGGTATCTCAATACTTGATAATTCAAAAATAGATTCTTCATTAAGTACCATCAAATCAAACCTTTCAATGAAACTTAGACTATTATTTACTAAGATGCATGACCCTCCCCTAATCTGTTGTAACCTAAAAAAACATGATGCTAATCTATAATTTGTTATTGAATTCAAAACAAAGCCCCTTTCATCCTTCAACCAATGCTCATATATGGCACATATATGGCTCAAATATGGCAACAACAATGGACAACAAAACATATTGTACTGTCCAGGAAACAATATGAAAACTTTTTATGGAGCTATTGCTACGTCTAAGACGTCTACAATCCCAAACTAAAATTGGACGAGTTAAAGAATGCAATCATTAAAATATTGCTGCCATCTCTTTAGAGATATGTTAGTCCGTGTGGAGATGTTAGGATGATCCCTGCATTCAAAATTATAGACATAATCTTGAAGACATTTTTTCACAAATAACTGTAATGGCATGCTATTTTAATTAGCTTTGTTAATTAAAATCGCAAATAATGAGATTTTTTCTAAATATATATGCATTAATTTTAAAATTGGCTGAGAATTACTTAATTAAAAACCGTCCAACTCCCTTGTGTCAGCCAGCATATATAGTAATTTAAATTATACAGTAATTCATTTTAAGAAATAAAATATAGTCTGTTATGTAAGTGCAGTGAGTCCTCTCCGTCATTTGTTTTATCAATTCGCCTGTGTCCAGGGAACGATACCGCAGCCTGCCAGCGCCCACAGAGGTAGTGCCTAGGTAGGTGCCACGAGTGACCGATCTCACGTAGTCCCTTGTGGTACCTGCCTAACCTCACGTGAACCAGTAGAGCAGAATGAGACTTCGTTGCGTCATTACATTTCATCTCAAGTCGACTGACGACACTAGGCCCTTAAATTTCTAGTAGTAGTAATTCTGCTTTTGAATTCATCAATTTGTAAATTCTTTCAGCTTCTATTCTTGTGGAGCATTATTTGAAGACGAGCTTGTGTCTATTGTTTATTATTTTATCAGGAATGCAAATCCGGAATAATTTTCTAAAAGTCTATATAAGTAGGCAGCAATTGAACTGAAAGACAAAATAAGTATAGCCCTCTTCACATTTAAAATCTATGAAGTAATTGTGGGACTTGGACTTTCTAGTGAATATAAAACTCCCTTTAACTTATGTATGTTAATATGTAGGCTATATTTAATAGTTAATAGTTAATATGTAGTTAATAGTTAATATGTAGTTAATATTTAATATGTAGTTAATAGTTAATAATTAATAGTTGTTTGTATTTTCACTAGTTTATAACATTTGATTTCCTTTTATGCGCTCTCTTATTTCGGTAGTCTACTATTCCATAGATTTTGATTTGAATAGTAATTGAACTCTCCACTACGGTAAACTGTATACAGTAGGCTCTCTCAAATTATCAAAATGTGGTTTAAATTACTGTTTATTTGGAATTGAAAAAGTTTTGCATTCTAATAAAAAAATATCCATAGTGTTTAAGAAACACAAACAAAACTCCAGATATTTATTGCAAGCAATGATTTGGAACCTTTCGCTCGTTTAAGGTGATTGTTTTCGTATAGGACTCTATTTATTTGTAGCCATCTACGTCATAAACGTTTTGTAAAGAGTAGGTCCTATAACACAAGCAAATTTTGGGAAATCGGTTGCGCAATGAGAAAACCACCGGAATCGAATGTGTCGCCTCTTAAAATCAAATTCTAAGGATCTAAACATTAATCAGAATTATATAATCATGAAAAATATGTCCTTGTTGTTCACATGGTTTTGTATGTAAAAACTGGTCAACCTTGCTTCAGAACAAGAAAATAACTTGGTAAACGGCTTAAATAACACTATTAATACCTTATAAAGTAAAGAATGTTTAAATATATTTTTTACGGGTTTCAAATTAGGCCTAATTACTGTACCCTTTGCCTGGTACCCTTTACAGGTCCCTTTGCCTGTTGTTGATCTGGTGCATAAAACGTGTTAGACAGACAATGCCGATACAGAACGAGTTCAGGTATGAATGATACAGGTTACATTTTTAAGGCATTTCGTACATGTAGGGCCCATGCTGCTCAAGTTTCCGGGTTCGAAGTCCGTCGCGCCCGTCGCGCCGACGACTACGCCAGCGACTCAGGTGCCAAACATGGCCAGATCTTCTAAAAAGTTATGAGAAATACCGGGAATCGTGCTTAAAGTCATGACAATAATATTGATGTACTGGAGTTATGTTTAATTCCCTTTTCTGTGGGTGAGAGTCAAGTTTTTTATTTGAATGAATGAGCGTCGAGGGAAAGCCTGCATTTGATAATGAGTCTTAAGTCAACATTTCTTAGCACAATAATCCATCTCAATTGAAATCGACTGATTAAGAATTAAAGGACACTTGAAAATGCACATGATATTGAATTGTTTATCATTAATTTACCCTTGACTGATACGCTTATAGCCTTACAGTACTCCCAAAACAAGAGGACGATAGTGTTCAAAGTATGGAACTCTATATAACTACATACATTTGACTGTTATATTTTCCATTCTATAGAATGGTCACAGAAATTTAAAATTTAAATCCGTCTTACTGCTGTTCATTTAAGTATGTGTCTAAATTTAACTACGATGTGCATGTTGTACATAAAAAATATGACAGGACACATACAAATAATAATATTAAAACTGTATAACTTTAACACGCTGCTAAAATTATATTTTATTTGTTAAACATTCAAGACTTGTTTTGTATATAATAGTTAACGTAGCCAGTAAACTTGAAATTAACGTTGTTATAGTTTCATAAACTGTTAGAAGACTTTAGTAAGTTATGTTTAAGGCGAACTGAGAAACAATTTTATCTTTGGACTAAGCCTAGAAGCACCCTGCTTTTGTATCTGCATAAAAGGTCGTTGCCAAGGGGTTCCAAAGTACAACTTTGAGGGGAACTGTCAAACTTGAACGTTACTGAGACAAGGTTTATATTTCATATCAATTCTCAACGTTCATATACAAAACAACGACGTGCCGACATGGTAACGGTACGTATTTTAAGGCGAATATGACTGAAGGATGAGTGTGACGGATAAGATGAGGTGTAGTTTTGTTACTGAGTAATATCAACTAATTCACTACTATGCCGAACTCCCCTATGAAATGAATTTAGGCTGTAGTATTAATTTCCAACGAAAGCAATATCAAAACACAAATTTGATAGAACATCTTTGCAATATTTAATGTGATTTATATAAATAGGACTTAGGCATAAATTCAAGATAGGGAAAAGTTAAGTTGAACCCTTATGCACAACTTGTTTGTCGCCGGTAGATGAGGTTCGACCAATCACGAGTCGCCGGTGACGTCAAGTCAGGTGTCGATTGTTGCAGTTGCTTGTTGATTTACCAACACAGCAACAGCGGTGCATTCAACAAATACGTCATCACTTCTTATATTACTTTACTACAAGAGGTTCACGTTCCTCTTCCTTCGTATTTGATGAAATTATCAGTCACGCTTGATGTCTAAACTGAAATCCTTATATAAGCGAGAAAGATATTATCTTGTGGGACTAATAAAATATTACAGGTGACACGTCACGTAAACCATCTACGTTGGTACCTCCTCAAACCTACCTCGACAACTCTTTTGGCTAGCGCATATCAAATGAGTGATACAGTAAAGTATTATTTTTCTAAGCAAGGCTTATATACCGTAGAAAATTTTGAGCATTAAGTAGTAACAAAGCCCAGAAAGCGAAAGGTTTTTGAATTTGACGAACTAAACTGAATTAGTTTTATGACACCAATTGGGAAGGTATAATTTTAATATATTTTTGCTGGCGTTTATATCTTAGTCTTTTCCTGTTAAACGTAAATAATATTACCTTTACATACCATATCGTATGTAAAATGTTCAGAAAAAAAGATCTTTGCGATAGATGCGAAATATAATGTTTTTAATGCGAAAGAAGCAAAAGATATTAATGAAAAATTATACAATGCGTTCTTTAAACCTATGGTTTGGTTGGATGGTTTTAATTAGTTTAAAATTACAATTAAAATAAACGCGTAGAAACTTTTCTTAATCAAAGAGGTTCTTGTTACCTATTTCTACGACAGTGACGGCATTTTGAATGCCAGCGATGTCAATAACTGATTGCAGTGACATAACTTTACTGATAATGAACCATACTTCGCTTCTCCAACTCGTGTATCTTATCATGGGTCGCAGAAGAAACTAGAGTGAGTTCTCGAATGCGAAGCTGCAAGCTGAATGGTCGCGTAAATTGATCGTTATAGGGTCTAAAGTCCCTTTAAATAGACGTGCTTACTGGGCCGTTAGATCACAGTTATCGTTTAAAATGACTTTAAGATAGTTTTGCACTGTACAGTGTGTCGTTTGATTACATAAAAGTGTTAAAATGGTAAGACGAGTTGTCACATTCAAATATAGCAATCATTTTTGTTAGATAACAGAAATGTTTTCTAGCAGAGTAACCTTGTGCTGTGTTTTAGCGAATTTCCCATAGGGAATAAGCTATTACCGTAGGTCTCATGGTAAGACCTAAGCCCGGGACCATGTTACTTTTTCATTTTGAGGTGCCCAGAGACCAAAAATAATAGTCATTAAAAATTTATATATATATATATATATATATATATATATATATATATATATATATATATATGTATATATATATGTATGTGTCCCTAGACACGATAACTCTCGTAAAAATGGTCCAATGGACACCAAATTTGGTAGAGATGGGTAATCCTACGTTTATTCGGATGAGTTCGAAAACCAGACATATCGACCTACCGGAAGGGGTAGTTTTGGGGGGTTTTGTACCCCAAAAATGGGTTTTTTTGCATTTTTTATATGTAAATTTTAAATATTTTAAATTTTTATTTTGACCATTGGATTTAGCTCAAAAAAACACACAATTTAGTACTTTGAAGCTTTGCTCTATCTCCATTGGTTACCGAGATATTACAAAGTCTAAAAACAGTACATTGTCTTTTGGGGCTCCAATGTTAATCTTATGGAGAATAAGGATGTGTTAATATTTCACTTATTAACCAATGTTTTTTTATGAAACTTGGTATTTAGCTTCATTTGGTTGAGATTCATCCATTTAAGGTAAAAAATCTTGGTTTTTGTACTTATCATGGCAGCAAACCTGCATACTCTTTTCCCATGTTAATCATATGGAGAATAGGCAAACTCTTTTATTTATGGACAGATATTGATGAAACTTACTATATGTCTTTATATGGTCGAAATAATTTTTTTTATGCTAAAAACCTACTTTTAGTGTCCCCCATGGCAGCATACCTGCATACTCTTTCCCTATATTTATCTTAAGGAGAATAGACATTTATTTCCCTATTTGTGAGCACGTGATGAAATTTTGTTTACAAGTTTAGCTGGTCAAAATTAATATTACTAATTTGGAAATTCGCTGAGTACGCAGGTCTGCTGCGACGGGGGGTATTTTTCTTAGCAATAGTAAACTGTACGTTAGAGAACATTGAGGTGTGTTATTGTTTATCTGTGTATAACGCCAACTAAAATTCAAACGCAATTTACATCGAATGTGTTTGTTCATTTGTTGCCTATACACTTAGAAATCATTATATAATAATAACAACTCTTTTGATCTTTTATGGTTCATTCTATATCATTGAAAAATTTCATTAACAAAGAGTGATTACAGTGCTTAAACTTTATAACGTATTGGGGGGGGGGGGGGGGTTGGGTAGATAGATGGGGGGCATACGACTAGATGGTTGTAGGTTTGGTGAAAATAATTTTTTATTATAATTGAATAATGCAGTAAGTCTTCATAAGAAATTTGTGCATCGCCTGACTATAGCATCTATGATACTGGAAAAAATTAAACGCCTTTTCCAGTACCCGGTTTTCATACCAAAATCGTGTTATGTTAGTCACGGCTATAAAAAGATTTGTGGTAAAATCTAGCAGGCAGGAACATGTTCACAGAAGGCAATGAACATCTGACCAGACCCTTCCCTGCTCTTCCTCGATTGCTCCTCGGAACTATACAGGGTGGTTGATATAAGTGTGCCAGCTGTTTTGCTTGAAAAACTTAAGTGATATCGCAAAAAAATTAAAGGCTAACTCTTGTGGACTTTTGGTTATACCATTGACTATTTACACGCAGTGTACATAGTCAGTGGTTATACATTTTATGGTGATTAAATTATTTTCATAAATTTCGCCATTTCTCCTATAACTTTCGGACAACTTAAATATTTTAAATACGAACCCCCTCCTATTATCATGTCAATTTTTACTTTAAACATGATTTTAAGACTTTTTACTCCTTGAAATGTTTTTTTTTTTCTAAACCAAACGATTAGGGAGTTAGAGGCAATTGAAGTTAATTTTTAGTCCCTTTGAATAACATGGGCAAACTTAAATTACTTTAAATAACTCCGTAACCATTCAGTTAAATATAAAGTGCAATAATAAAGTCTTAAACTTATACAATCCATAAAAGACACAACAATAGTAAGTTCGTTTTTAAAATATTTTAGTTAGGCGCCATATTGGAAAAACGGCAGATTTTTTGAAAATATGAAAATCACCATAAAATGCAGAACCAGAGTTACCACTTGACTTTTTTTATATCACTAACCGTTTTCAAGTAAAATAGCTAGCACACTTTATATCAATCGCCCTGTATCAGCGACTTTAATGTTCTTACTGTTCTTTAGATCATAGGTATATTTTCCCTAGTGCCTCATTATTAGAGTGCGTCATTCAAGGCATTTTATTGCTACAATAAACTGCATATCGACGATAATCCCCTATTGGAGTTTGGACTTCAAATCCGCCGTAATTCCCTGTTTATTCACAACAAATAAGATAACACTATATAATTTCCACACAAAACGGAATCTTACCAACCACGACCAAGCTGTGTGACTATCAGTTTTCAAATAAATGTCCAGCCTGAAGAAATCTTCTATTGACTGCATCAGTAAACTGATAATGGCAAATAAAAAATATTGTTTAATTTGTTGGTACCAAGTACCAACGTAAGTCCCAAGTAATACCGGTATCCTAATGACCTAAGTAAGGGAGGAAGGGAGGGGGCTCATTTTTTTTACAGCGCATTTCCTCAATGGCTATAAATAATCATGAATTGAGAGAAATCTGTGCTTTCTTTAATTGAGCATGAAAAATTTGTATAGCATGTTGTTTTGTGACATAATGCGACTATTGAAAACTGAGGTTCGATATTTTTATGTGATAAAACTGTATTTTTGCCAAGTAAATTTGGGTTGAAAAACTATACCAATTCCTTTATATTGTAAGGTACCGAGCATCCCTACGTCGGCGCCTGTAAATGCGCTCCGCTTCGCGCGATGCACGCTTGTAGGCATATTGCATTCTACAAGACGAACGGCGCAAGTGAATTGCCGCGTATTGACGTTCGGCCAATGGTTCTGAACGGTTTGTTTGGTAAAATATGTGTGTTTTTTTTAATTTAAAATACTTTAAAACAGCAAAACGCCTAGAGTATTTTTAATTTTTTTATATTTTTGTTTCCACAGATAATGAAAACGACTAAAAATTTTTCGTTCCATTTTTTAGTTGAGATTACAAATTACATGCCCACGTACTGTAATGAAAAACAAGTAATTTTAATAAAAAAATATTGAAAATGTATGTTTTACCCAATCACTAGTTTCCTTCAGTGAAAATAAGATGTGTATAAGTTTCGTAGCTTTATAAACATGGCCCTATACATACATACACACATATGGATAGACGTCACTCTTAAATTTTTTTAGAACCTCGAATTACAAACTAGTGGATCCACTAACGACTCAAATTCCAAAATTTGTATTAAGCCCAACACAATATACTTTTATTATATGGAGCTATCTATATGCCGTATAGGAATTAGCCATTCTCGTTTTAGCAGTATAATAAACATCTCAAATGCCCGTGGTAGGACAGTTTTTAGATTGAATTTGCAAAAGAATAAACAAATGTTTATATATGCAATTGCTTAAGATGTTAGTACCAGGTTAACCAAAATCTACCCGCCAGATTTCGAGATCTTGGAACACACATCCCTTGAGACAGTGCTCGTATTATAGTATAGGATTATGATAAATACAGTAGATAAATACACTATTTTTAAACAATATTTAAAGATTTAAAAACCGCTTATCAGGGCATTCTTATTCCGTTGACAAGTAAACCGTTGCATTAGTGGACCAAGTGTGTTTGAAAATCACTATGCCTAGTTTCACTTTTGTATATGTTTGTGTGATATATTGATTCTTGGCTTATTTCTTTTTAGATAACTCCTTTCTTATTCATAGGCCCCTCTCTCAAGATAGTGATATATAAACGCGTTGGTGCAACTATGCAGCGTGAATTAAAAGTCCTCAAAAACATCTCGATATATCCACACTTACGGGGTGTACTGTAATTAAATGTAGTCTGGTTAATATGTTTAAAAAATCGATAAATTAAAAAAAATGTTTAAAAAAGCGATAAATTTTGAAAAAAGTAGTCGACGGATTGAAAAAACTCCCCCCACCCCCCGTCTTGCAGACCTATGTACTCAGCGAATTTCCAATGCAATTTCATATTTTTAAATTTTCCTATAAAACGCCAAAGGAATAAGAATTCAGGTTTGCTGCAATGGGGTGTTGAAAATGTAGGATAATTCCTTTTTGGCGAAGGTAAACACAAAATTGTATATGATCTGGCTCTTTTTCCCCTCTTAAATCACATAGGGGTGAGCATATAGGTTTGCCGCCATATGGGTTTTGAAAGCAAGTATAAGTTAAACCTTATCTAGATAATATACATACCAAATTTGATAAAGTTATGTCAAGCAAGATGCAAAATTTTGTTGATTTCCCATAAAAATAACATGGGAAACCCTTTTTCTTCGTAACTAGTTATAGTAAAATAAACATTCAAAATACTAAATTGGTTGTTTTTGCAAGCTCTTTTAAATAATTCCAGTAAAATTGGCGAATTTAAAAAACTAAGGCTGAAAACCCAGTTTTTGCTCATTTAAAATCCCATAAGACCCCGTTCCCTCAGTCCGATCAACCTGGGTTTTCGAACTTACCTCAAAGGGCGCTACTCTACTCCTACATACCACATTTCATCAAAATCGAATTTTTCTTTCAAAAGTTATCCTGTCCACGGACACATAACCAACGAATGGTGTTTATGGTTTCTGGGGACCTTAAAATGAAAAACTAACATGGTTCCGGGCTTAGGTTTTGCCATGCCTACCAACGTAATAGCGTATTTCCCATCAGGGAAATTCGCTAAATTTGTTGTCCTTCGGTTCGGCGAACCCCTTCTACCATCCTGTATGCAATTATGGTTGTGTGAATAACACGTATTTCGGTTTCATCTTGCACGTGGCTCTAGTTGGTCTAGCATTTCACGCATTCTGACCCTCCCCTCCCCACCACTCCTGCCCGTTGTCATTTCGCACGTCCAGGCCGGTGGTCGTTTCCTCGGTTTCCGCGTCGCTCGCCGCTCGGCCCAGATATCGGCGCTGATGAGGAGGCGGCCTCGACCTTGACTGCGGCCTCGGCGCGGGTCCACCTGTGACTCCGCGTCGCGGCCTAGTTTACATTCGCGACTCGCATGCGACCGACACGCGAGCGACACGACACGTTCCGCGGGAGTGCGACAGTGAGTTACTGGGGTCGGGGTTGGGTTGGGTTAGGTTCTTGGTTTGCCGAGTGCGGGGATTCTGTCGGCTTAGAGATTTGCGGTGCAACAGGAATCTACAGAAATATCAGAAAATGAGCTGCAAAGTTCGTTAGAAAACAAACGGTCTGTAATCTGTAGATGCAGATGGATAAAATATATTTACCCCAAGAGAAAATGAATTGATAAAGGCAAAACAGTATGTTGTTTAGAATAGGACAGTCATGGCCCTATTCAAGGCACAAGGCTATTAAATAAATAAGCACAGACGGATTAGCTTATTTGAGGAAAAAATTGCTTTAGGCTATGTATATTTTGTTAAATTTAACATGGCTAGTTAAGAGGGCATTATGTTGGGATATTAGGTGTACCGTATTTTATTTGCTTGAATTAAAAACTTTCGTTTCGGAATTGTATAGCCTTTTAAAGTGAGGTGATAAAAGATTAACTGTTTAATGATTTATTTTCGAAATTCGGAAGTTTTATTTTATGTATATAACTTTATTATCCCTAAAATATTCGTTTCGAATGTGTTATAAATGTTAAACCACAAACAATGAACAAACTACTGCTGATGAGCTTAGTTGTGGTTCTTGGTACCAATACAGGAAGAAATGTTCACTATTGCGTGTGAAAGTGTTGCCAATCCCTTACTACCGTAGGACAAGCTAAAGCCAAGTGTGGGAGGTACCAAACCTGTTTCATTCTAGTTTTCGCGTACGAACACCTACGTCTCTAGTGCTTTCTGAACAGCTCGACATTTTAAATCCCGTACGAAGTCAATCCTTAGCCTGTTTATCTTCAGTTTTCCTTCTACATTTGGCACGACATAATCTATTTTCTTTAAATGTTATTCTAGACCGCCAAGCAATGAATCGACAAGCAATTCAACGCATATTAATTCCGTAATGCTGTATTTATTGTAAGTTATGAAGAACTTTCTTTTCTGTAGTAATTTTTTCAAACTGACTAAATCTTTTTTCCTCGTGAGAAGTGATTATGGCTAAAAAACTGATCAAGTTTGGCAGCAGACACCTAGACAAGGAGTTGTGGGGAACAGGTAATACACATGACATAATCTCTAGTTGTAAAAGAATTTCTTTATTTTTTGTAAACTCACTTCTTATAGCTTTGAATAAACTCAGTAGTTCTAAATTTTCGTTAATATCCTTTAACCTCCTGTAAACCGTTGTAAATGGAGTGATTGGAGGCGATGGACGATTAGTGCATGGAATAAGCTTAATATTTTTATTTTGCTTGGTTTTTCTCCAGTTCTCTCTTCCTGTTGGTCTTAAATATAAATTTCGTTATTGCAATTAATTACTCTCTAAGGTGCAAGCCTTAGAAGCTGTGTAGAATAAAACGCTTTAGTTTTTAACCTTATTTTCCTTGTTTATGATACCGTTAAATGATTTTAAATGTTCTGGAATGAAACGTCAAAATGAAATAAATTTATTTGTATGGGGAATCCGACGTTCCTAGCATCACAATCATGAGCTTAGGTGTATTACAAGGATCGCCTCTTTCTCCAACTTTATACAACTTGATGTTGACAACATCGTCATAAATCAGATATCAGAACAATCCCTCAGTGAGGAGCTTCGTTTTAAACTTTCCACTGAATTACTGTACAACCAATTAGGTCTATAAGGATTTGCAGACGACACAGTATTGTAGTAACAAACAAGGATAGTGCAGTGTTATTACAGGACTGGGGAAAACGGTTGCAATGTAATTGACAATATTTTGTTTATTTTTTTCTCCGCGGTCCTGGTGTTATTATACAACACAACTAAAAATTTATTTCATGACATTGGACTGAAAATCAACCCAAAAAGACTAAGATATCATAAGCATAAAGAAAGGAAATCAAACATAAAAACTATTTGTTTGAGTTAACAGAAATAAAAACTATTGGATTTGAAGACGAAATTAAATATTAAGGAATAGATGTTACACATAAAATAATATTTGACCAAAGAACAAATTAACTCTTTAACAAACAAAATTGAAAAACTTACATGTTCGCCTTACTTAAGAACTGAACAAAAGATATTTGTTTTAACTAACTACATTTGGTCAATTTTAATTCGCCCGTTTCTAACTGCCCCATTGAAGAGATTTTCATTCGATTTCTTTGAAGGTATTGACACAATTTTACATTCAGTCCTTAAGGAGATATTAGATTTACCAAATGACACATCAAGTGCATTTTTACAGCTGTTCAAAATTTAAAGGAGTGGGTTTATCGAAATCAATATGGGAATAGCAGTATTGCAACATAGTCGCGTAATACGTTCAATAAAAATCTATATTTTGACAAAAAAAAATTTTGGATAGTGAAGAAATGTAATATTTAAAGAAAATAAAACTGCCTGAAAATAATGAAAAAAATTAAACTATCAGTAAGGGAAATGCGTAACAAATTAAAAGAAAAAGAATTTGAAAAAAAAAATGGAGTAAAATGCCTGACAAAGGCAGAGGCATAACTTTATTCCAGCAATGCTTTAAAATTAACAAAAACCTAAGCATTTCTCAAGGACTGACAGAAGCTGAATACGAAACATTTAAAACTAATAAACAATGCTGCTCCGGTCGGGAGTCTCAAAGTCAGTTAGGTCCAGGGACGGGAACCAGTGTCGGCATAGTTCCTACACTGAGAACTACCACATTGAAACCCTACGCCACGTCCTTGGACAGTGTCCCTTCAGTGATCCTCGGGACACAAGACATCACATAATTAGAAAGATTATTGCAGATCAATTTAGGTTAAATAATAAATATGAAGTGTTATGAAGATGTCACTGCATTTGAAATAAACGGAACCGTAAGAAGAAGTGACAATAATTGGTATTGATACAGAAAGGAGCGTTAATCCGACTTTTCGTTCGTTTTGAATGAGTAACCAGCCTTAAGAAGTAAATAAAAAAAAAATTTGATTATAAAAGTTCGCTTCCGTATTATAAAGAGAATGATGAAATCAATTAAATGGGAATTTATAGAATTTTTATATGGGCAAGAGGCACCATACTACCTGCTTCGTCCAAGTGTTTGAAAAAAATCCATCTAGGAAATCAATCACTAAACAATATAACTCTTTCTGCTATCAAGTGCTCAGTCAAAATACTGAAAAACCATTTGTACAATAAAAATTCTTTAGGTATCCAATTTTTTAAGCATTCTTTGTCAGTTAACAGTGTACATTGTGTAAAAAGATTCACATTTTCAATAAAAATTTCTTTATTTACACTCAAGTTATGAAAAACATAATGTACTTTTTGAAATACAATATGCTGACTGTGCAAGGGACTAAAGGGAGTATTAATTAAGGAAGATTTCGATTTAGGAGTAATCAGATATCCCTGTGCAGTGTGCAGCAGCAGTATAAGAGCCATATCTCCTCTCCACGAATCAGTTTCATCCTAACCAATTACAAATCATAATTTGAGGGTAGAATACTTGAGATATTTGTGGGGAATGAAGTCCTTTAACCTAAACCAATCAATTGCGTCGTGTGATTGAGCACTTGGACGGCTTCAGTTGTTCTGCGCGGCTGCTGGCTGTTGTTATCCAGTGACGAAGGTCGATGACCCAATAAACATACAATCGATGCCATACATCAACATCAAGCAGCCAGCATCTACTCGACGCGACGTTCGTCTTGCTGCTGATGACATGCCCAAGAAAACAGGCTCGTGTAACGTCCACTAAACGAGTGCACATTGTTGCGAAGGGATCGAAAAAAACTATATAAAATATTAATGCAATCATTATCATAAACTTATAGATCTAACATAATTAGGTGGAGATCAGCATTTGAGTTTTTACAAACAAAACTTATAAACATTCAATTATTATCCGTATAACTTACCTAAACTTTTAACTTTTATTATCTAAAGTACTCTAGATTAAAATTATAAAAGACTGAAAATTTCTCTTGAGTCATTTTTGCTGTTGTTTACTTAAACTCTAGTCTTAGGCCGGTTCCTACGTGGGCGACAGATGCGACGCGACGAGAGCGACGGGAGCGACACCAGCGACAAGCTTGCATCGCCATAACGTTATACATTGTAAATTGTTGTCGCTGCTGTCGCCCACTAAGAACGCTCCAATGCTTATACATTTGTTTGAAAATTTGTCGCTCTTATAGCGTCGCATCTGTCGCCCACGTAGGAACCGGCCTTTCTCATACCACTGCCCTATAATTACTGTTAAAAAAAATAATACAATTAAAAATAAATAACTCAAAATAGACCTAAATAAAGACACTAACATTGGATTAAATCATGAGTGTGTGTTTGTGAGTACACCTTTTAATTCTGTATGAAAACATCACAACGACATCAAATTCGTGTGTTCGGAAAAAAATATTATCTCGATCCGTGACACAGTCTATTAGTCTATCAACGGCAGCAAAGCTTCGTTGTTACCATCGGTACCCATATGGCAAATATCCGTCTGTAGCCGTCCAAAAATCTATACTTATTTAAAACGCTATAGTAGTTTTCATCACTAGGAGCAAAAGTGGGTCTTTTTGGTGCGCAATCGTGTTTTAAAAACGAGGCGCAGCCGAGTTTTTAAAAACGATTAAGCATCAAAAAGACACTTTTGCTCCGAGTGATGAACAACGTTTTTTATCATAATGCGAAATTAGACTTTTGATCATTAAAAATTATAACTGTAAAGATGTATTTTCGAGGTTATATTTACAAAGTTAGTAATATGCAGTGTTTACATTTATGTTATTTACAAACAATGCTCTTTATAACGTTTGAATTTCAAAATTCTGCTCCTCAACATTAATAAATTAATAATAATATACATAGCAAACAGCTGACTTTTCAGTACTAGAACCTAAAAAATTCTCCAGATGATTTTTCAGTCCTAGGACAATAAAGAATAGGTTTTGGTACAGTTGAGAGAACAAAAAACAGGCTGATTTCGTGCAGAATGATAAAAAGGGGTTTTTTGTCTTGAGAACTCCTCCTACAATTTTCAACCGATTTTCAAGTTTTTGGTGTCGTTGGATAGGGCTTGGTCTGTACTTGTTTCCGCCAAAAACTGATGAGAATTGGACTAAAAATAAAGGCGCTATCGGCCATTGAAATCTCAAAATTTCCCATTTAAATAACATTGGGATTGAATAAAGCATTTTAAACATCTGTTAATAATCAGCTGTAAATACGTGTAGTTTTAATAATTAAAGATATTCACAATATTGGATTGGTTGGATGTCATTGATTTAGAGCTAAAAGTAACATTTGTATTGTATTAAAATAAATTGCTAGATTTCGAGCAACCACGTATACTAGTACATTTTAAAATGTGGGTAGTCCTAACGTAACATCAAAAAGGAGGGGACAGCTAACATTTGAGATTAAATGATTCGTTGTCAGTTTAATTAGACATTAGACCTCTGCAAAAAAGGGGTTTTCACTCATCTATTTAAATCTTAACGTTTTGTCTGCCGTCAAACCCGAAATTACGACGAGGTTTTTTCTTTTGACTTTCAGCTGGAATTTGAAGAGTCTTCAGAACATAATTTCAAATAGTTAGGGGAGGTGCGCTGGACAATTTAGTCTCACTAAAGTTTTTGTGAAACTAACAATTTTTGTTAAACTTTCATTGATTCCGCAGGTTTAGTATAGCTCATTTAAACCGACTAAAATCCATAAGGCACATAGATATTTTAAGTTTCCACCGTCGCACCGGACACACGAGGTGCGCCACTAGCTGTGTAAAGTATACCCTTTTATCTTTGTCAACTTCCTGAACCTTGGCTCGGGCCCATTGTCCCTCCTATCCGTAGATTACCCCGGCCGTGTTTGAACTTGTGAACGTCGGAAACGTTCGTCGCCGGGTGATAACAGCGTGATAGCGGCTATCGACGACGGTTCCGAACATTCTTGGCGCATGCGTCAGTCTTCACGCGACGCTTCTTTTTAGTTTAGTTACAGTTTGGTCCTTCGTGCCTGCAGTTGTGTGCGCGAACAGTTTAGTGGTAAACTTTATTGACCGCCGCTCTGCATATTCTTGTATCAGGGGTTTTAATTTATTACGTGATTCGGATGTAAAATTGTTTGTTTGGGTTTAGCTTTGATTTACTTGCTATAAATTCTATCGTTTCATTCTATTTTAATAATTTTGATTCAACTAATTATTTGCTCTAGATTGTTAGATTTATTAATTTTCATTTCACTCTTTGTGAGTGTGTATGAAGATATTCCAGAAAAATTATCTCCATTTTTAGTTTTTAGAATATTTTTCTATGTTCGGTTTATGTTAAAAGAGAACTTCACTGACCACTGATTATTTGTTAAAGTTAATAATTGTTTTAGTCTCATACACTCAAATTCAGACTTAAAGAAAATCCTATTGTGTAATTCAGGATTTAATATTTTACACTTATCGTACTCTTATGATATTTTCTGGACTTCCAGAGTAATATTTCCTAATAATGTCATTTACTCAATTTCAAAATAGAAAGACTATTTTAATTTCATTTCTTGATTTTACAGTTTTACTCTTTGTATCAAAATGTTTAAAAAACAATATTCACAATAATTAATTTTTAAATGGTTTACTTGCCCTTAACTCATTTATCATCAACATTTTGTATCTAAATATTCAAAGCTCACAATATTTAATCACAATATTAAATTTTGAAATCGTTTTCTTGCAGTACATAAAGAACCTCTTACCCCCATTTCTTAACTAAATAGTGCGGAATCCAATTGAAGTAAAATATGGTAGTAGTTGTAGCACACTTTTTGACTATCTAAATGCAGACATCACAGATTATTTCAGAAGTGAAATGCAACTATGTTATTTATGTTCACCAGTTTACGACCCTACTAATGTAAAAATTACAATACTAATCTTGGCAGTTCTTAAAATATCTCTAGTTGTAAAGATTTAAAAAACACTAGGTGACAATACTAAACAATATCCTGTATTTGCTGGTAAAATATATTTTTTAATTTTGATTTCACACAGTAGTGGCTGATAGCATGTGGGCTAAACATCATGCTCATACGTCATGAGATGGGGCAACTAAACGATAGATAACCCATTGGCAGTCACACAACTGAGGTCATGGTTGACCAACTGTTGTAATTTATTTTTAATGATTGTCAGGTTTTTAGTTTCATTTACAAAAACTAATTGTTCTCGTTAAGGCAGAGTGAAAATATCATTGCAGAAGAATATTTAACTCTGCTAGTCAATTACTTGAAGTTAATTGTTCAGTCTTATTTCATTAATTTAAAATAATTGGCATTAAAATAAATGCCAACTTGTTTGATGTTTTTTGTTTGCAGTATAGTATAATGTTTCATCCACACAGTTTCATGCATTAAGTACAACTTCCCTTACTTAAAATACTGATTTTTTACCAAGTTTGAGCAAAATCTACCCGCTGTATTTCGAGATCCTGGAAAATACATCACCACAGATACTCCCTGTACTATAGCATAGGATTGATAAAATAAATACTAATTATAAATTTCGGTAATAGAACTAATAAATGCATTAGTTCTAAATATTTTATCTATATTTAAAGATTTATCATTTATTTATTTTTTTTTGTTTTAAATAATGTATGTTATTAAGTGAAAAAATAAATATGGACACAATTTAAAGATCAATGACCAAGACTATATATAATACTCTTATTAATCACCTCCAGTTTTAGGAGTATCACTTTTTTAGAATCAAGTGGTTAAAGTATAACATAATATGATAATTTACAACAATGTTTGGAGACTAGTTTGTAGGAACTATGAAACTGGAGATCTTGATGAATTATTGATACAGTCTGGCAGAGTGATAAAGTGGTTGGGAATAGAGAAGGGCAAAGGTGTTGGGTAGTTCACTGCCTCCTCGTAGGTTATTGATTGTTGACCATTAATATTACATGAATTCAGTTTGCTAGATTGATATGCGATTTGTTAACATTAGTTTTACAAAATAGTTTCTTTACATTCTAACCTAAAAATGGTAGCCTACATTTGTTTTTAAATAATTTGTCATGGAATTTTTTCCTAAATGTCTTCACGGACTGCAATATTAATAAAATTTATGAATATTTGAAGATTTATTATTTATTAGTGGCTTATGCCAAAACCTGTGTAACATCAATTCAGGTAAAATTCCGTTCGTTAATATCCTGATTGGAAATTCTGTTCAGTTGCAATAACTGGCTTTTAATCTGTCATCATTTCCTGATAACATAGTAGATAATACTGTAGTTTATATTTAGTAATGAAATGTTAACAAACAAATAAGGTGTTCCAAAACAGATCATTGTTTGGTAAGATTTCATTGGTAACAGATCAATTTATCTACTAATAAACTGATTAATAAATTATTGCTTTTAACGAAAATTCCCTTACAAACAGGAAGTTTTTGTAAAAATTACTCAGTGGTCAGAAATGTTGGTTTTTATTCTTCCTAAAAATAAAAATAACAACAAGACAGTGAAACAATGTTTTAAGTTCACTGATGTTTTGATGTTTATATAAACTCAACAAGGGGAATCTAAACAACATTTTGTTAAAATAGTGTATGTACTATTTTTTTTGACCAATAATTTATCGAACTGGGATATAGGTAGTGGTGATTTTCAGTGTGAAGAGTAAACTTCATCTTATCTTTGATGTGAATTGAAAAACCCTCCATATATATATTTAATAACACAGTGGCATATGAAAGAGATAGAATATAACATGCCAAAGAAAAATTTTCAAAGACAAGTCTCGATCCGCATTGGTAAGTGTTGAGGGCAATTTACGATTATATTTCTATTTCTCATTGGTATGTTCTAATATTGTATTAAAATATCATGCTATAAGATAGCTAGCGTATTTAACTTCTGTCTAATTTAAATATTAATCTAAACAACTATTATCTAGGTTTGTTTTATTTTAACTAGTTAAATTCTTTTAAATCTTTCTTTCAACTAAAGCTACATGATCTTGTTTTTAGACCCACGAGTTCTAAGGTCCAAAGTGCTCATTGGAATTTGTGAGTCATCTTTTGGTGTAATTTGCTTTTCCAGTTTGTGTTGTCAATGTTGGAGTTGTGTGACCTCTAATAGTTACTGTCTTGTTTTTTTTATTTCTTTATAAGCATGTAGTTGATTGAGTAAATTTACTCGAAATGAAAGCCCTTCTTTTTATATTTTTATCAAACAAACTTCTGAAAAGGATTCACTGGTTAAAAACATATTTTCTCCGAATTACTGCATATTAGTCATACATTTGAAAAATACATTTAATCATTCTACTTTGAAGGGTCAGTAAGTATTATCATAAAACCCAAACACAAACAAAACATTTGATGACTTCTCACATGCTTAACAGTAAGTTGTTTCTTTCTCTCATTCAGGTCTTAAATGTGTACTTGTGTTTTAAGGTTCAATTTTTTGTTTATCTTTACCAAAAAGAATGAATGAAAAATTGTGCTTCATAAAGTCTTTATTTTAATTGCATTAAATTTAAATTTCTGCCACCTTCTGTACAATTTATATCTGTTAAAACTATATAAACCATGTAATACACCCTATACACTTGATTTAATTAGTATTCGTTCCCTAAGTTCCCCTTTTATTTTAGAAATTATATCCACTTAGTATTTATTATAAAATAGTTCTTAGTGAGTCGATCGAGTCTAGGAGCACCGAATGTGTGAAAATACTATTGCCATTGCTGTGTTGTTTGTTGGGTATAGCATCAAGTGTACCAAATTGACCAGTACACCTGGGAGTCTCACTTAATCAGGGTGGAAATTGCACACTAATTGTCGTTTTTGATTTTAACAGTTTGAAACATATTAGGAAACATCCTTGGGAACCAATTTTGTTGTTGGATTTACCATTAATAGTTAGTTTTAATGAGTAGTTTTACCACATATAAAAATGTTATGGCATTTGAAATACCAAATATTTATAGTATCTTAGCATTGGAAAGTATATTTTTGTAAAACTATAAACCATCTCTAGGCTTCTAAATATCACAACTTTAAGTTTTATTTAATTTACTGATAAAAGTATTAGTGAGGTGTTCAGGTTTTTGAATACTTGCGTTGCAAATCAATTGCATTTTCAAAATGTTAATTTAAAAAAATAATTCAAATAATATAAAAATAAAATAAAATAGAGAAGGTTTCTGTTCTGCAGGCTGGCCTCCAAGATCCTTTTAACACCAATCTAGAGGAACTGTATAATGCCTGGCTTTACCTGATTACAGTTAAAATATTTATCTAGGAGTCGGTTTTTTACGGCAAAGGTTGATTCCCATTGCGCCCAATCGTGGGACTTTTCTTGCGTAGTTTTCTTCCGCTTGCGCCCGATTACGCTACAGAAAAAAAATGATTGTGGTCCGATATTTGTTTTCAAAAACGTTTATTTGGTTAGTTTATTGTTAGTTAATTAGCCTTCAAACCACATTAATTGCTATGTCACCTATGTTTTTGACAGCTTTCATAAAATTTAATACTTTAACAAGTTCCACATAAAATCAGCAGCCAGTCAAACACAAAGTTCTAACTAAGACTACAGAAACTTAATGCCCTTATAGCATACAAATACCATAACTTTTATCACCTGAAATAAAGATGAAACGAACTGTAAAGTCTCTTATTGCTGTTGTAAAGTTGATACTGCTCCCCGTGTTATGTGTGGTTTTGAGTGTGGTTTTAACAGTTGACAATGCATGTTCCAGGGGAGAGAGCCAACTACGTCAACAGTCCTCATGTGATCTGCATGGTGGGTCTGCCAGCCCGGGGGAAGACCTACATTGCCACCAAGCTGTCCAGATACCTCAACTGGATAGGGATCAACACCAAGGGTTAGTATTGGGTGTAGGGGTGATAAACCTAGTAGCTAGTAGATTTATTTATGTATGATCTATTTTGTTGGCCTTGTTATTTTTTTCTTTTTTCTGATTCATTTATGCATTTTTTATTTACAACTAAATTAAATTCTTAGGCCCTAACAGAATGTGCATTATCCATTTGCTAAGGGGTTTTTGTCATTCATTTACCAGAGCAGCAAACTTTTGAAAGTTCTTATGGACAAGTTAACAAGAAAAAAAAATTCGGTTCTTGACCAAGAAAGTAACCCTTTTCGAAAAACCTCACGATCTTAGTTATTTCCATTTCTAGCATTTTTTTTTTTTTTTCATAGTGTACTATCAATCACCTGGGTGTCCTATTATGTTTGTTTTTTTTTTGTGGTAAGTTTATTTATATTTTTAAACTGTAAAATGACAAATAAATAAACATTAAAAGATTGATTTATACTTAAAAATTGATTTATACAGTTACAAAAATCCCATTTTTAGTTTTTGAACTGAGCTTTTTATTTTATTGATTTTTTACTCCAAACCTTCATAAATAGCTTGCAAAAAACTACATCATTGGCTATTACTTTTGTTATGTTGTTGCTGTACTTTTAAATAAAACTAAAATAGGTCATAAATGAGATAGAAATCAAAATTTTATTATAATACTTTCATGGGTCAATATATTGACATTGTACTAGCTGAAAATAACAAGAATGCGACAGGATCATTAATAGTATAATCCGTGAAAATTCCCTAATAAGGGAATGAGCCTTCCCTAGGGATACGGTTTCTAATAAGCAATGCACGAAATAGAGAGCCCCTCATAGGTAAAATGAACTTATATATTTGTGAAATAGTTTGTATTAGTTATACTATTATCTACTTTTTAATTAAGTAAAGGGTTTCGTCTGTTACATTTCTTTTTCTCTCGACCTATTAACCGATTTTAAAAATTGAAATGTCATTTTAAAGCTTATGATCTAGCATGTGTGCGAATGGAGATTAAATAGGTCATTTCGTTTCGGCCATTGCGCCCCTTAGCCTTTGATTTATTTCTAGAGTTTGCTGTAAAATATTGATCAGCTTTCATTATAAGTCTTTAAAATGTGATTTGTTACATAACAGCTAATAAATAAATACCTTCTGATGATTTTTTACATGGAAAGTTGACTTTATAATAATTGTAAGTTTTAAGTCATAAAATTCCTTCGAATTGTATTGTAGGTGTTTCTCACAAACAGAAAGAAATATTACTATACAAAATGCACATTTTGCACACGGGTCCCTAGTAAAAATGAATTCAACAGTTGGAAATGTATCTGCATGATTTTATATCATTTATGCATCTCTTTTTGCTCTGCCTTAATCGCTTTTTGCTTTCAGAAAGATTCATCCATCTTATAAACTGGCTGATACCTTATGCCACTATTTAAATTGTGTAATGGGTACAGGTTTTGGTGTTTATAAAGCCCTTTTAGACGTTTTGATTTTGCATATTACTTGATTGTGCTTGGAAGGCTTGTTAAATTTATAATGCTTACTGTATTAACTTTATTTTGAACCACATGTAAGTATTGCACGTTGTACATTTAGATGTGTAATATATTTATCACATGCAATACGTCTGAATATTTTAGTATCTGCAGACATGAATAATATATTTAGTTGTATTATGATAGGCCTAACAGCATGTGCTTAATAGTTTACTTGTAAAATATAGCTACAGTTATTTTCATTTTGGTTTATAACAATTAGTTTGCTTGGTTTTTATACTGTATTAAAAATGTTTACTGGTTTAATAAGCTCGAAATTCTACTTGGGCCTTATTAAGGTAGCTATCAGTCAAGGTATTTAGCGCATGCGTAGCGCGAAGTTCGCCTGCGCGCCGCAAGGCTGCACCACTTTACATTTGTTTGTAAATTTACGCAAGGTATATTATTTAGGTATATACTTTGTGTAACCAAAGTTGCTGAAAGAGTAAAATCGCTCATAAAACAATAATTTTTAAAGGACAGTCTGTCAAATATTGGATATCATAATTCAAAAGATTTAAGATCAAAATTAAAATTATGGTGCATCTTGATCGTATACTAAGATTCATTATGTTTAATTAATGATTGTTCATAGTGTGTCTTAGTTGAGGGCCCGCTAATGAGACGCCTCATTTTATTTGCTAGTGTCCATTCTTTTATCTTTCAATAAGTAGTGTTTAGTATCGTTTGGGGAATATACATTTCAAAGTTTGCATACTTACTCGTGACATTATTTGCTAGTGATTTTAGTGTGCTTGGGATTCTTAAGCTTATTTATTATAGGTTAGAGTTATAAGGGAGATGGCTAAATCTACATTTACTGGTTCATTTGGTACTGGGCCTGGCAGCAATTTTAACCAATGGGTCATCAATAATTTAATCATTTTATTTAATAATCACATAACAAAAAAATGCACGCAATTTCATGTAAAATAACAAATAGGCGTAGTTAAGTATTTTGTGGTTATTTTTGTAGTTAAGTTATTAGTCAAGAAATTTTGTGGACTTTTTCAGCGAATTATTTAACTAAACTTGTTTGTTAATTAGGTGCACAAACATTGCAACAGTGCTAGTCTAATGGTGAACACTGTACAACAGTGAACCTTTCAAAACCTCTAACATCAACTAATATACTTGTACCAATTTTTGATTGTTTAAATTTCTGTAAATGACTAAAAAGGCTAATGTTAAATCAATATAAAACCATCAATTTTTGAGAGTGGGAGAATTATCTTTATCAAAAATCTTTAAGAAAACAACAAGTATTAAAAAAATTGTCCTAGAAATAGAAATGTTGTAAAATTGTTATTGAGATTTAAATCAAATTTTAAATCTCTTACAAACTAGTTACCTATGTTGAACTAGTTGAATAAATGTTATACTCACTCATTTCTAAAAAAAAAAAAAAAATAAATAAATAAAATAAAATTGTATAAAGTCTTTAACTTTGGTTCTTTATTGAGTAGATTATCATTTTAATCTCTTTTGCTCCAGCTTGAAAGTATGAAATTATAGTATTGATTTATTGTTTTTTGTTAGGTAGGACTTAAGTTAGATAGTATATTGATACCAATTATCAATTTGTTGTATGGAACCAAAAGCAGCCCATCATTTAGTTCTCTACTGTCAAGCACAGTTAGATTCAGGTAAAGCACAACAATTCTGTCATGTGTTGCCTATTTCCTGGTTGAGGGTTGAAAGGTGCTACAAAAACTGTAGGAGTGAGTACAATATTAAAGAATATAAATGAGCTTAAATTAAACTGAGCAAACCAATCGTGAGAATAATTTCTTTTCGTTCATTCCTGTATAAAAAAATTACTTGTTGTTTTTCTTTGTCATTAAAAATATCACCACCCTTATCGGTATAGAAAAAGTTCAATGAGGACTGTTTTAAAGTAATGGAATATCTGAGATTTTCAAAGTCATAAAAAAAAAATTGCTGCCAGACTCAGTGAGTCTGTCTAACGATGGTTGGTTGTCACCAGTGTTCAACCTCGGAGAATATAGACGCCACTGGTCGTCAAACCGGAGTCTAGAGTCGTACCGAGAGGAATTGATTAGTTGCAGGAGTCAAAATACTCAAAATGGTAAACAACTGAACTTATCTTTTCATTGATTAATAAGATTTATTCCTTTGTCTTCCCATAAAACTGAAAAGCTATTCTGGATCACTTTTGTTGCAAAATAATAATTATTTTTAGCGTCCTATTAGTTTTCATTCAAAATAACTTTAGAAAGGTATCAACTGAAAAATTTATTAATCGCTTCACTGAAAAAAACTATGTGAAACCGTTTTGAACTGTGTAATTTAGTGAATTTACCTACACTGCTGAGTGTAAACTTCATGTTTTGTGCAGTGTTCAACCTGGGAGAGTACAGGAGACACGCAACAACGGCCTACAAGAGCCATGAGTTCTTTCGCCAAGACAATGAGGAAGCGATGGCCATCCGAACACAGTGTGCAATCAATGCTCTCAACGACGTCTGCACGTGGCTGGAGAACGGGGGCGAAGTGGCGGTGCGTAAATCTGTCACTCACGTTTACCTATAGATCTAAAGAACCTTAAGTCTATAAGTAAAAGTATTAGTCTGTAATTAAATAGTCTGTAATAGTTAAATAGTCTGTAATTAAATAGTCTGTAATTAAAAAATTAAATATCTTGAACAACAAGCAAAACAAAACAAAAACTGATAAAAAGAATTACAACGACTGATAATGTTGTTGGATGGTTTAAAAAAGACATTCTATCTAAAGATATAAAATAAAAATTAATGACATAGTAGAAGCCATCTCAACCTCTCTAATAAGCACGGACTCAGACTGGATAGCTTAAAGTCTGCTTAAAACTTACCCAAACTTCACCTTAGGTTAAATCAAACAAAATTAACATTTAATGTTTAGTCCTATCTAGCTCAGATTTCTGCCTGTCTTGTATTAATTTTTATCTCAGATATGGGTCAACAATAGCAAATTTTAACTTTGCATGGTCGTTCGTGTTATTCGTTAACATCTCCTTAAAATAAAATCAGTTGTATAATATGTTAATGAACTGTTCTACATTACTGAACTTTTTTTACCATTTTCGTTTACCTGTAAACTATTTTGTAGGTGTTTGATGCTACAAACTCCACCATGGAAAGGAGACAAATGATCCACAATATTGTTGTCAAAAAGATGGGCTACAAACTCTTCTTTGTCGAATCCGTCTGTGATGACCCCTCCATTATTGAAACAAATATTATGGTAAGTTTAGTTACAGTGTGTTTTTTGTTCTGTTATTTT
The DNA here is from genome assembly GCA_030545055.2 of Neoaliturus tenellus. NCBI lineage: Eukaryota > Metazoa > Arthropoda > Insecta > Hemiptera > Cicadellidae > Neoaliturus > Neoaliturus tenellus. Next base: position 76,813,570 of record CM061532.1, read on the forward strand.
ATTCACCTTTGTTGCTAAATTAATACGTATATGGTAATATAATATATTGGACAATATTTTTAATATAATACATTTTATCATTTTAATTTCAATAAATCAAAATTTTACAAGGAATGTTGCTTTGATCCTTTAAATCTTTGTATATTTCCCCCCTAAGCCATTAATTTTGTAAAATTATATCAACTTCACTGTTTTATCAATAATATCTTACATTAGATTAAAATCCAAAGATCCAGACATTACATTCCATTAGTATTAATAAAATTATCTTGATATTATTATGTCCATCTAAATATTTTTATTGAGAAGCACTAGCCAACCGTTATTATGTAACTTGTTTCTTTCCGCTAATGATTTTTTTTTACCATTAATTGCACTTTTATATTTATTAGGGATCGCCCACTGGTCAAAATTCAACCGAAATCTCAGTTCATCTAGATAAAATTAGATTTAATATCTTTTATAACTGAACCATCTACCTGATCTTAGTTATTTGCTATCATATGTTATTAAGCTGTGTAATGATTAAATCAATTATCTTTCTCCAATAAGATTAACATTGAAACTTTGAAAGCCTGTAGGGGAGCCCTGAGGGCCAATGTGAATTATAATCAGATTCTGCTCATCAACAAAAGTACACAGTAGAGTAAACAGTAAACAGTATGCGCTGATTTCTAGTACGTTGCGCACAAGCTGAGAAAATAGAAGGAAAAGAAACATGCTTGCCTATTAATATATAGATACTGGTAACAATTTTTACCAGGTTTTAATTTGTTATTTTTAAGGTCTATTTGCACGTTAAAAATAAAATGTACAATGAATATTCATGAATTGTTTGTAGGAAGTGAAAGTGAACAGTCCTGATTACAAGAACATGAACACAGACAGAGCTTTGCAGGACTTTCTCCAGCGTATTGAACATTATCAAGACAGGTAACTCTAATAATGAACCATATTCTTCATTTATTTAAGGGATTATCATATGTCTGTGTTTATCGTGACAAAATCTTTTTTTCAATATTGACTATTTCTCTTATATTAGATATGCCATAAATCTACATATTACTATCACTGCTCAAATCTATATTGAAAGATGACTTCAAACTTTTGTATAAATGAAACGTGTTTAAATAGTTGCATTAAAACTTCCCTTCAAGTCAATGAACCCAGTAGGTTTGTTTGTTTGGACATTTACTAATGTAGTTGTGGTGAAATTGTGGCTACTTTACTTACAGGCAAAAATATGTTTGTGCTGACAAGTAAAACAGAGTAGGAAATAAACTTTTTAAAATTTTGTAGATATGAACCTCTGGATGAACAGAAGGAGACCTCCCAGAGCTTTATGAAGATCTACAACACGGGTGAGAAGGTAGTGGTTCACAAGCACGAAGGCCACATACAGAGTCGGATCGTCTACTACCTGATGAATATCCACATTGTCCCTCGCACCATCTACCTCACCAGGGTTAGTATGACATAATTCATTACTTCTCGACCCTTATCCACAGCACAGTGCTCTTTAATGGTTAATATTTTGAAGTTATAGTATCATTTGAATCTATCGGGTAATCTATCGTAGCACCACAAACTTTAACAAAATAAGTTTCTTATAAACCTCAAATATCTAATGTACAGTAGAACCTTGATATATCAAACCTCAATATATAATAATAATAATAATAATAATAATAATAATAATAGTAATAATAATAATAATAATAATAATAATAATAATAATAATAATAATAATATTTATTGCAATAGGTGATACAATTGTACACATAGCAATGAGTAAAAGTTACATTAATTTAGAAAGCTTATAGTGTCCAAAAAGTTCGCACTAAACATTCTTCCACTTTATAAGGAGATTTTTCAATTAAAATTTCTTCTATTGTCTTCTTAAATTTTTTTTTTCAGGTAAATTGCTAAAAATTTTTGGTAAATTATTAAATATTTTGATTTCCATTTGATTAATGTTTTTTTGACTTTTAGAAAATTTACATAGTTCAGTTTTTAATTTGGAATTATTTCTTGTAAAATGAGAATGACAGTCTGAATTTTTTGAGAAATATTGAATTTCTTTTTTCACATTCAAAATCGTTTGTAATATATATATAGCAGGTAATGTTAAAATTTGAAGTTTACGAAATAAAGGTTTACAATGATGTCTTTTATTTACTCCACTTAGAATTCTTATGGCCTGTTTTTGTTTAATGAAAACTTGTTTTGCCATTGGCGCATTTCCCCAAGCAGAAGTTCCAAATGTGAGGTGGGAGTGAAAATAGCCATAGTATGCTATTAACAGAATTTCTTCTTTTACATTCCCTCGAAGACGGCGAATGATGTAATATACCTTTTGAAATTTTTCTTAATACATGATATATGTGATCTTGCCAATTTAATTGTGGATCAATAATTATACCTAAAAACTTTAAGGCCATATTATTATATAGGAAAAATTTCTTCGAAAAGCTTATTTCAATATTTTTAGTTTTTGCCAAATCCTATACTATAATACGAGGAATATCTGAAGGGATGTGTGTTCCACGATCTCAAAATCTAGCTGTTATAATTTGCTTAAAGTTTGCATTAAAGAGTGTTTTGGCCCAAAAATAAGTTTAGAAACAGCCTCAACCCCAGGAAAATCGAATTTGGTCTAAAATTAAGTTTTAAAATTGTAATTTTTAACATTAGTCTTATGGGTTGCTATTTTGGTAACGAAATAACAACGAAATGTAAACAAAAAGAAAGAAACATTAATGTTAAGCAGACTTTTGAAACAGCTGTTAACTGTGAAGAGGTATAGTTGGTTTTTGGTGGAAATTTAATTGCTTTTTTACCTTGACACTATAACAAAAGTGAATAAAAACCAACGAGCAAGGCTCGGTTAACCTGGTACTTTAAACTTAAGTGATTTGATTGACACCAATTTTCTACTATCATTGTTGTGAAATTTAGATTTTCTATCAGGTCATTCTTTAGAAAATAAAAAATATAATATCAAAATCTTCGATGTAACTCGATGTGTTTTCTCCTTCCCCTTGAACCTGCCTATCAATCTAATGTTATTTCTACCTCTATATATCGACGGATTAGCGAGGATAACCTCAATATAACAAACTTTTGGAGCGCCGATGCACGACCTAACCACCTCTACATATCGAAGTTTTTACTGCAAAACCTCAACATATCGAAGTTACTAGAACAACAAGTTGAATCATATTGAACTCATCCATTTTCTTTCATGTTGCAACCTGTCTCTCTTTTTTTGCTGTGCCTTCTGTTCACAGTGATTTTCTTGTTTCCCGCGTTTGCAGTTAACTTATTGTGTTAGTGTTGTTCCATTCATTACCCTAAGTGTTTTTTAAGGGGCCATTAGCATTTTACATTATTCTCGTGATAACTAATTTTAAAACCTACTGTCAAAACAACCTAGTACAAACTTTTCTAGTCCTGATCGATGCTTATTAAATAAATTTTGTGTTTGCAGTTAGTTTTTGCAGTCTTTGTTTTGGTCAGCTCGTGATAAAAATTCTATAGAAGGGTTTATAAACTACTTATAATGTTATAGTTACTTACAATTATAGTCTTGCAGTTATATTCTCTTGTGCAATAACAAAATGCTGATTACGTAACCACAGTAATCCTGTATTTATTCCTCATTGCTTGGCCTATTGGAAATAAATAATGGTATTATGAGGTGGTCGTGAACCTCAGTACATCAAAGATCTTGATATAACAAATTTTTCACATTCCCCTTTAGGTTCGATATATCAAGGTTCCACTGTAACATGGTTTGTATGGCTTGATGCTATCACGATAAATTTCACCATGACTAGTCTAGGTAACTCTTCCAACAACTATCTAAACAGGCTCAAAACTTAACCCATTAATTAATAACATAGGTCATTAAATAAATGAATGCAGGCCTTGTTAATACATATGAAAGCTGATTTGATTTTAAATCTTAATTAAGTATCATAAGTGATCTCAGGAATTCCAACAACTGGATTACTAATAACTGAACCTCTTAACAGAAATAATTTTGCTTTATTAATGCCACCAACTGCCCAGTGTTTTTTCCGCCTCATATCAATCTTATTTGTATAAAGTCCTCGCACACTAACTGAACATTCCTGCGTGTTTCTTCAGCACGGCGAGAGTGAGCAGAACCTGGAGGGGCGGATCGGGGGGGACAGCAGCCTGTCGCACCGCGGCCGCCAGTACGCGGACTCACTGTCGCAGTACATCGCGCATCAGGACATCCCGGGGCTGCGGGTGTGGACTTCATGGCTCAAACGCACCATCGAGACGGTGGAGAAGGTCATCGCACCGCAGGAGCGGTGGAAGGCGCTCAACGAGATTGACGCTGTAAGTGGTGATGGCAAATTTGTGTCAATCAGAAAATTTTCAAATTAACCCTGCATTTTTTGGTGGACAAACATTATATCTTTGTACTTTTACTGTCTATCAAGTGTGTTCTACTAACTATAAGTTTAATCAAAGAAGTAAAAAGGTGAGCCATCACGTAGAAAATTAAAATTCAATAAAAACCGTTTTCCTTATATTTTTTACTGCAAAAGGATCACATTTCATATGAGTGGTCTGGAAAACTTTACTTTTTCGTACACACGATAAATTGGCTGTTTGCACACCATTATTATGCAAAACAGCTGATTCCTGCAATGTATATCTTTGTACACTAGTATAATTTTGCGCATGTTATAATTTGTCATAGCACTTTTCATCAGACTTGAAAATTAAATTTTAACAAATTTAAAAAGTTTTTAAAAGTATTCTTTTAAGAAAATGCCTTTTACTCTGTTAATGAATATATGCAATTTAACTTTCCATAATTTTAGCTTAAAAATTATTGTATTGATTTTGTCAATCAGCTTTAGTTCTCTTGATTATTATTATTATTTTGTGTGTAAGCACAGATTTTTTTTGGTATTTTTTTAGTTAAATAAGATTATTGTGACATGGCCTATTGTATATTGTTGTACTTAATGGCTTAGTAATAAACGACTACAACACAAAATAACAAACAGAAAAGGTTGTGTATTCATAAAAATAGTATTTGTTACACTTGCTGTATAGATCAACTGTGTAATTTCTTTGGACGAGTGACCAATGACCATGACCAATGAGTGACTTAACGACCACAATGTTTGATAATTGCTGTGATAATAACAGTAATAAGTAATCGATAAGTTTATTACTTTATTTTTGTGGTGTTGTTTGGCAACTGCAGGAAAAATGCTCTATGTAATTTGTACACCAAGTTTCTTTACTGCACTTAAGAAATTTTTTTGCACAAGCTGCTCTATGCAGCAAACTGCTACTTTGCACACTAGTTAGCCAGTGATTTACATTATTCATAACTTGCTTCACCTGTGTTATGTGTTAGCTACATTTATTGTCTTAAATTGCTTGCAGGGTATATGCGAGGAGATGACTTATGCGGAGATTGCAGAGAAATACCCAGAAGACTTTGCCGCCAGAGACCAGGCGAAGTTCACATATCGCTACCCTCGCGGCGAGAGCTACGAGGACCTGGTGGCGAGGCTAGAGCCAGTCATCATGGAGCTGGAGCGGCAAGGCAACGTGTTGGTGGTCAGTCACCAGGCTGTCATCCGCTGCCTGCTGGCGTACTTCCTGGACAAGTCTGCGGGTGAGTGTAGATAATGGTGTGTTGATGTGAGGACCTGGTGGCGAGGCAAGGAGGACCTGGTGGCGATTCTAGGAGGACCTGATGGCGAGGCTAGGAGGACCTGGTGGCGAGGCTAGAGCCAGTCATCATTGAGCTGGAACGGCAAGGCAACGTGTTGGTGGTCAGTCACCAGGCCGTCATTCGCTGCCTGCTGGCTTACTTCCTGGACAAGTCTGCAGGTGAGTGTATACATTAATGTGTAGATGTGAGGGCCTAGTGACGAGGCTAGAGCCAGTCATCATTGAGCTGGAGCGGCAAATCAACTTGCTTTTGGTCAGTCACCAGGCCGTCATTCGCTGCCTGCTGGTATACTTCCTGGACAAGTCTGCAGGTGAGTGTATACATTAATGTGTAGATGTGAGGGCCTAGTGGCGAGGCTAGAGCCAGTCATCATTGAGCTGGAGCGGCAAGGCAACATGTTGGTGGTCAGTCACCAGGCCGTCATTCGCTGCCTGCTGGCTTACTTCCTGGACAAGTCTGCAGGTGAGTGTAGACATCAGTGTGTAGATGTGAGGACCTAGTGACGAGGCTAGAGCCAGTCATCATTGAGCTGGAGCGGCAAATCAACTTGCTTTTGGTCAGTCACCAGGCCGTCATTCGCTGCCTGCTGGCTTACTTCCTGGACAAGTCTGCAGGTGAGTGTTTACATTAATGTGTAGATGTGAGGACCTAGTGACGAGGCTAGAGCCAGTCATCATTGAGCTGGAGCGGCAAATCAACTTGCTTTTGGTCAGTCATCAGGCTGTCATTCGCTGCCTGCTGGCTTACTTCCTGGACAAGTCTGCAGGTGAGTGTATACATTAATGTGTAGATGTGAGGGCCTAGTGACGAGGCTAGAGCCAGTCATCATTGAGCTGGAGCGGCAAGGCAACATGTTGGTGGTCAGTCACCAGGCCGTCATTCGCTGCCTGCTGGCTTACTTCCTGGACAAGTCTGCAGGTGAGTGTATACATTAATGTGTAGATGTGAGGGCCTAGTGGCGAGGCTAGAGCCAGTCATCATTGAGCTGGAGCGGCAAGGCAACATGTTGGTGGTCAGTCACCAGGCCGTCATTCGCTGTCTGCTGGCTTACTTCCTGGACAAGTCTGCAGGTGAGTATAGTCATCAGTGTGTAGATGTGAGGACCTAGTGACGAGGCTAGAGCCAGTCATCATTGAGCTGGAGCGGCAAATCAACTTGCTTTTGGTCAGTCATCAGGCTGTCATCCGCTGTCAGCTGGCGGACTTATTAGACAATTCTGGGGGTGAGTGTAGACAATAGTGTGTAGATGTGAGGACCTGGTGCCAAAGGTAGAGCACAACTTTCACTAATAACCTTCTTAAAATTCTTGGAAATTAAATTGAACGATTTACATTCAGCCCAACCTTAAACTGAAGTGTTATAATCTGTATAAGGCTTTCATCCAGAGCTGATTTAGCTGGCTTTTACAAATTTTTGTTATTACTCATATATCTGTTCGCAGACGAGCTGCCGTACCTGCATGTGCCGCTACACACGGTGATAAAGCTGACTCCCGTTGCATATGGCTGCCGCGTGGAGCACATCAACCTTGGAGTGGATGCCGTCGACACCCACCGGCCCAAACCTCCGGTAAGTACAACCACTTACCACTTATTCAAGGCGCGAGGGCAAGTGAGATTCAGAGTATTTGGAAATATGCATTAATTTAATAAAATGTTTTGAACATTAAATTAAATATTTGTGAAATTAAAACAAACTACTTTTAATCTACTTTGGTTTAAAATTCTGTATATATGAATTTACCATTGACATTTTTTTAATGTTCTGTAACCACACAAAAAAATTTAAAATGTGATTTTGGTCCTTTATACTCATATTTGGTTAAGGGAAGTGTAATTTTATGCTCAATGATCTTCTTTACCTTTAATTTTCAGTATTTAAAATTGTTAGGCAAAATAAAATACTTTAATAAAAAATAAGGACATTTTATCCCAGACGCATTGCTTGGATTGGGAATAGTAGTTAAATTTTTGTGTGTTTTTGGTGTTGTTTACCTTTTTAGAGTGACATGATGCAAAAAAGTCTAAATACTATGGGGTCGGGGTTTTCTTTCCTTGACGTCACTGAAAACAAAATTTAGTTTATGGGTTGTGGGTGGTTTTGATCATTGTTTCTGGAGTAGGCATACACCCATTTACAGCACTCTCACTTGACATTTTTTTGGTACGCCGTTAAAGATAATGTTGGTTCTTTTTTCTGTTGGGTGGTTTAAACTGATTCCTTTATTACAGTACAGCATTATGTGACAAGAAGTAGGTAAATTTACAAAAAGATTTGTTAGTTTTTCAGTGTTTGGAGTTTATATTCATAGAATGCCCATAGAGTTATTTGCAATTACTTTCTTAGATTAATACGAATAATAATTCTTATTTTTTCCCAAATACTACATATAATAATTTCAAGTATCATGAGTAGTAGTAGTAGTGCCTGCAGTTCAGGGGTAACACTTTAAAAAAAAATCTTTTTAAATGAACTGAAAGATATTGATTTTTTTAAACATAAGATTTTAGTCTTCAAACGATGGGATAAAATTATAAAAACACAAGTGCTTTGTTGGAAGATAAGTTTGGCAACAGTTGTTGAGTGCACATGTTGCAAAACTGAAGGTGACCAGTGAAAACAAGAGACTCAGTTGAAGAAGCATTGAAGGATAAAGAAGATTATTATTCTGTGTTCTTGTGATTTGCTTAAACTCATCTCATCACATCATGGATCTGCTTTGAAGATTCTACGGTTATATATTAAAGTTAATAGACAGGATTACATTTTTTTAGTAAAAGTATATATATGAACGGTTTTGCCACTGTCATTAAAATACTTTCATTTTTTCTGACGTTTGTTAAGTATTTCTTAAGACAAGTATTAGGTATATAATTTAAATTTTGTGCTTGCTCAAAACAAAGAATGTTGAACAATGTGGTTAGAGTGCAATATGTTTTATGAGGGTTTTTGGCATATGGTGCCAAGGGCGGATTTAGGTCTTGATGTCAGAGGGCCCAAACTCTTCAGAAGGTTTGTGATATTTGAATACCAAACTCAATCACAATCAAAACTAAATTTAAATAGTTGGTTTATAAAACTAAAAGGTATCATATAAATTGTACCCAACATTAATCATTTCAATAATTATTTATGTTACAGTTTATTACAGTTGTTGAAAAATTATACCGTAATCCCAAAAAAATTAGGGGAGGGGGGGTGCGCCCTACTTCACCCCCCGTGACTGCCAATGTATGGTGACAGTCATACATGATAGTTTTTTATTCCCAACTTGGTAAAAGAAGTAAAACTAGGTTAACATGTTCGCAGCGGCATGGAAGTGATCGCTCCCACACGGAACCCTAACGCCATCCTGGTGGGTGCGATCGCTCCCATGCTAAAGTGCATTACTATATGATTTATTTTTAAGTAGAATCTGAGAAAGAATTTCTAAACCTTGCACAGCACTGCTCAATAGTGCAATATATTTTGTGACCACGTAAATTTCCCCTGCGCAATGCTATTGCTACATTAGACATGGCAGTTTCGATAACTAGGATGGCGGTGAGGTACACGAAAAATCATGCAGCCGCGAACGTGTTAATAATAACAGTCATTAGAAAACTACTTTATGCAATAAGAAATCAACAAAGCAGCCAGCACTTCCAATAAGTTTACCACATTTCTTTCAATAATACTGTATTTAAAAATATTTGTACCATAAACATATCAGAGAACTGACACAAACTTTCCCGCAACAATGAGTGTCAAAAATTGGTATTTAACTACACTCAATAAATTATTACCAGTCGATGTGATTTTTTTTATTTTTTAAATATTAAAATATGTTCATTTTACTAGAGTTGTTCAGAACGTTACTTACATTTTTCTGTAGCAGTAGAAAGTGCAGAGCTATCACAGCAACCTGATGTCTGACTGGTAACTTACTATGCATTCTTACTAGAACACAGCAGTGTGGCCACCATGTTGCTTCTGCTGGATGTATACTTAGTCACCTGACACAACGCTTGGTTTGGCAAAACATAAGTGATTTCTGGGTAGCAGTTATATAAATGAATAATTTCCTCACAATAATATTGAGACTGGTTTCTGTTGTGTAGGACTACAAAGAAGACGGCCCTAAAGAGCATAAAGAAAAAAGACTAGTTTAGCGGCCAAACCATCGAAACCACCTCCAATAACAATCTTTATTCTTTTACCGAGAAATTTTGTAACTAAGATTGGGTAGGTACGTATGTTTTGCCAAAATAAAATTTTGATCTCATAAGAAAATTTTGTTTTGTTTTTCATATTTTGTATAAAATAAAAGTAAGTTTTTTTATTTTATTGTGTACGCTTAAAAAGCATAATTTTCTTCTTCTTTTGTAAAATTTGCTTTAAGCAATGTAGAATTTAAACTAATCAAGGTAACGTTTTTATTGTATACTAGTATACGTGTTGCTCGAAATCGAGCAATTTATTTAAATACAAAAACAAATGTTACTTTAGCTCTAAATCAATGACATCCAACCAATCCAATAATGTGAATATCTTCAATCGCCAATACAGCTGATTATTAACAGATGTTTCAAATGCTTTATTCAGTCCCAATGTTATTTAAATGGGAAATTTTGAGATTTCAAGGGTGTATAACGCCTTTATTTTCAGTCCGATTCTCATCATTTACTGGCGGAAACAACTACAGACCAAACCCTATCCAACGACACCAAAAACTTGAAAATTGGTTGAAAATTGTAGGAGGAGTTCTCAAGACAAAAAAACCCTTAGCGTATTAAATAAGTATAGATTTGTATTTGTTTGTATACTCTAAACTCCCATATCCATATTTTAAAAGATAAGGTTTAACCCAAGAACCATAGAATATCTATTCTCTGAATTTGGCCAGGGTAGAAAAGAAACCCCCTAGGGGGTTTTCTGTCACTCTCTTAAAGATTGTCATTTTTAAAGTGAAAACACAGGCCTGGCCTGGATTGCCCTTGGTTCATGAAACTGTTGCCTACAGTCAGATACATGGTTGATTTTACCGATGTGTCAGTCCTGTGAAGGTTGGATATGATTGGTTCTATGCACATAAAAAGTCTTTTACTGAATAATGATGGTTTTAGCTCTAAATTATAAAATGAAATTAAAATTGTAAACATAAAAAATAAAAATAGGTGAGAATAGATAGGAATAATTATGTTAAACTAAGCTATATTTAATAGTTATTTTTATGAATATGTCTAAAACCCTTTTGTCCAAAGCTAATTCAGTGACCAAATGTGTTCAGGTTAAGAGTTTTGTGTTAAGCACAATAATTGAGGAATGCTGGAATTTTTTTACTTTGCAAATGCCAATTTTACACTAGTTTATAAAATATTCTTTGTTCTGTATTTGGTAACAAAATGTAAGTGGGGCTCATGTTAGCTGAGTTTTACATTTAATAAAATATTAAAAGGAGGCTTTTGATTTGAGTAAGGAACGGATAAGGCAAAATTAGCAGTGATCATTGAATTTGTAAGAGCAAAAAACAATTTGCATAAATATTTACCAAAATAATAACATACTATACAGTGGACTCTCTTTTAACTGCCATTCTAAGAACCGGCACGCTCTACTAACCGTACCAGTTGAGCCACTTGAGTTCGGCTTTATTTGGTTATGTTCGGGCGCACAGCGACCTTGACCACTATGCGCCGCCACTGCGCTGAGCTGTAAACGCCATATTCTACAATTTTTGCCCAGTATAAAAAGTGATTTAGTTGGTATTTTCGTTAAAAATTATAGGCTTTTGATAATCTGGCAAAATATATTATTCAGATAAATTTTTCAGTCAGATTGTAGACAAAAGTAGATCGTCTATCAGTGCATAATCAACATAATGAACATAATATTGTTAAAACATTCACATTAAAATCATATAATTCCTCCAAATTTTACTGTAGGTAAGTTTCACAGAAACAGAAAGAAATACATAAAAAAATGCACAATTTGCACAAAATGCCCCATAGTATTATATAAAATAGTCAATTACATTAAGATATATAAATTTAGGCCTATACGGTCTAATTTGAGCATAGAACCAAAACTCTTAACACTTAAACCAACCAATAAATAGGTAACACTCGGGCTGTCGTGCACATCAGTCAAAATAATTCACAGCTCACTGTTCCATTCTGACTTTTCATTTTCATTTGTGTGGTTTCAAAATAAAAATTTCTTTCTGATTTTTAAAGTACCTAGTTGTTAATAACAAAATAATAAACATACCGGGATGTGGTGTGCAATATATTTCATGTACCTAGTCATATTTGGTGCAATATTTTGCTACATATTGTTGAATCAAGTAGCAAAACTGTATATTTACATTTAAAAATTTTTTATGGAATCAGATTGATTTTTGAGACCTACTTTTAGACTGAACAATGCAGGTTTTATTATTGTAAGAGGCATGTTTTTAAATTAAATACCATTTTGTTGTGTAATACTAACAAGTAACCTTTTCATTTTATTATTATACAAAAGCCTTAAGGTAATCTGTACATTGCTTTCTATGTATACTTCATTAATATGATTTTGAGATATGATATTGAGTCATTTATCAAGTTGTAGGTCAAGCTTTTATAAAATGTCATCAATGGGGTCTTCCACCGATTTGAGAGTGCATGAGATTTAACTGAGTATACCAATTTAACAAACTTTTCATGCATTTTGCATATTTTGTGCTATTAAATAACTGACCAATACGATTATGCTAAGTAAGGGGATTTCAGAAACATACACCCTTAGGTGTTTCATATTAAATTTAAAAAAACACAAAAATTTCATGGAATATTTTTTTAAATTTTTTGCCACATGAAAATGCTTGACCACGAGAAGTCAAGTCTCTTCATATCATCATTTTCCTGGAACATGCTCATCTTCCAATAATCTCCAATCTAATGTTCTATATAAAAATAAACAAACAAAGCTCCTGTTTCTGTAAACCCTGAGATTAACGTCATTTTGCTGTCTAGCAAATTGATCGTCGAGAGAAAAATGGTACACATGCAATGGCTGTCAAGTCAGCAGCCAACCTAAAGAACAGCGTTTAGCTTACAAAATAAGAAACAAAAGCTTAATACAACTTTACAGGTGACTTGATATTAAAATAATTATTTTGATATGTAGATTAAGGTGACTTTCATATAATAATAAAAATTACCATGGAAAGTTTAGCTGTATATCGTAGACATCAATATGGTACTTACTTAAAAAATATGCCTTGTAGGAACTGGTTTTGGGAGAATGTCAGGAAAAATGCCAATGAATTGAGTTTTATTTTTGTCACTTTACTAATTTTGTAATCATAAAATTGTATATGATTAAATGCAAGTGTTTAGTTTTAAATTTTAAAAAAATTCTTGTAATTGTGATTTTAAGGAATTTTTGTAATGCATTCTCTTGATTTAATTTGGTATATTTTGTTTGTATTGTACTTAAATAATGATATAATTAATATTAGTTACTTTTGTGACTAGATTTTGGTATCAGAGAGTTGCTTTTATTGGGTTTTGCCACTTACTATTTACTTGACTTCATAAGGTAGTTTATTTAATTTATATGACTAAATTTCACATCATCATATGAATAATAAATATTCTCTCTTGGCACTACCTGTTTTAATAATTTTTAATAACAGAAACCAAAATCTTGCAGTATATCAATGGCTGTTTCAAAGAAAATTGTTAAGATTTTTCTATAAGAATATACATTTTTGTTATGAGGTTTTTCTTATAATATTAAAACATTAAACTTATTTAGTTTTTAAGATATCCAAATGTTGTGTATTTTTAGTTAAAATGTAATATATTTTGGCATTTAAAGAATTATGTTTCTTAAAATAAACTATTTTTGGGGATTAATCAGTTGTATTTACTCAACAATCGTTGACATACAGCCTGCACTAATTACTCAATACTTTAAAACATTTTTTTTTTTTTTTTTTTTTTTTATATATATATATACACACATATATTAACTTTATGTGTGCAATCACAGGGCCAAGCGATCCTATTTGGTTTGGAATAATACTTGACTTATTAAGAGCATCAGAAAATTTCTGTATAAACCTTGACACACACCAAGTAAAAAATAAAATAAAATAATAACAATAAGTAAGTATTCATTGAAATCCTACAATATAATACAAGCATTGTCTGAAGGGATGTTTGTTGCGCGATCTCGAAATCCAGCGGGTAGATTTTGCTTTAACTCTACATTTTAGAGGGTTTTTGCCCAAAAATAAGTTTAGAAACAGCCTCAACCCCAGGAAAAATCTAATTTTGTCTAAAATTAAGTTTTAAAATCGTAAATTTTAACATTGTTCTTATGGGTTGGTATTTTGGTAACAAAATTTAGACTAAAGAAGTGTCAATAGCGCTGTTCTGTATTAATTTTTTTTTCAAAATCTATCAGATGTATTTTGTTTAAACTTTGGATTGAATTCAGGTGTATTTGGGCACAAAATATATTTTTCAATAGCCTCAACCACATGAAAAGTTCCTTTTCAAAATTTAAAAATAAGTTTGAAAATTGAAATTGTAAATGCAAAAAGAAGTAAACACAATTTAAAGTAGAACTCTTTATTCACAAATGGGTTTTTAAAGAGATGTGAACTACGAAAAGGTATAGTCAGTTGTTGGTGTAAATTTAAAATGTAAAATGTAATGTAAAATGTAATCATTTTACATTTTTTTTATGATACTATAGTAAAAGATAAAGATATAGCTATTTAAATGGGAAAACATTAAAAGTTCTTCTACCTTTTCTGTTGTATAAATAAAAAATGTTATTGCAAACTAGCTTACCCGGCATGCTTTGCATTGCCAACTTGAGGATCTTTTGCCCTTCAGGCGAGCTTGTTCGCTGGGCTCACTCGCCTCCAGGTTCAACTCGTTGGCTGCGCTTTTCTTTTTCTTTTCTTGCAAATTGACACAATCCCGGCAGTGGTGGAGTCTACACTCCACTGCCGCCGGGATTGCGTCCAATTCACCATAGCCACATCAGTATTAGAAGTCATTAAGTGTTTCCGTTCGTCTGTGTTCATGTGCGTGTTATGTTCCGTACCGTAATCTGTACATTTTGCCGTAATCTGTAATGTGTCCGTACCGTATGTGTTTTATTTATTAAACTTTTAACAATGTTGACGTTCTTCGTATGAAGAGAAACATACATCTTTGTGTAGAAGCCTGAGGGTGACTCTTTATAAATGAGTTGAAACTAGTTGCTCGACAACAATTGGATTACCATAATTCAGATATTTAAACCATTAATAGTATTTATTGGTAATCCGGAGGAGGCTAACATTCCAATATCCATTATTTGGTTCAGTTTGAGAAGTCCCGGTTGGAATTGAGTTATGAACTTTTGAATTTCATTATTGAAAACAGATTGTTGGTTTCTTGTTGGAATACTGAGCTTTTCATTTAAAAGACACTTTGGATACCCTCCTCTAAAAACTCACTTTTTATACTCGTTATGTATTCTTCCGCATCTCTTTCTTCACTAAACAGTAGTTTTCTGGCTATGCTTGCCAAACTTTTTGGTATTAATTTAAAGAGGATAGTAGCTGCTATGTTGCGAATATTGAAAAGTATTGGTAGGTTTGATTTTAATTTGATGTAAACCATTTAAAATATGAATTTTTAGGTAAACTATAAACCCTATAACTATGATTTTATGATAAGTTTAAAATGTCATAGACTTTGAAAAATGTTAATGAAGAAAACATGGCGTAAATGTATGTTATTAATAATAAGTTAAGAAGTACAATTTGCAAGTTTTTCATTGAGCATCTACCACTCAATAAAATTCTCTTCACAGACTCGCCTTAGGTTACAAGTAAACTTTTTCTTTTACGTGTTAAATCATGTGTAACCCTATAACTCTTCATAGGATTGACAGTAAAAATATACCAGTTTAATATTACTTTATTGTGTTTCACATTTGCTCTGAGCTAGTGTGTGCATCAAGGTACAGCAAATTTGCTATGCCAACGTCAGGATGTGTAGTTTACCTTTCTAAAAGTGGTAATTTACATCTTGATTTTACTTTATTATACTAATTAATCGAGAATGATACTTAAATTACAACTTATCGACATTGACTATATACACTAACAAAAATAGACTTCTCATATCATAGGCGTATTTGAAACTGAGTTACAGTAGCACGATCTCGTTTTCCATACCTGAAGTACAAGTGACATACGATTGGTAGAGCGGTTCTACCATGCTTCTTAAACCTGAATTGAAAATGTTATTGTTGAGGATTCTGTTTATGTTTTGACAACTTTTTGTAGCAATGTACCAAAAGCTGAATAATTACAACACCGATTCCAGCACTTACATTAATTACCTTATGCAAATTTCTTCATTACCCAATTCATTGAATGATAAGTCTGCACAATGTACAAAACACAGTACCTTATAAGGCAATCTATTGCCTGTACTGAATTGAATCTCTATAATTCAAATTTTCAAGAAGGATGAACCTTGATAAATCAAACCTTAATTATTCGAAGTACTCAATAGTTTGAAATTTCCTCGTTCCCATTGGGATTCGGTTTATCGAGTTTCCACTGTATATAGTCAATGTTTTCATATAATAAAAAAAATACTATTTTTTTTTTTTTTTTTATAGTGTATGCATTATGTGCTATAGCTAGGTGCGTAATGAATTGCAAAAGCTCACTCCTTCCTAGCGCTGCTAGTTTAGCTTCAAGCAGCAGGAAATATTATTTAAAACCCATACTCTATGTCTGGTGTGATGATGTTGTTTAAAAACAAGCAACTCAAGCACCACTAAAACAGCCTCCTATGCATTTCTTATGGAAAATTTAATTACTAATTAGATATTAATTGTCAAGAATTACTCCAACAATAAAAAGACCCACAAATTGTGCAAAAAACCTATTCTGAAAGTCTTGAGTCGATATGGCACTTTGATTGTGAAAGTAATTGTTCACTATTCAAATCAGATATTATCAATACAGTGGGGAAGCAACACTCATCCTCTTTGAGTCCTTCATCCAATGATCAAAGGAGTATTAAAAGTATAGTTATGGTGTAAACACAGAAAGTCTGCTTCATCCAAATCTGTTTCCCTCAAATGACAAGAACAAATGGTGTTTCAGCAGCAAACAAACAAAAATCCTACTCTTCAATTAAATAATTCATAATGTCCACTAAAATAATATTATCTTTGAGGTGAGGCATTGGGTGTTGGCAATCACCCTAGTTACGACACTTCTATTGAAACTACATGTATTAGCATATCCCTCACATGAGACCATTAGACATACAAGTAACAATTATATCGGTGGCTTGGAGCGCTAGTGCTAGTGAACAATCACTAGCGCTCCAAGCCACCAGTATAAGCAAGCAGTGGTTTTTCGGGGGACACGTGAAGTGACACATTAAATTATACTGTAACCGCCCCAGCTTATTAAAAAACTCTCTGTTAAACTGTAATTTAAATCTGAATGATAATAAAATATGAAAATTATCTTAATTTTATTTATTTTGACATTTAAATTTGGTTATGTATGTATTGAAATTGGGTTATGTGAAAAAAACAAAGCTGATTAAGAGTAGTCGGAATTGGGACCTTTTCACTGTTTTGACATTATGATTATGCCAAAGGGAGCAGCATTGTGTCGCCCAAGTGTGTTGTGACTTACTTGACACACCAGAGTTTTGCTGCATGCTTGTGGCTGTAACTGCAAGTGGTATTGCCTTGCAAGAACCTGCTAATTCCGCGGGTCAGTTCCCAAGCGCAGCAACTGCATACTACGTACAGTGGCAAATGTGCTGCTCTACTCCAGTCTCTGTGAAGTCCCTTTCTCGTCACATAGTCTTTTCAATTTCATTGTTGAAGAAGTAACTGTGAAAAGTAGAATAGAGAGGCAATGATATCCCTCGCAAAGCTACGTGATGTCACGATCTGCATTCGAATGTAAACATTCGCAGATGTTTTAACAAGGGTATAGATAGGGGTGGGAGGCGTTGAAAGGAGAAGGACAGGGGTGGCAAATGAGACCTCTGCTTAGGACAGCAAAAGTGCTAGCACCGGCCTTGCTTATAACCTATAATACCCATTAAGAAGAGACATTTTGTACATGAATAAAAATTTAATGTATGATATCCTTTTCCAGATTCCTGGCTACCTGGATGAAAAATTCAAGAGGCAGAAGTCTAACAGTGTTCCAAGCTCTTGATGACTCATTTAGCTGCCAAAACTGAACCTTGTTTCCATTAGCTTGTGTAAGAGAGTGAGAGCTTTATCGGTGATACTCAGCTAAGAGATTGTGATCGGTCTGAGGACTATAAAGTAGCCCCGGTTGTTAAAACAACCACCTTACGTTTTTAACTTGTGATCATGTAATAATTTGTTAAGTTGACTCGTTTTAAACTGGGAAATTTTACTTTTGTTTAAAAATTATTAGAAATATTATCTTGTTAGTTTTGTACTGTTTTTAGTTTATAGATAATTTTTGTTTGTTGAAATTGTTATGTTAGATGGCATTTTGTGAGTTTTTAAATCATAGTTTATGATGTTAAAGCTGGTATTTCATTTTAAAGACATTTCTTATAAATGAACTAGTGTATATGGTTAGTAATTATCCATGTTTTTTACAGTTTTGCTGTGATGTGATTTAATTTGTGTTTTACTTTTAAGGTATGGACTGTAAAAATGTAAAACTGTTTCCATGTTTCCACGAGCAATGGTTCTTTTCTTTAATGCTTTAAAAATGATATGTTTTAACATGTTGTTACCCATTATGTCCATGATAGTTCTAACAGTCGCGGCATTAGCTCACAAATTGAAATTAAGTTTTATTTTATATAGTTTATTATCTACATTAAATTTTATATTTTTACACCCAATAGTTGAAAAAAATTAAACAGTAATCTTGATCCGTGCTCCCAAAATTAATATAATTTTTTAGCCTTTCTGTCATCACATGGGCCTATCAGAAACAGGGACACAGTACACTGTCTTTTATTCGACTCATAGACACTTGAAATCTGCCTCATATAAGCTGATAATCTGGATTGTTACGCTTCAAATAATGTTTTAATTTATTTTAAGGATTTCAATTTCATAGCATTTATGCCCACAGGACCCAAAAGTATCAATTTCCTTATTCAGGTGATTCTTTATAATCTGTGTCCCTTGAAGTAATTGAAGTGGTAGTGCATGGTATAGGAGGGGGACAGGGCTTTCCAAATGTCAGTCTCGTGACTGCACCTACGCTTCATAAAACGGCAATAATAGTCCTATATTGTTTTTTTTCTTTTTTTCTACATTTCCTTACTATTTTCTACTGTTTTTAGCACTATATTCATTATTAGTTTTATACATTTTATGTGATCTGTTTTGGTAAAGGATTTCATGATTTATTTATAATAATTTTTTACTCCTATAAGTTTCAATATCTTATTATCAGAAGATATCTTTTATTAGCTCATAAATAATAGTGAATATTGCCATAATTGTTCACTTTGATTTATGTCTGACACCGCTTCATCCAAAATTTGTTTACATTCAAACCGACTGTCTGCCACATTAATTTAAATTCAAATAGAAAAAATAAATTGAAACAGTAGTAGAAACTTATACTAAAAGTACTGTGATCTTATTAGTGCCTTTTCCCCCTCCGCCTCCAGATTAAAAAGCTAATTGACCACCTTTCTTTTTTATACTGTGGAGCTATCATTCAGTGTTAGTTGAGTTCGGATGAACGAGTGTTCTGTACCACTTTGAATTATACTTTCATTTGCCATACACACAATTTAAAACATGTTTTATACTTCAATACCACAAGCAAAATGTTTTTTTTTTTTCATTTCAATTCCAAGCTTGGTTCAAGAATTGAAAAGTAATATAAAAATTAACTTTAATGACCTCATTCAGGACAGTGTTTTGGATACTAAGCTTATTGATCAATAATTGTTATACTTTGTACATGAAATCAAAGCATGTAATCATTCATAATCCAAACCATTGGGACAAAAAAGGATTTAGTTGATTGGAATCTCATCAGTAATAGATATTATAATTTCAATCATATATTAAAGAAGATTATTTTTGTACCACATAAATCTAAAGCTCACTTATTTGTGTTACTTTGAAATAAGCAAGTAAGTAGTAATGGTGTTAAAAAAAAATGAAATCTTAAAACAAAAATAATAAATCTATTAAAGATTTTCTTTTTACTATCACATGTTCCCTCATGTTCCCTTTTATTGTTAAACAGCCCATGCCATTGTCTTTAGTCGGATTCGTCTTTAAATTTAAAATTTTGTGGTTTTCAGTCAAAGAAACAATAAATACTCAGACCTCTTAAAATGTGATCTCCGTTTAAATAAATTCTTCAATCATGGTGTGCAACACAGTCTAATATTATAAGTATTGGGAGACAGTGGCGACACTCTTATTTGAAACTCTTACTCTCAAGCCTGGAACCCGGAGTCGCCAGACTTGGGACTAGAGAGCTGACAAAACACACCAGACACAAGTAGACCTAACATCAATTTGAAGCGCAAGCAAACGGGGTCGAGAACGGGGTAAGAAACATTGACGCTAACTGTCAAATTGTTCAAACGTTACGACCTAGGAAACAAGTGTTTAACATATATTTATATTCTTTTAAAACAAATTCTCGGTCAAGGGAAAAAATAAAATAAAAAATTCAATCAGTTTCCCTCAAATTCATTAGGTGTGAAAGAATAAAAATATATTAATTTAGTTCTAAATTTTAAAAATATGTAAATTTCTTTATTAGATTATTTTTTTGCGGTCACTACAGACTAATTAAACACTTGAAAAATTAGTTTTAATAAGGGAGAAGCTTGAAAACAATAAATGTTAAGTTATTTTGTTATTATCCTTTTGTTGAACAATATACAGCGGAGATTCAGTATGAGTCAGCTGACGCTACACCTGAGCGTGCGTGCGGACTGTTACATCAACTGCCTAGTCCTAAGACTAGGCACCAGGGACCGCTAGCGACTTCCAGGACTCACTCTAACTGGCTGATTGTCACAACTGTCTCCCATTACCTATGTTTATGACAAACTTAAACGTCATACACATGGGTACAGTTGTAACGACTGTGGTTATGACAAAGTTAAACCAAAGTAACCCATTTTGTTACACCCCACCAATGCTCCCTCATCCATGCCTTTCCATCTTAACACTAATAGTGTATCAATTGTGATAAGGTGTATGAATATTTTAGTACTATTGTATTCATTATTAACTCCACCATATATGTATTCTTGGTCATCAAGTGTATCTTAAACATAAATATATATTTTGCTAATGTATGTATTAATGACATAATTGAATTTTAATCAATGTAATTATATCAATGTTGTGTACATATATATGTATGTTATTTAAGGGTTAAGTAAAGTTAGTATTTACGTTGTTGAGTGTCAATTCTTGATCCACTTCCCAAGCCTGAAGTTTCTTTTGTAAGTTTTTTACAAGTATGCCAAGATAAAAATCTCCTAATTTATGTTTATCTAAAGAATAAGTTTTGTTAAAATCATAACTAAACATTTAACCCCAATCTATGGCTTAATTTTTTTCTATTACATCTCTCTACACATTGGTATATTGCAATCATACTTTTACTTTATTTTATTTCATTTCCAATAATAATTCAAGTGCCATTATATAGTTGGCAAATGTTAATATTACTCTAGGTATGCTAAAATAATATAGCCTAAGCTATTTCCCCCATTTAGCAGTTTTACAAGGAGTTAATTGCTAACATATCTGCTTGCAAAAAAAGCTTATTGTTTAATCAAAAGTATGCCACTTTTAATAATAACTTATTTCACCGATTTTTTATGATTGGGATCTAGAGACAAATGCCGTGTTATTTGAGTTGCCTGAATACCCGTTTTTCTTCTTCTTTTTTTACAATATTATGTGTTGTTTAACGGTACTGGTATTTTTTAACTTAAGCATTATTTTTAGGGAACAAACCAATTTCTGGGTGACAAAGTTAATTAAAAGAACAATGACAAATGGCAATTGGGTTCAAAAGTGACCATCAATTTGCGAGCCATCAACTGATTGTGAGCTATCAACAGAAACGACCATCAACTGATTGTAAGGTTCACTTCAAATATTCACTCTGCTAATCAGTTGGTCATGTTTCAATAGACTCTTAGGTAAAAGTTGATAATTTAAATAGTTTGAAAGTTTCAATACCAAACTATATATGTCCTAGAGACAATTAAAGAGGTAAGGATTAGAAATTACATATCTCATAAATTAATTCCACAATATTTAATTTGGATATAAAAATATGTCACAATAATGCAATATAATAAATAGCTGTACAATTATATACAAGTTTACTTTATATCAGGTTCCAAAAAACTATAAAAACATATGATTTAGCAAATATGATCACAAAGGTAGTACAAAAAAGGGAACACAAATCAGTATACTTCAAAAAGGTATACACAATCAAAAGCTTGAGTTACGTAAGACACAAGAATCATTAGATTAATGGAATGTACACTAATGCTTATACGGTAGACTCCTGAGTAGCGGTGGCAGGACTATCCCAATGATAATTGTAAAACTACTTAAAACAACCTAAATTATGGTAAAATGTGATCGTTAAATGAGAAAAACGTTCCACTGAAAGATTGCTAAATGAGAAAAATATTCCTGTCACAGCAGACCTGCCTACTTAGCAAATTTCCAATAATCTTTTTATTTCTTCATCAAAAAAGTTTGTGATGTCACCTCATACAAAAATATATAATATTTAATTGCAATATATTTTCACATTGATTACCTTTTTTTAAATAAATAAAATTATAAATTGATCTCTAATAAACTATTTAAGTGCATAGTAAAACCTGAAAAGCAAAAGGAATGATTTTTTTACAAATCCTGTAACATTAACATTAAAAATGTGACAACTGTATAAGGCAGCTGATCAGCAGATTAAGTACAGACCCAGCATCTCCCACTCTGCCATTACATATTTTATTTTCTAGGTGCCAGGACAAGAAATCCACGGGATTTAGAATTTTTGTCATGGGGTTTTTAAGGCATTTAGTTACTCCTCACTTAGTGAAGGTACATGCAAAATTTCATCATATGTTGCTAAATGAACGATTTATAATTTTTTCAGAGTTTTTGGACTCTGGGGACCTTAGAATGAAAAAAGTAACATGATCCCGGACGTAGGTCTTCCTGTGACTACTACCGTAATAACGTATTCCCTATGGAGAAATTCGCTAAAACAAAAAATCAATTGTAAAACGATAAAGAAAAATTGTCGACCATCAATGTTAAGCTGCTTGCCGGTAATCTGGAGTCTACTGTAGTAAAATCCCTCATAACTTTGTAACTAACTCCTCTAAAATATCCAGCATATAGTATAGCCTAAAATAATCAGGATATAGTATGGCCACTCACCAAAGTATAAACAGAACCTGATATTCACAAACTATTTACTATAAAATATTAATAATCCTTTAATCTTTTTTTTACTTGATCCTTTGATGGAGAGATGGTGGAGGGGGTTAGTTTATCCTTGCTAATATCCCACTGGCTGAAGAATATTATTGGAAACAGTTGTTTTGTTAAATCAGTTTACTTTAGAACAACTGTTACTTTTTAATAAGGCATGGGTTTGGCTTAAAAATGTAACAGCTGACTAGGCATTTCTAAAAGAGATTATAACTATAACTTATTAAAACGTTATTTATTTAACGAACTTTGCTACACAAACATGTTTGTCATGAGTTTAAATTTTTTGTTTACAGTTTAAATCTCTCCCCCACCCCCAATATTCTCAAGAAGGATCAAGTTTAAAAAAACGACCTATCGGTATTTTGGTACCTACTATTTTTACTACATGACCTTGACTCAATAGACAACAGTTGTGAGGGATTTTACAGTACTTACAAACTATGACTAGAAATCACAAAAAGGATAACAGTGAATTCCTATTGGAAAATTCACTAAAAAAGGTTAAAGAAATTTACTGCTCCATTTCTTTAGAAGATTTAAAAGGTAAAACCATTGCATCATATATACACAGTTAAACAAAATATAAAACCATAGTTTAGAGGAAAGATTTATACGAGAGCTATTCAGAAAGTAAAGAACGTTTCCGTCTTACGCCGTTAAGGGCCCACGTATCGCCTATATTAGGGTATGAGAGCGCTCAGGGCCTCAGTGGCTATCCAGCCATAACGCTAGGAGCGTCGTTGCGCTGCCAGTTTTCTTTATTTTTAAATTCAAAATGGCCGCTCCTGTAAAAAATCCCACCAGTTGCGAAGTGCGATCGGTAACACGGTTTTTGTTGGCAATAAACTTAAAAACCGATAAAGATTTATCAAAAAGTGTGCGAGGTGTATGGGAACAATGTCTTGAATGAAAGTTCTGTGTGTAAGTTGTGTATTCAGTTTACAAATGGCCGAACCAATGTTCTTGATGGGCAGTATTGTGGACGACCGAGCATTGTGACTGACGAACTGGTCACTAAAGTTGACGGGAAGATCCGTGAAAACCGCTGCTCCACCATAACGGAGCTTTCGTTATTGGCCATTGACATTTTTGAAAATGATTGTTTAATAAAATTCTTAGTTTTTTAAGTATTTAATAAACTGTAACAATTTCATCAGAGAAGGTGTCAAATGTTGAAAAAACTTTGTTATTTTAAATGCTTAAAAATGATATACCAAACATATAGGTGAGATCATATTGAATTTGACATAATAAAAATTAAAATAACCAAAATCGGCTCATCAAACTTTCTTCTAATTTTTTTACGTTTATTGTTAAACACAATACTCTCTATTGATTGCCTGTATAGGTTTCTGGCGGTCAATGCAGTTTCGGCCAATGCCTATATATTGGCTTCTAGCAGTCAAAGGATTAAGGAAGCATTCCATATAATTCCACAAGGTCAATTTTTTTGAATGTAAAAATTTTTTGTCAGGTTTATTTTTGATGATACAATTTTTGTGGCTTGATTGAAAATAGACCATTTTAATAGCTTGAGAAATACAAACAAGAAAAATATTAATCAAAATTCATAAATTGGCTTAGGCCCTTCTTTTTTTTATTCTAATGTGCTTAAACAAAATAATGGACAGACCAAGCAAACCTTTTCACTTCACAGTGAATATATCAAATTTCAGGATGCGATTGAAAATGTTTTCCTTTACCATTGTAAAAAAACATCTGCTGCTTACATACTTTAATTCGTGCCATTGTCTACTGACGGATGGAGGAAGGTAGATCAGCAAAGTACGGGTGAGCCATTGCGTCGTCTGCTGCCATGCGCTGGGCTGGGTTACAAACTAACAATCTCTGCAGCAAGTCGCGGCCCTTGCTGTTCAACTTTGGCACAACCTGTAACCAAACATTTCTTTGGAATTTAGAAAAAAATACTTGCATCCTATAATATGTAGGCCTAATGACAGGATGATTCAAAACTGTCTGGTTAGTATTTCCAGGAAGAGTCGATGATTCTAAACAAATTTTTCATGAAAATCAGAATATAATTTGTAATGATATTGCAATACTTATATGAAACGTATTGAAAAGCATTAATCACAGTATAATGTTCAGGTGTTTATTCATGCAGGATAAACACTTACTGTACACCAAAAGATGATGGCTTACTAAACTGCTCAAAATAACCTTTTCATCATACTGCACGTAGAACAGCCGTTTTCTGGCCTATATGTAGTCCACAAAGTTGGTGTTTTCTGTAGCCTCTTAAAAGTTCACCGAAAAAACATCTGTATTATTTTTTCCGTGCGTTAACCTCAAAGGTTGTTTTTTTTCTTAACCAAAAATCATACTAATCCCAAACAAATAACCAATTTAAAAGGCGAATGTAAACAAAAAACGACTTGCAGACTACAATTTTAATGCAAGATTTTGATATTTCTCTAATTCAACGTATATATCAGCTGTTGATAAGGAATATTTAAACTAAGATGGAAGTCAACTAATAAAACAGATAATGAAATTTGAATTAATTTACTTTGAAATGAGTTATTCGTTTTATATTTTTGAAGTATGATGAAAAACGTTGTTCATCACTCAGACGGAAAGTGGCTTTTTAGGCCACTTCGTGTATCCAAATTTTTATCGAATGGTGTCATTAGAGTTTTATATTTATGTTTAAATCCACAAGTAATGAAGCAATCCGTAATATGACACATTCTTTATCTACATAAGAGATTAGGTAAAATATATTGAAACTTAGCAATTTTCTGGAGAAATGCTAAGTAAGATATATGAGACCGGAACACTAAGAGGACTAGATTAGTTTGATCAATTTTAAAATCTTTCTGATATGGTAAACGTGTGAGGTTGTGTGTACCTGGACCATGCTCATGGTGGGGTGGTAGAGGGGGAAGGGCTTGTAGTCGGGCAGCTGTGTCACTCCGGGCCAAGTCTCCTCGCTCGGCGTGCCCAGCAGCTTGAAGATCCGCTTCAACTGGTCGTCGACGTCCGAGCCAGGGAACAACGGCCGACCTGCGTTGGCCAGCTCTACAAACACGGGGAAAATTTTAATTAATTAGAATGCAAAGAAAATGGTTCCATTCCAAACTCTGCAAGAAACCCATTGTAGTCTGATGCTTTTATTCTGATTTTAACATCTGTTATCATATGTTTTACTATTAGCACTTATTTTAGTTTGCAAATTCTTCCCATATTAATCACTAGTTTATCTCAACACAGGATTTAATCTGTAGGTAAACAAAAGAAAGTTTTCTGGTCAGATTAATGTACATTATGCAGATAAAAATCTCAGTTTTGGAAGATTAGTTTCAACATGATGGACGGACAATATCCTGATTAAAACTTTGAGTTGTCATCTTTTCCACTCTTTTCTTAGAATTCATGAAAAGAAGAAATATTTCTAAGAGTATATAGATATTTAATGTAGGCTACAATCATCAACAAAATGTAAAATAGGGAAAAGTCAGACTAACCAGCAAATATACATCCGGCAGACCACATGTCTATGGACGTGGTGTAGAGCTTGGCCCCGAACAGGACATCAGGCGGACGGTACCACAGGGTGACAACTTCTGCGGAGTAGCACTTGACCGGGATGCCAAAAGCTCTAGCCAAGCCAAAATCTGCCAGCTTCAATTCACCGTTCTGCAACACAAATCACATATATTATTAGTTTGTTATTATTTTTATTTGTAAATATTGAACTTAAAGAAATATCTATAACTTTCCCGATTTCATAGCTTAATGGAACTGAATGACGAAACATTAAGTTGAATTCGTGTCGAAATTGGTAAAATCCTACATATTAATACGCAGTTGTAACACTACCTTCTCAGCAACTACCCAACCGATCTTCATGATTTATGTGTCAAATTGAAGGGAATGATGCGTAGATTTGCAGAATCTCCTGTAAATACAGAACTGTCCTAAGGGTTACACTCTACAATGCTTTAAAGGTTTGGGTCAATGCATTTCTTTTGGGAGACTAATCTCATATATTAGTACACTTTGGTAACGCTGAGTTCTCAGTAACTACCAAACCGATCTTCATGATGTATGTCTCAAATTAGAGGGAATATTGTGTACATTTTTAGAATCTCATTTAAATGTGCAATTGTTTTTAGTTACACACTACAACCCTTCAAATAATTGGTTCAATTAAGGAAGACTAAAATTTACAAGGTTAAGCAAAATTTAATGTGTCTGCTGTGATCAAAGATTGTTATTGGTTTCCTAACCTCAATCCTGTTTTCAGAATCAAGCAGGCTTTATGTTGGACTTTATTTAATGTTTATTTTATTTTATTGCTTTATGTTATTTACTATAAAGAGATGTATTGGATTAGCGAGAGACTCAATCATAGTTTCTAATAGGTACTACAACCATATAATGTTGTAGATAAGAAAATTAACTATTTTAGTTTACCTTGTTTATAAGGAGATTTTGCGGTTTGAGATCTCTGTGAAGAACATTGTGGCAATGACAAAATGCCAGTCCTCGTAGGAGTTGATACCTAAACAAAAACATTTAAAAAGAAACTTCAGTTTTAAATTACTATTGTTCAAGTCAGTGTATCCTGGATAAAACCTGAAAGATTTAAGAAAGTTAGGACAAAAACTTAATAGTAAATATCAAATCAGGATGTAATACTTTTTGTGGCAGCTGAGTATTGTCAATCAATGACTATTATTTAGGGTCTCTGGGCACCTCAAAGTCAAACAAAAAAGTAACATGGTCCCGGGCTTAGTTCTTACCATATGAGACCTATGGTAATAGTTTCCTCGCTAAATACCTAAAAACTCACTATTTAACAAAATTGTCTAGTATTACAAGGGCTGCTCAGACCTGTGAGATGTACTAATGGTTTCCAAATGGGACTGGTGGTAGGGTTGTTCAGTAGGGTAACAGTAGTTTAACAGTAGTTGTTCAGTTGTGGTAGGGTTGTGGAGGGCTGTTCAGACCTATGGAATTTACAGAGAGTTTCTTAATGGGTCTATATCTACTTAATGGTGACACCTATATATAAATGTAAGACATATATCAACTTAGGCATATAACCTCTCACAAAGTAAAACGCACATCAACAGAAGTTTATTTAGGCCTATTTATTTTTATTTATTTTGGGTGTATCTAAGCCAGTGGAAATTTTTTTTATGTTTTGACGGGGTATGAAGTTAGATGGAAGCCTGGCGGAGAGACAAAACAAATCCTGCAGCTAAGGAGTCCATTATTGTAATGGAAACTTACTTAAGCTAGGTTTACACATGAGAGTTTTTCACTCTCAGAGAGCTTCATATTCTCAGGAGGTACTCGCAGAGGTGTTTACACAACCAGCGAATTTTCCAAGATGGTTAATGCTAGACAGTTTTCTATTAGTACTATCAACAACTGTCTGAGATTTTTATGAGAGTAACTAACTCATCTTCGAGAGTGAAAAACTCTCACGTGTAAATCTACCTTTACATTTTAGGTATTCCTTGTAAAAAAAACCTGAATAAGTTAAGTCCAAAAAAAATCATGACAAAAAGTGTCTTTACATTATTTCTAACATAAGTGTGAAATAAGTGTCTTTATATTATTTCCAGGATGTATGAGGTTGAGATTATAAATTGTAACATACACAAATCAAACTGTATTCTTCTGTATTGATGACTATCACCAACAGGATGTGCAACAGGCTAATCATTTTACTTACATAAAAGACTTTACAACATCTAGGTCAATCTCTCCATTGAGGCTATCAAAGTACTTCTTCAGATCCTGGTCGCAGTGCTCAAACACCAGAGTGAGCTTCTTGTCACTGTGGAGCACATCATAAAGACGGACAATGTTCTTGTGCTTCAGCTCCTTGAGAAGGCAAATCTCCCGTAAAGCTGATGATGGAACACCCTGTAGCAATACAGTTCATAATTTTAAGTCATCTATATATTGATGGGCAAGTACAAATCTTTTCCCCCTTTTTTCTCAGCTTGTATGCATTGTAGAAAAATATCGATGTATATCGTTAAAAGGTAGTGGTCCTGTTGATGAACAAAACCCACTATAATTTACTTTTTGGCTATCAGGGCTACGCCTTACAAAAAGACCTTTAAAAGTTTCAAAGTTAATCTTATGAAAGAATGGTAATTGATTGAATCTATATTTTGACACCTGTTTTAATAACAAATCCTAGCAAATCAGGGAGAAGAACAGATGTTGCAATCACAAACCCGTTCACAACTTCATCCTATCCCTGACCCCCCCAGCCCAGTAACAATGTTTAAATAACTAGAGGGACGTAGTTGTACAATGTACATTATCTTTTATTTGAATGGTGTGTGGAAGAACAGAGCGTATACATCTGTAAATAAATACAGATCACGCCCACACTAGGGTGGTCCGGCAATTTTCAAAAGTCAGTTTCATTACGTGTACTGGGTCGGTGTGGTAAGGCAAAACACTCCGATCTGTATTTCGCACCTTCCTCCGTCTTGCAAAACAACTTTTAGCGGAATTAATTTTTGGATGTTTTTGAGCTACTGTGTCGGCCCTACTGCCACCACAATGTGCGTACCCATTGGTTGGCCGGTAAGGGATTTTTGTAGTTCTTACGGGAAAACTACTTTACAAGGATGGGTTTATTAAAGTTGTGAGTTCTAATGTATAAGTAGGGCCTTCCATAAGTTAAAACATTATGAGACATCATAGAGTCCTTGAATCCTCGGGAATAAAATAACCATGGAAATATTGTTTTCATCTTATTCTCTCTCTTGTAAAATATTAACTTATCATAACTCATTTCTTTGGTCACATGCATATTACTTAACAAACTTCCTCCGATACTGATCTATTTTAAAAGAGCGTGCGAATGTACGGGACGATGGAACACCGGATGTCTGTCAGTGTCCACACCCCCTCTAAAACTGCCACAAGCCCGTACCGTAGCGCCCTAATGTGTACGTAACTTTAACAGAAGTAGTGTGCCCCTCAACACAGGTATATTGAGACACAAATTTTTAATCTAAAGGGGTGCCATACAGCATCATATCCACATTAAAAAGGGGCCACCTATACAGGCCTAGGAGGGTGCCTACATCCCGTGGAAGGCACCGCCATCTTGAAGGATGCTCAAGTCTTTAAGGGGCCACTTTCTTGTATCTTAAAAATCAAACAAATAACACCACTGGTCTTTTCTCCAAAATAGACCTCAATAGAGTAAATAATTTGAGGAAAAACTATTCATTTATGCTATAAAAATAGCCGTTTTTCCTCTTTTTATTTAGTTTTTCAAAAAGCGCCCGCCTTCCTCTGGCTCCCCTTCTCACCAACTGTGTCGCCCTCCCGGAACCAGCCACCCGTGCAGGCGCTTGGCCCGCACAGCCCACAAGCCGCTACTGATGAAATACCATTAGTAAGAAAAAATACCACCCAAAATATCATTTACTGTTCATTTCTATATTACACAAGTAACCTGATGTATCTAATTATAGCGTTCACCTAGACCTTTACTACGCTTTACTAGAGTACACATATTACTATTAATATAAGGAGTTCTTACCTTAGCAATCCTAATGTTTGTATTGATCCAATGAAATTAGGATTGCTAAGGTAAGAACTCCTTATATTAATTGTATATAAGCAATCCAGAGGCTACAATGATTGATACACATATTACCTCATCGTCATCATCAAGCCGTACTCTCTTGAGAGCCACTATTTCTAGAGTCTCCCTATTTTTTGCCTTAAAAACTGTACCATAAGTTCCTGCAACAAGAATGAGAATAAAAACACTAAGCTATACATATTCTCTATGATATGATCAAATTAATATCACGGAATACATTAATACTTTTTATTTAATATCTATTTATTTCTTTATTTTGATCACAAAAAGCTGTACAGTAATAAGTTCCATTTGAATCTGGTTCCAAGAAAGGAGGAGGGGGGATTAGAGACATTTAATTAAGATAATCGGGTGGATCTAGACTCCTTAAGATCCCGAGATCTATTTTTTTCCTGAGGACAGTAGAGCTGCCTTATAGCCTGCTATTTCTCTGTAACAGTCAACTCCCGATTATCCGGGTTAATGACTGGTTGAAGGGTCCCGGATAACCCAAAACCACGGTTAAAACTGAGTTCAATAAATTGAGTAAAACACAAAATAAAAAAATTATCAATGAGAGTCCGATTAGGTAAATAATATATTCATTATTTTATACTGAACAAACTTCATTGGACCAAGTAAACAGATCTTCTAATTGAATGAACGAGGAACAATATAAAAGTGTCTAAGGAGGATAAAAAACCAAGGGCAGGTGTTCTATTGTTTGGCATAGAGCAGCCCCGGCGCTGGTTGTGGGGGGGAGGGGAGGGTAGGGTGAGGCGGGAGAGGATCCAGCGCTGGGTAAGGGGAGGGGGTCACTCAGTATAATTTATTCAAGGTAAAAGCAATACAAAAACAGGCAATGGTTCATCTTTTTGTCTAATTGGTAAAAACTGAACAACCACCCATTGTTTAAAATGAATGCTAATTAATAAGTTAGGCTAATAAACTTTGCCAGATAAAATTTAATGTCTCTTCATCAAACATTTCTTGAAATGCAAAACAAACGCATTTCAAAATGTGTTGTTTAGCGTAATACAACAAAATTACTAGGGGTCACCAAACATACTGAACTACACGAAACATAGCGATAATCACACACTGAACTAGAAACAAAATGGAACCTGTTTCTATTTTTAGCACATACCATCGTGTGAGTAGGTTTTACCAGCAGTCAAGGTCTACCTTGCCATTGCGTCCCATCCCTATTCCACCCACCCACCACGCAATCACTCTGACTCATTCCTCTCTGACCACATGACTATGATCACACCACCAAATAATTTACAGATAAATTTCTGTATTTCATTGCTTTTTTCCATTGATGAATCAAATAATAATTAGTGCAGTTCTTCCAAAGTAATTTTAACAAAATAGGGCATAAAAGATCGATAAATTAGATATTGTCAGTGTTGGGGGAGTTACTTTTTAAAAGTAGCTAGCTACAGCTACAGCTACATCTTCAAAAAAGTAGCTAGCTACAGCTACAGCTATGATTAAAAAGTAGCTCGCTACAATTTAAGCTACTTTGCTACTTTCGCAATCTGGTCCTGTTTTTCTCTTGTGATGTATAACCATACAATTTTCTCACTTAAAAGTAAAATTAAGTTGTTTTTTTTTAATATAGGCACCTACGTTACCTACTTATACCTATACCTCTTTTTGGTACAGTATTTTGTTTAGACGTATTTTCATTTTAATATAATAATTTGTGACTCTTATGGAGCCTAGATAATGTAAACAGAATAGTGGTATGAAAATATAATTTTTTTTTCTTGTGTCTACCCCAGTGGCATTTTGTTAAGAAGATTGTACAATGTACATTATTAAACGCTTTAAAGGGAAAGCGGTCCAAACCCATCAAAGTCAGTGGACACAACGGGAATTGATCCCGTGACCTCTTGAACCAAAGTCCAAGACGCTAACCGTTAGGCTAGCGAGATGCCTAACAGCACCTCGCATAATTCGGCATAATTGTCGAATAAAAAGACTTACATGCAAGACGCAAACAACAATATTAATTAAGTTATCTTCACAAGTTTATAATATTTTTTCAGACCGGCCATGGCAGGGTTAATGCTGGCGTATACACACAAGAAGGACTAGCTTCTTCAGTTTTGTCGCTAATCTCGCTTTTAGGCCTACTAATTGACATGATGTCGATTGTTAGATTAGATACTACAGAAACCGAATATAAGTATGAAGCACTCTGTAAAGTATTAAGTACTGTATTATTAAGTTTTATTAGGTTATTAAGTTCGGGACGTACGGTAAATGTTCACATCAACATCTAACATCAATCAAGATGGTTGAGGTTATGTTGTTGTTGATGAGTCGTTATGCCAGTAGTAACAATTGGCTATTTATTTAAATTCGTTGACGTCACATCGTTTCTCATTATTGTAAACATTCCTTTCCTTAATTCCTGACCACAGCAATCCTGGCGGTTCCCCAAGCACATTGCAGCAGCTTAGTTTCTATTCTATAATATAGGCGCTTAGTAGTACAATACTACTAGCGCATCTAGTGGTCAGCAAACACAAAAGAGAACAAGACGTGATTGTCATTTTATGGTTATGTATGGTACTCAATTGGAGCGTCTGGTGGTGGTAATGGATTGAAATTGAAAGTAATCTTCAATTACAACGAGCGAAAAACATAACAGCTAATTCTCTCGTATATTCTCGAATATTCTCTCGTGTTTATTTTTAAGCCATGAATGATGATATGTAAACACAATTATGTTTTATTGAAACCAAAGTAGCGAGTAAAGTAGCTAAATAATCCGCTACAACTACTCTAAAAATGTAGTTCGCTACAGCTACAAGCTACTTATTTTCAAAAGTAGCGGAGCTACACTGACGCTACTAAAAAAGTAGCGGCGCTACAGTAGCGCGCTACTCCCCAACACTGCCGATTCTCACCAATTTTTGGTGGAAACAACTAAAAACAGACCAAGCCCTATCCCACGACACCAAAAACTTGAAAATCGGTTAAGAATTGTAAGAGGAGTTCTCTACACAAAAAAACCCTTAGCGTATTATACAAGTAAGTTATAGATTTAAGAAGTTGAAAAAATTTACTTGATTAGCCAAACTTCCACAATAGGACATATGGCACACACAAGCAATTGCCGGGTACGGTATCTGGCAAAGGAGTTCTATGGTTAAACAGATTCTGCTGTAACATAAGCTGAGATTGTTTAGATGTACTGCTACTGTAGTTATTTACTGGAATTATTTACTGTTTTGTTTCCTTTCCAGCTGCAACTTAAGACGAATAAATGATTTTCTCTTATGAAAACTTATATGGCCTATTGAAAACATATAACAAATCACAAACTGAAGACGCTAAAATCCAATTTAGGCCTAGTCATTAAAACCCCGATTCCCAGGATGAAGCGGTTCCTGATGAGGCATATACAGATGAATGCAAGTGTAACGTATTGTATCACTTTACCTAATGCATAGAGCAATATCCATTTAATCAATCAATCATTCATAATATTTTATTGATTTGTACGTAGGAAAAGCAATGAACAGTTTACCATGGGATAGCCTAGGCCTACTACCTTCTTTTGAAATGTGTCTGCCAATAGGCTAAATCCACTCTGTTATAAAGTTTATTGGACACCTTTCTCACAAATCAAATGATAAACAAACTCACCTTCACCAATTTTTTCCAGCTTCTCATATTTTTGCATGATCTAGGCTTTAAGTATGAGATAAATAGAGGTTTTTCAATTTACTGAAAATTAGGAGAGTAAGTATATAGAATTTTCTTCAGTAAAAAAATATGTAATGACCTGAGGTCTGTGCTGTATTTGTGCTCGCGATTTTCACAAAGTCGCAGTAAAAGCAAAAATGAATTAACTATAGTGTTAGTGTATAGCTTTCCAACAATGTTGTTTTCCCTGATGTAGCAGAAGCAGGAGCAGACATCACAACAAGAAGGAGAGGTAGAAGAACATGCTAATGCTAGAACAGTACAGAGGAGAAAAGCTAATCGGGGTTTAGGATCATAGATATATACTAATACACCTCATAGATATATACTAATACAACTGGATCGATAACTCCATGTTGCGAAAACGAGCCGTTACCACCACCACTGTTACCTGTTACCTGTTACCTCCTATGTCTGTCCCGTAGACCACGAAGGCATGGGACCCGTCCTTAATTTCCTTGTAGTACCGTAGGCTAAAACTTGGCCGTCAACTCCGGACGCTGTCCAATCAGGTTATGGTAAGGTTGGGGAGTGGGTATAGTCGTAATGTCCGGGAGAAAAATCAGGATTATTGAAAAGGTGGTAGATCATAGTAGCACTTATCGATGAGGTACTGCCTGAGTTTCTTCTTAAAACTGTTCAAATTTTCAATACTCTTGATTGTTGACGGTAATTGAGAAAAATATTTAACACCAAGATAACTGGGTTTTGTTTCAAAAAGTTTTAAATTATGCTGAACAGATGGATTGACATTACGGTTTCTAGTGAAGTAAGAGTGACTATGAGCCTCTATCAAATTATTTTCTTTTACATAATTGATAACTTCAAAAAGGTAAAGTGAAGGTAGCGTCATGATCTGGAGCTCTTTAAATTTCTCTTTGCAAGAGTCCATAGGCCGTAGCCTACAGATAGCTCTGATCGCTTTCTTTTGAATGACAAATATCCTGTTCAAATTGATTTTACTCGAAGAACCCCAAAGCACCACCGAATATCGCAAGTAGCTTTCTATGAGACTAAAATAAATTAACTTGCAAAGGGAGATATTATTGAAAACTGCCAGACTCCTAATGACAAAAACATTTGAAGTCAAAGTTGAAGCTAATTTGTCGATGTGATCCGACCACCGGAGACTATCGTCCAATCTCACTCCCAGGTAATCCACAAAAGGAGAACTTTCAAGTATTTCATCTTCAAGCATAACTAGTGGTGGATGCAAGCCAGCCCTTTCGAGTCTTCTTTTCTTCTGGCAAGTAGAAACAAACATGAAATTGGTTTTCTTTGGGTTGATGTTTAAGTTAATCCTTGAAAAATACTGAGAGAGAGCTCCAAGCTGACCAAACGTTTCTATTTCTAATTGTGAAACATTGCTGTTTTTAGTGAAAAGCGAAGTGTCGTCTGCAAAAATAGTTAAAGATTCTTGAGGGAAAAAGTTAGAAATGTCGTTAATGTAAATAATGAAAAGCACAGGGCCTAAAATTGAACCTTGCGGAACTCCAAAAGTATTATTTGCAATATGAGAGAAAAACTGTTTTTTAAGTCCAGAATTGAAAGTAAAGTTTACTGTAGTTTGCTGTCGCCTGTCATTTAAATAGGACGTCAGCCAACCAAGGGCTCTCTCCTTTATTCCAAGTAATTTGAGTTTCTTCAAGAGAATTTCATGATCAACGCAGTCGAATGCCCTAGAGAGGTCGATAAAGCAGCCGACTGCAGTATCGCCCCTCTCCAAGGCATCGACGCACTTACTCACGAAATCAATAAGGGCTAGCTTGGTGGATCTCCTTTTTCTATACCCAAATTGCTTAGAGAAGAGAAGATTATGATCATTTAAATATTGCATTAATCTGTTGCAAACTGCTTTTTCTAAAATCTTACTCACTGTTGGTAGGAGTGAGATAGGACGATAGTTCCGGGGCAGAAGTTTACTGTCTTTTTTGTGCAATGGTTTGACAATGGCCAGCTTCCCACTGTCCGGAAAAATCCCCTGCTCCAGGGAAGTATTGACCAGATGCAACAGCGGACCTTCAATTTCTTGAGAACAAGCTTTGATTATTTTGCTGGAGATACCATCATGTCCTGAGGAATTTTTATTTTTCATAGAAGTGATAATTTGCTTAAGTTCATTCAAAGTTACAGGTTCAAAAATATTTAGTTCAACTTCAGAAGAAGAAGGGTCGAGATCCATTTCAAAAACACTATCAGCACCATTGCTACTATTACAGTTCAGAAAAAAATCATTAAAAATATTACAGACTTCAATTGGATCATGCTTCAAAGTGCCATCTATGTCTAGACAAATATTTGATTCAGTAACAGAGTTTTTTGTTGTTCTATGACTATTTATTATTTTCCAAGAAGTTTTACAGGGATTGTCCGACTCTTTTATTTCTCTTAAAATATGTGCTGACTTAGCCTCAAGGATTTTACTCCTATATTCTTTTTTTAATTTGTTATAGGCTGACTTACGCTCATTACACCTGGTCAAAGTCCACTCCAAATAAGAATTATGAACTCTATCCTTCATTTGTTTGATTTCATTTGTTACCCAATTCAGCTTCTTGTAATTCTTTTTTCTTACTTTCTTGATTGGGCAGGAGATCTCCAGACAGTGAGAAACCGTACCAACAAAATTGTTGTACATCTGATGGACTGACGTGTTGCAGAAAAAACATCAGACCAGTTTTCCCATTTCAATCTAGTTTTTAATTCTACAATATTCTGTGATGAAAAATCTCTAAATTCAAAAATTTGATCATGAACAGGAGTTATATTATTTACTGGCATCTCAAGTACTATTGAACAGTGATCAGAGATAAAAGGTTCGAGAGTATAACAGTTTACTGAGTGAATATTGGTCAAAAAATTATCAATGCAACTATCTGAGTTGTTGGAGATACGGGTGGGAGCATTTATCTCAAACTTAAGGCCATAGCAAGTCAAAAGATCTTCAAAAATATTGAATTCTAAAGGGTGTTTAACTTTGTCAATATTGAAATCGCCTGTGATAATGATCGATCTTTGTCCGTTAACAGAGGCATGTAAATAGCTTTCAAAAAGGTCAAAAAATGCACTTATATTGTCCATATCAGGAGGTCGATAAACAACAGAGCAAATGGTGACGGAATTATTTAATCTAAGTTTTAGCTCTACTATCTCTAGAATGGACTCCTGAGAGAAAATATATAAGGGTTGTGTTTCTAATAGTTCAAGAGCAGAATCTTTTCTTAAAAAGATGGCAGCGCCACCCCAAAGTGAATTTTTCCTACAGAAAAAAGAATGTAACGAGTAATTTTCAAGATGAAAATTGGTAAAAGCTTCCAGAGTTAGGCCATGTTCTGTAACACAAAAGATGATGGGTTGTGATTCATCTAAAAACACCTCAATGAGATTTTTCTTACTACCCAACCCTCTCTCCACATTCAGATGTATTATTTTGAAAAGACCTTCGTTAGAGTTACTTAAAGAATAAGTGACTTCATTATTGCTCAAATCATCTTGAGATGCCATCGCAACAATACCTTCATGCAAAAGATTCAGTTGTTTGTCACCCCCCTCCCCAACCTTAACTGAACTTACACTAAAAAATGAGAATTTTCCAACATGTCATTAATCAAGCAACAGACAACTTTCTTGCCTCTCTTGTTGAGGTGGAGACCCCTCATAGTATAGTGTGAACGACAGAGGGCAAAGTTAACAGGCAAAAATCGCCAACCATGCTTAACACTAATTTCCTTAAGTTTATCGTTCTGCATGATGATTTTAGAGTTTAAATGAGGACTGTCAAACCTAAGTGGCGATTCAACTAAAACAAGATTCTTAAATTTACTGGCCTTGTTGTTGAGTAGTTCAATACACTTATTGATACCTTCATCGCTAAGGTTATTTACACCACCCATAACGATGTTGACATTGTCACTGCTTGTGCTACTAGGCGAGTTAACAAGATTGTTAACATAGTAGTGCATTGGGGCCGACGGATAGAAATCAACTACAACATTTGCTCTACACTTTGCTTGCAGGAACTTTTGAAGGTCCCTGCCATGGCTGTCTGCAATCAATTTAACTTTATCGCAGTTTCCCTGAAGGGGAATGCTAAAGGTTCATTTAACGTTGATGATAGAGGCTCATTTACATTAATGAGAGATTCATTCTGTTGAGGATTAGCACAAGAAAGTGAAACATCTGAATTAGCAGAAACACTAACATTACAATTACTTTGACTTGCAGGACTAGTCCTAGGCCTAGCTTGAGAAACATTTAGCTTACTTTTATTATTTCTAGAAGTTCTTTTGAGTTCACCAATCACTTTTCTGAGATCATGTACTTTAGCAGACAAGGATTTATTTTCTTCTAACATGAGTTGATTTAAGTTTCTAACGTTATTCAGTTCTGTTTCTAAAGCCTCTAAACCTAGTTCAAGACTAGGCCTGTTTGAATTTTGAATTTTTTTGAATTTTGAATCTAGCCAGTATTCGTGGTCAGTGTTGCCAACCCTGTGTGAGTAATTATGTACTGTAATTTAAATTAATTAATTGATTAAAACTACATTAATACTGTATTTTTTAGTCTTCCTTACCTATGAAATGATAAATTTCAGCCTTATGAATGTGTACTAATACAACCAAAAGCTGCACAGTAAGAACCATCTTTCATCATCAAATATGTAAATATATGTTCTTAAATAGTATAAGTTGACGCCATCAATCCGACAGTGTCGGTCACAGATGAAGAAATCAAGTATTCAAGTATCATCATAATCATAATTGAAAATTTAAAAGAATGTAAACAAACAAGAATGCAGGTGACGCACCGACAACAATCATGTCAGCTGTTATTCAGCGCGGCGCGGCGGCGGCAATACTGGCTAGTGGTGGGGGAAGCCGGCTCGTTTTTACCGCTATTCCGCCATTTCAGTTATCGATCCAGGTGTATTAGTATATATCTATGTTTCAAACACGGCGGTATAATTAATTTAAGTTTACTCTTTTGCCCCTCAGTTCTTCCATAAGATCATGATTTCAGACGGGTTTTCTTTTAGATTTTTTATTAGTATAATATTAAATATCTTTCTCTTTGTCTCACCTTAATTTCAGCCCTTTTAAAGATCAGGTTTCAATATAGTATAAAAAGGTAAGACATTCAATTTTGACCAAAGCAAATCTGATATTTATCTCAGCTGTTGTATTCAAGGTTAACAACCCGGTTGCTGGCTGTGGCTGGTTCTGTCAAAATCTAGGACTTCACTTCAATAATTTTGTTATTCTATTCCTATCACAGTCTAATAATATGTTATTGGGAGACAGTCGTGACACTCGTATCGACGCTGCATGTTTGGTGTTGTCCGCCGACAACTAGCGCTTCAAGCGGATGGAACCGGCGTGACTGGAGTCGCGACCGGAACTTTATCCCGGCCCGGATGGGCGGGAACTTTAAAATGTTACTCCAAGTCTGAAATATATTTCGGCCTTTATCACTCAATTGGGATTTAATTTGACAATTTTTATTGTTATCAGCATTGTATAGTCAATGGCATTATTGTCAGCTGTGTGAGTGTTGCACTGATGGCTGCTATCACCTGTGATTGTGTCGTCAACTCGGATGCCAACCACTATAAGCGCAAGTGTGCCCACACTAGCGCTCCAAGCCGCTGTTCCTTGCGTAACTGGAGTCGCGCGGTGGTTCCGGCGGACAGCCGAAGTGACGGAGTGTCACGACTGTCTCCCAATAACCTATATATTAGACTGTGATTCCTATTCTATTCAGTAGTGAGGTGAGGTGAGGTCTGGGTATTGTTTACTTTTCGGTTTTGGCTCGTAATATTGTACAACTTGACTGTGTTTGTTATTGAAATATTGTAGTGTTCTAGCTATCTTTCAAATTATAAAATGGTTGATGTAAGATTGTCCATGATCGAGAATTCTTTGAAAGAGGATTCCGAAAGTACTGAAATCACGTTCATTGAACAGTATGTCCAAGATGTACTTGACTTTAGTTCACAGTATGGAAGTGATATCAGTATCTCGTATACAGCCTACAACATAACTGGAAAGCCAAGCAAATTTCCAGATTATGGTGACTTTCCTCAAGCCTTTGTTATGGTAAGTATGCCCAGGCTGAGACCTGGACCATACCGTTATTCCATGGTTGAGGTTAAACTCAATTTTTTATTAGGTTAATTTCCTAAGTACATTTTGTAACTTATTATTCTAATCGGTCCCCGGAAATACCCCATCACACTAAGTCAAGAGGTTAAGTTACCACACCTTTGTTTTCAACACAAGCTATGCCTATATAAGTTTAAGTATTGAATGAAACCATGGAGGATTACCTACATTAAGGTCAATGGAATAGTACAACTTCAGGAAATTCAAGATAAATGGGTACAGTTAAATTTAGCGCTTACATATCTATCGAATGAAAATATCAATCGATACGATACATCTTCAGTGATTATTATTTTTATTAATGAGATTCAGAGACCTTTCTAAATTAACGTAATATTATCTAAATAATAAGCAACTGATAGGCTTACCAAAGAAGTTTATATTTGAACGGTGTGGTGTGGAGATGAAAATGAAAATAGTATTTTTGGATGTTAAAAAAATAAAAACCAATCATTATACCGTACATCCAAGAGATCTTTGACCACTAAGTTTCTTGAAGGATCTAGGTTTGGATTGATCAACATTTGAACCATACTTGAATACTTACTTGAGCGCTTCATCTTTGACCGACAAGTCGGATAGATTGCGTCAAATTTTAAACATACCATATACAAACATATATTTACACAACTTCACTGTATACCTGTGGCTTTGCTAGGCAGATGTGTTATCAAAAATTGATCGGTCTTTGAGCTCCTCCAAGGTGTAGAGAGGCCTATCTACTAGTCGGTCCCGGAGGGTCTGTCTTGAACGCTGCGGGGGCTCATCTCTCGCACAATGACACAGGCAAGGTGTTAAAAAGCCTGATTGCAATACCAAGGATAAGTTAGCTCTTGAGAGTACTAGATAGCCTACATCTTGGCATATCCAGTTGTGCGCGTGGCGGGTCCCATAACCATGCTGCTCTTCTCTCCTTACAAAGTCAGCTTCGTGTACCTTAAGGAGGAACACCTTGATATCTACATACATTGATACTTTGATCCAACGCTATAGGCCTATATCAATTGTTTTTATCGATCTGATGCGATATATCACTCGTATTGATCGATATTTTTATTCGTTAGAAATGTAGGAGCTAAATAAAACTAGCCTATCCCAGTAATATTGAAAAACATTCCAGTCCATCTCTTCAATTCTTAATACACAAACATTAACACAAGCGGTTATTGATCAGTTTAACGCATCTTTCAAGGTGTATACCAACCGGAAATTCTTGAAAACGAAGAAAAAGCCGGGAAAGAAAAAGACTAGGAAAAAACTTGGAGATATTTTAATCAGGAATTTCGTGACTGATTGGGGGTTTTTAATCAGCGCGTGCCTGCTGATCTAGTGGGCTCGTATCCACCAAGTTCACAACCGCCAATCTAAATGAGCACGACTGCCGACCAAGATGCTTGCAACCGCCAAACTAGTCGCTCGTGATTGCCGACGACCAGGATGTTCGTGACTGCTGACGAAAGACACACGTACTCGTGACCATTTTTAAGTTTTATGTTTTTTGATGACCGACAGGAGATGCTCGCGACCGCCGATCGGAGATGCTCGGGAACGCAGGCCTTAGGGTATCATAGGCCTTAGGGTACTCAATGTTGTGTACCGGTATCGACTTTGTAACTATCATGGTTTGCTCGCTCAGACTTTGTAATGCATCAGAAATGATGATTGGACGGTGTACAATCGGTCACTAGCGATGAACTGCGTTTAATGGACAATAATACTGGTCTTCTGTCAACAAAGGCTGTTATATTAAATGGGATGTAATAGCAACAGAATCCGTCTAATGACCTAAATTTGTTGTTAAATCGACGTTTGGGTTGTGAATCAACCAAAAAATTATAATAACAACAAAAATAGAACACAAATCGTCACTCGAGAATTATACTGTTCTATGTGATGTTTTACTAGTTTTTAGAAAATCGATTTTTAAAGTTTGACATTTTTTCTACTAAAATCTAATCAAGCTATTGTTTTCATTGATACTGGATAATGTTCTTTGTTTATTTTTGTATTGCCTTAAAAAAAAAACGAAAAGAAAAATTGAAAATTACTTGTATAAAAAATTAATTTAAAAAATAGTTGCTTAAACATAGAACCTTGCAGTTCTGCTTTGTTAAATAACATGGTTGTATGTCAAGCAATAGAACTTTGTGGTTTGGATGTCAGTTAATTTT
Source organism: Neoaliturus tenellus (assembly GCA_030545055.2). NCBI lineage: Eukaryota > Metazoa > Arthropoda > Insecta > Hemiptera > Cicadellidae > Neoaliturus > Neoaliturus tenellus. The sequence continues at coordinate 76,856,494 of CM061532.1, forward strand.
CAAAATTCCAAAGTTGTATGTGACTTTAAAAATGTTCAAGTTCTTGGTTAAAAACACCTCTGACTTCATATTTTGCCCACAACTTTGGATTGATAATGGTCAAAATGCACTCAAAATTATTTATAAAATTAAAACTTGAAAATAAATATCATATTAACTTAAGAGTTAAACCCTTCAGCATGGCTACAAAGCCGCAAGGTCATCCTTGAGAAATTCATCACTCCTTCCTGTTCTTGATAAACTAAATCATTATTTTGAGACAAGAATCTAACATAGCTAGTGGGTATTTTAACATGAATATGAATAAGAGATGAGTGTAGGATGATTGAAACTCAGGCAGCATTGTCCAGACGAAACTTGTAGGTCAAGCTAGTTGTCTAATTCAGAAGTTCATAACAGAAACGCTGTAGCTGGTTGAGTGGACAACAAGAATTCTGTGTCTATCTGTGTCTACTGCATGTTGTCGAGTGATAAAGTTCTCAATATTTTACCTTACGTGAATCAGACAGAGTAGGAGGTAGTTGCCGACAACAGCATGCTTAGGTACCTAATCTTACAAAAAGTGGCTTTCATTAAGCCTGAATTCGCGTCCTGTGATGATTTGGATGGTATAAATACAGTATATGAAGCTTAAGCATTATTTCATGCACTCTTGGTGAATGTCGAAATGAAAGGTGATTATGGAAAATAGTGCATGGTAAATCATGGCCAGGTATACTTCAGTCATACAGCTCCTCAATTGAGAGGAAGGAAGCAAAATCGAGACAACTATTGGTTGTCTGTTCAAAATAACCTTTCCAGCTGAGTTTTCGTCTGATACGAAGCCAAGCAACTTTACAGGCTCTTGGTTTTCCAGCGGTTTTCTTGAAATATAATGTAGTTTGTTGTTTTTCATCACTTGGCTGGAAGCGGATTGACAAAAAACATGTAGTAAGGTAATTAACCATCATAAGACGCTAATATGGACAGATGTTTCCAAAACTTGATCACCATCAGAGCCAACGGGGAGGAGAGAAAGTATTCCCGCCTCCAAACATGATCACAGGGTCATCAAGATTTTAATAACAAGAAACATATTTGACCCAAAACCGAACCCTGATGGGGAATACCAGATTCAACATTCTTTCTTGCCTAAAACTGCTCCATATTAATCACAACGATTACTGTTCATTTTAGGAAGAAACTTGAGGGGAAATTAGCAGTGTCTTTAGCTCCATATAAAATACAGCTTTTGATCAAGATATCGTGACGGGCACAGCCAAAAGCTCGCTGTGGTCGCAGAAAGAGAAAGAGCTTCATGATTCCAAACAGAATTTTAATGCTGTCTGCAACCTTCTTTAGCAACAACATCATCGGTAGACTTACAGCCTTTTACGGAGGCCAAAATAATGCTTTCTATAAATAAGCTGCTGCTGATGTTCAAAGAAGGTTTTAATTTATGGTTTAATGACAGCAGAGTCTCAATAAAATTTCCAAATACATGAGTTATAGTTATATTGGCCTATATTGAGTAATTGGTGGTCCCCTTTCTTGTAAACAGAAAGAGTTCATTTTATATAATGTCTTTAAAAAAGTCTGGGAACACACCACGGGCCAGGTATTCGTTAGCAGCAACTGCGAGGAAATCATCAATAAAAATCCATTATCTCCCTGAGCAGGAAGGTAGCAATGCTAAACACGTCGGGGTTTTTTGTTGGCTTTGAAAAAGCGGATGGTTTTCAGTGCTCACAAGTTCTGTTAACATGATTGGCTGGAAAATTGAGAAAAATTTGGGTATGGGATGAGCTGTCGGTTGTCTCTCCTGCAGCTGAAGTGGATCCTCTGATCTTCAGCTACATATATCAGACAGGACCCCAACAATACTTCTTTCCTTCTTTCTTCAGGTAGTCTTGTCGACGACATCGTGGCATGAGACCCGTCTCGTTATTATTGCAGTTCGGTCGAACCAGGTTAAATAAGGACTGGGTTGTTCGGCCAGGTTAGGTCAGGAAAAAGGGGAGTTTATAATTAAAATTTTTTATTAGGCTTTAAGATTAGACTTTCGAAATCACTCTAAAGTCTGATGGCAGTGTGGAGAGAAACTTTATTCCAATATAGGCCGGATTTTGCTCAAGAAGATTTAAGTTATGCTGATTTGATTGGTTAATAGATCTATTGATCTATTCCTGGTATTATACCTATATGGATATGGACTAGGACTAGGACTAACTTTTTTCTTTTGTAGTCTTAGACCCAAAGAAGGTACTGTTAATATTTCATGATTTTAAATTGTGATAACTCGTGAATGTGTTTGTTTTAAACCTAACACCCCTCTAATAACCTTTACAGAGCTGATGAAAAATTATTAAATGATTCAAGGTCAGCAAAATCAATTTATTTGTTATAAGTTACTTAGTCGTTTTAAAATCAATTGGAGTTAACTAAATCCCATGCATCTTATTTGAAAATGGTTCAGGGCACCTCCGCTGACCTCAAATAACAAAGATTACGTGTTAGAAACCAACCTTTTTGAATTAAATATATTTGAATAACAAAGTTCTATCTATCACATAGAACCCCTCAGTTTCAATTGAATGAGCTATCTTTAAGTTGCATTAAGTTTATGTGTCACATACAACTTTGTACGATCACATTCAGAAATTTACTGGTTCTAAGTGACACATACAACTTTGGAATTTACTGAAAACTCCAAAACATCAGTTTTCTGCATATACAACCATGTTATTTTTGTAATAACTTTGGATAGGATGGTGCTGCAACCTGCAGGGTTAGCTTGAAAGATAGAGATTTTTTCACAGATTTTTATAGTACTCTTAACTCAAAACACCCAAAATATCACATAGAACCTTATAATTCTCGAGTGACGAAATGTTTTACAAGTCATTAGAGAAACTGAATAGTCTGGAAATCAGCATTCAAACTGATATATTTAGTGACAGCGTAACATGGAACAAGTTGACTCTTGTCTATTTTGGCGGTGGGAAACACTCACACAGCTGATCATTTCATTTACGGAAGACCGCGGACGGAGTATCCAGCGGCCGAACCATTCGAGGCCGGATTAGAGGGCTTCTACTGTACAATCAAGATTTAAAAGTTGGGTTGAAAATTAATTTTTTATGAATTTTTTTCTTGTGCTTTCGCCTTTGCACTCTTGGAAACCCCAGCACTTTTTAGAAGTCACAGTAATATGAATAAATACCCCAACACTTTTCAAAATTAATGTAGGACGAAATATTTTTACTTTACCCTACCACCGAAAGGGTCAAGAGGACTTGTAGGTACAAAATTTCCTTCTAATTTCTACAAATTTTCTTTGCAAAACTGTTAATTTATGATTTCATCTCAGGAGTTTTGAGTCTATTTAATGAGCTGTACTTGGACAACTATTTTGGCTATCCGATGGTTTGTTGTTTACCATAATTGACCATTAAGAATTAAAATCTAAAATGTTCTACCTTTGGTTTTTATTCCTTTATTTTTATGGAAACTTATCGTATATGGTAATTTGATTTAATCAATAGGCCTATGGTACTTGTTTGTTATCAGTTGTCAGTAGTGTGCTGCCAAGGTTAGGCTCAGGTATTTTATTACACAATATATTTTCTTTAATTTCCCCTGGTAACAATGAATCTTATGTCCTAATGTGTGGACAACTTAAAATAGGCTTAAGCTTGTGTAGCCAGATCTTACTGCAGCTGCAGTGCCAGTAGTTCCCAGGACACTGCTATCCGCCACCAATGTCGCACTACACATGTATTTTACTTTGTATTAGGTAGAGGGAGGATGGCCCTTTTAATAAATCTGTAACTTTTGAAATTTTTTTACCATCAGGTGGTCAATGACCACCTGACAAAATGACATAGGATCTAACTTCAAAATCAATTTACGGTAATTTAAATCTTAAAATTTTATTTTTTTTAACTTATATTAGGTTTTTTTTAAAGATGATTTTTTTGTTATAAAAATAATAATATTCATTCCGCTGACAGTGTTTTACAATCTGTGTTTAACAGTTTTTACTTCTTAAAAGTTTACCTAAGACCCTAATGGAATTTTTTTACAAAATTCATTTTTATAATAATAATAATAATAACAGTTTATTTCCTGAACAATTTACATTGCATCGGATACAAGACAGTTATGACAATTTGGTGTTATTCTTAATTTATTTAAATTACTATATGATTGCTTTGTCTTCTAAATAATCTTTAATTTTATAATAGGTTTTTTGTAATGATGTATTTTTTATTTTCTTCTTATAAATCTTGAAGTCTTCATTATTTTAGTATTCTTTTAGTTTTCATTAGCCCATTTAAACTTATCACTCATTAATTATCCCAGTCACAGTCAAAATTTCAGCTCTGGACACAAAATAGGTTTCTCTTGATAATTTCTTGAAAATATAGATTTCATTACTTCTGACCTCCATTATCCCTAAAGTAGTTGTCTGAGATAAAAGATAAAAATTGTGCATTAAGTTATAGTTACAATGTAATAAGTAGTTTAAGGGCAAAAGGTTGGAAAATACTTTTAGCTTGCACAACTTAATCGGATGACTGGAGCATTCTCCCTCAGCTCCACTAGTCACTGTACATACCCGAGTGATTAAGTGCTTGTGTTTTCTTCGGTGTGAATGAAATTTGGCTATCCAAACTGCCATTACGTGCTGTAAACTGACCGAGTAGGCCTACATGTGGTGACTGCGGGGACAGGTGTATTCACCAAAATCCCCACGGATATGACTGACTTTCGGGAATCAGAATTAAAAAAATTGTTGAACATAACATATGTATGTGTAACATGTACCGTACTCAGTGTTTATCAACTACTCCTCTACAATTAGGTCCATGTGTTTTCAAAGATCACAGTTTAAAGAACCTTCATAAACTAGTGGCGTGCATATACAAACAAGTCCCATTTAATATAAGCTCAAGCTCAATCATTACAAAAGCAGTCTTAAAGCTAGACAAGAGAATGTCTTAATTGTGTGTGATTGATTTTTGTAGCGCAACAATAAAAATTGAGACAAGTCTGGTGTTTGATGCTAAACCCGTCACAGGTTACCTAACAGAGTGTTTCAAAATCCAGACATTGAAACTTACCTCTCCCATATAATTAGTAAAACCTGAGAGATCGTTAAGCTTTAAAATAAAATAATGTTTTGGCCTATAAATAAGAATATTTTTTCTATTATTTGTGTAGGCCTATCATTAATCTTTAATATTGTACTGTGTTAAGGATCTTATGTACAACTAACCTAATGGATGTGGCATAAGTTGTATTTTTGCTAGCAACAATAATTTATTAAGTACAAGAAATTTTCATATGAAAATAAAACATAGGCCTAGGCCTATTTATATTGTAATTTCAAAGATTTTCAAAGTAGGTAATTTAGATCTATGTCATTGTACTTTAAACATTTACAAATCAACTTAAAGTAGGTACTGTAATTGTAGTTGACGAGTGACCGGCTCATTTCAAGGTCATTGTTGACAGGTTAAATAACAGATAAACAGATTAACAGCTAAGTTTGACTCAACTGCAGTGCTACCACTATGCTTACTATGTCCATGACTGTATCCAGGCGTTCGGTATTGTAGTTCAATGTTTTTGTTAATTTTTTTCTATTGTAATTAGTTTGTAACTTGATAGTGACTATGAGACATACTACCAGTTCAAGTTTTTTTTATTCATTAAATTGTAATCAAAATACCCCTGCATCATTGAATTTCAATCACAGTTGTATAATTATAACAACCAGTTCAAAAAGTTTAGCGAAAATGATGGAAATAGATGTTTAAAAAGTTAATTTTTATTATCAACTACCTTTGATAGATCAAGGATCCTCTCATAGTTAAATATCCCAATTAAAATATGCTTAAATTAAAACATGTTTGCTGCTAATGATTGTAGGCTATGAATATTTTACAAATGTATGACCAATGCTGAATGCACGTGTGATACTTGACAGGAAGACGTAACGGGAAACTTACTATGTCAAATAGAGCTAAATTAATGAAAATCAAAGTAGCCTTCTACAGTTGCCAAATCAACATTTAGAGTGAAAAAATTTTAAAACGGCGTTAAATAGTGGCGGGAAAAGACTGATTTATTCAACAGATCTAATTAAATTTATTTAACTAATAGAAAAACAGACAGTCCGTTAATGTATTATTCTCAAACAGATTGTCATCTTTCTCACACAGATTGAGTTAATTTGTTGGATAGTTAATGGATGGTATATTCCTTAAAATTTCTTTTGGTTTACATAAAACAATTTGGTAAATGTTTGACTTTAATAGCTGATGTTGCTTTTAGCGTACCTATGGCAATTGGTGGAATGAGGCTCCATCAAGACGAGAGGATTTCATGGTTCAAAACTATGGTAAAATTATCAGTCACGATTTCATAGGTGAGTATTTTATAGAATATTTTTTGGAGTTTTTTTTTTATTTATTTTTTTTTCTGGAGTAGGAAGTGTGCAGTGAGTATTCATTAGCTCACTGCACCATTAAGTTAAATGTCAAATTGTCAAATTAAAATAATACGAGTAAACATTATAAAAAGACCGAATATACCATACTAATTCCCTATAAAAGGACTGTTTGTTTCTTCACAAATATCCAGATGATTTTTTTGGTTTTAGCAAACTTCCCTTTGGGAGGAAGCTAGTGCTAAGACCTAAGCCCGGGACCATGTTACATTTTTGTTTTGAGGTGCACCGAGTCCAAAAATAATAGTCATTAAAATTTACTATCATAGTAGGTTACAATACCTCAGACCATCGTCAATCCAACTAGTTTTCTTGAATGATTACCAGTTTCAGAAACAATGACCCATTGTCAAATCTTCAAAATGTCGAAGTTGAAATTTATTTAACATCTTGTCGTTGTCGAATAGTTAAAATGAAATATACACAGAACACAAAACACAATACATTTAAAAACATTATGAGATTAAATAGCGTGGTCAGCCAAAGACACGTTCCGACTGACAAACCGCGGGCACGGTACGCACTCCGGTGGAGGGGTTGTCAACATAAACCACCCTGTAAAATCCTTATTAAAATAAACTTTAATACCTGCCCTTTCCATCATTGAAACAAATAGCAGTTCATTCATTGAAACAGAAATACCACTATTTAAGTTTTGCACAATTCTTTTTTAATAACCCTTTATTGTATAAAAAAAACTGTGAGTAAATCTATCAAAATTGTTCCCCTTAGTGCCAAAATTTTAGTATATGTAGTTTCTTGAAAGTTGACAAAGAAACCATAATAATCTATATATTAATAGGCAAGCATGTTTCTTTTCCTCCTTTTTTCTCAGCTCATGTGTATCGTTGGAGAAATCTGTGCATGCCCTTAGAAACGTAGTGTCCTGTAGATGAGTAGAATCACATTGTAATTACCATCGCCCTAAAGGGCTATGCCCTATGGGCGATCAAAGTTTTTATGTTAATCTTATGGGAGAAGGATATTCGATCGAGTCATTAGAAAGCTGTTATAATAATGAAGAAATTCTAGCAAATCAGGGAGAACAGATGTTTTAATTATAAAATCTCTTAAATCTTATTGGCTCAATGTAAAATGAGTTTTTGGTCGAATTTCGATCAGTGGGCGATCCCTAGTAAAAATAATTGTCCTATGTTAATTAGTTTTCTAGCTACTACGTTGTACTGTGTGGATGTGGCAAATTCATCTTTAGCGTAAGAATTAAAAATATGTTTTTAACAGTAAATAATTTGGTAGGCTTGCGATGGCATGTTGATGTTTAAGGAACATTGTGCAATATTCATACCTAGGTGATACTGTTTTGTAGGTCTTCACAGCTTTCTAAGGCTTCACATGCTAAATATAGCTTCTTAAAATGTGAGAGTGCGGTAATGATATCCACAGCAAACTAACATTTAAAACTCGGGCCTAATTAATTTGTTTTTAATATAAATAAAAAAAATTACCCTAGCCTATATATTCATTTGTTGGTAAACAAATTAAAGGGTGTTGTAACAAAATGTTATAATTTGAACTCTGATGAAATAGAATATTCATATTCATAAATTCTTTATTCACAAATTGTACATGGTACAAGAATAGTGTCAAGTGTTTAACGAAATAAAACAAATCAGAAATTATAAAAAAACCATTCCCTAAGTAATAACTCTAAATCAAAATACATTCTTTTTATTTCTTATAATATTTCCTCATAGAGCTCGTGGATCAGTTGAGCTTCATATAAAAAAACTCGAAAAGAGTAAAGTGGAATTTTCAATAAGTAATCCTTTAGCTTCTTTTTAGAATTGTATTCATCAACCTCCACAATGAACTTTCGTGGGAGGTGATGAAGAAATTTAGTTACTAAAAAACCGTTTTCTTTTAAAAAAATTCTAAATTTATGTTTTTCAACCTTACGATTTAAGCGGGTGTTATACGAATGATTTGAATTTTGTAACAGAGGGTTAGCGAATTTTTTGACAAAGTTTACTGTTTCAAGGATAATCAACCCATAAACAGTCAAAATTCCCAGATTTGTGAATTCTTCCTTAACAGAAACTATAGTTTTTAAATTCAGAATCTTTCTAATAGCTCTTTTTTGTTGAAGAAGTAATTTGTCCAAATTCTTTTTTGATGTTGCACCATATATGCCAATCCCGTTAGACAAATAAGAATGAATCATTGAGAAATATATTATTTTTAAAGTTTCCAAGCTACAAAATTTTGCCATTTGTTTTAAAGCAAAGATACCAGAGGAAATTCTATCAACAACATGGGTTACATCGTTGGCCCAGCTTAAATTTCCATCGATGATTAGGCCCAAAAGTTTTGTTTCTTGAACTTGGTCAAGAGAATCTTCATCCAAAAGAATCTGTGGTGAATTATGATTTACTGCTTTTTTGTGGAAAATAAAATAAATTTTGATTTATTTGAATTTATAATATAGCTTTTTAATAAAAAAATGTTTTATAAATACATTTCAGTTTAAAAACTATAGCAGTAATAAATGAAATTCATATATACACACACACTCAAACAAAATTTTTTTCTCAACCTCTTCTCTTTTGTAGATCAAGTTTCTTTTGATGGTGAATAATTTAATTTTATAGTTACTCTATCAATTTTGCAAAAAACTCCTCTTAACTGCATACCGTGAACATATTGTCTTCCTAAATGATAACTTCCAAGTGTTTCCTCATTACCTCACCCCTGTTGTAGATGTAACGTTCGACGAACCTGTGTACCCATTCCGAGTGAGCGTCTACGAGACTTACAACCCCGGCTCCGTGGTGCGCATCTGGGCGGCGGGGGCCCCGGGGGATTGCGGCAGCGGCGGAGGCAGGATCCGCTGGGTGCTGCTGTGGGAGGGGGAAGCTCGCGTTGTCGGCCACAAACCTCACATATTCTCCCCACCAATCGCCACCATCGACTTTCCAACCAGGTAAAAAATAACGTTTGTAATCTTCTGGCTAAGGTTTAGTGTTAGTTTTCAGGTAGTACTGGTGCCTCAAATAGGATGTGTTGACCATTTTTGAAGTTTTGATCAACTTATTACTGTAGAAGCCCTCTAGTCCGGCCTCGGATGGTTCGGATGGTTCGGCGGTCTTCTGGAAATTAAATGTTCAGCTGGAGGCGTTTCCCACGGCCAAAATAGACAAGAGTCAACTTGTTCCATGTTATATCAATAAAATATTTCAGTTCAATTGCCAATTTCCAGACTCTTAATTATCTTATGTTTTCTAAAACATTTCGTGTTTTCTTTATTTACGGCCCGATGTAACACGGAAGTTATAGGTAACTAGACGGATTACGTCACTATTACGGTCCAATTATACATAGTGCCTTCGTTGACCGAACACCACTATAGGCTTATTATCATCCATTAAACGCAGTTTCATCGCTAGCGCCCGTTTGTCCGTTGTCCGATCTTCATTTCGGCGCTATTAGACCTACAACGTCTTAGCGAGCAAATCATGATCGTTACAAAGTCGATACAGTATTGATTGGGCAAGTATGAGACCCTTCATTGTTATGCACGCCCTATTAGGCTAATTTAAGCTGGAACACACACATATTTCAGGTCTTTGTTTAACCACCGTTTACTAAACTGCCGGTTAATCCAGCCATTTTGAAATCCGGCCGGTAATCCGGTCCCGAGGTGGCCGGATTGGAGGGCTTCTACTGTATGCCTTAGCCTTTTAAAGCACAGTGGCTATCTGAATTTTAAGTTTTAAACAGTATATCACTGTAAACATATCAATCATATTAAAATGCGGCATATAGGGCACGCCTTCTTGGCCTGAAACCAAGGCGGAAGTGCATTGGACCCGTGAAGGTTCCTGACAGAGGTTACGCAAACACCAATAATTTAATCAGACCATTTGCCAGCTTTGATGAGAATTAAATTACTAACAAATAATGAGAGTTGAAATACCAATAAATAACGCCCAAATCAATACATGGTTTGAACAAGCCAACAATTCCTAACACATGGTCTAATAATTCACATGAATATTAATACTGGACTGAATTTGGTCGAATAATTAAACCAATTGGAAACCTAAATAATTAATTATGTAAAATCCACCCTAACCATTGTTAATTAACTGACTAGGCACCATACCTTGGCGAGGGTAACCCCCGCTTACCCGGTCCTTAGCCCTGCTGCGACATCTTGCTTCTTTCGTTCCTCCTTTCAGACAACCTGCGTCTCCCGACCGTCTTACCTCGTGCGCTCCGCGCATGCGCGAAGCGATCAGGTGACTTCCGCTGATCAGCTGGTTTTGCTTTTGGGTACTCGACAACTCCACAAGATCTCCCCCCCTCCCCCCCAGCAGCAAAAGGGGAAGTGGAGACTCCCGCGGGTGTGCCCAGGGAAGGGTCCCAGGGCGGAGCTGTTTCCAGGTGCGGTGCGGTCAGGGTGGCTTAACTTGACAAATAATATGAATTATCGGCTTGAACTTTAGGCTTGGCAATATACACACATATATATACATGAGGATATATTAGAATGATAAATAAACATGAACAGGACAATAATCTTACACTAACTTATTCTATTGATTGATGTATGTGTGTGTGTGTGTGTGTGTGTGTGTGTGTGAGTGTGTGTGTTTGTGTTTGAGCGCGCGCTTCCCTCCCCCCGCCCACAGGTCACGGTTCGTGGGCGCGGCTGAAAAATAAAAAATAAAAAATAAAATCTACAGCTCGGGTCCACGAATAGAGACATAAAAAGGTTAAAAAAAATTAGCTAATGCCGTGACCGCGGTTGGGGTTTGGGTGTAAGTGTGGAGCTGTCGAGGCAATCGCGCGGGTAGGTGCCTCCTGTAGGTGACACCTACGCGAAGTGCCATCTTAGACTCAGGGGCCATCCTGACCGAGCCGTGCCCACGACAGTGTTGTGTTGGTAGTGTAAATACTTAACTAACTAAGCTAAACCTAATATCACGGGCCTGATGTGTCTGCTCTAACCTTTATTTGACATGATGCTTGTATAATATTTGGTTGGTCTTGTTGGGGGGCCTAAGTCTTTGGATGAAAAAACCTTTTTAACTGTGATACATGAGCTCTTCTGACCGTTTTTCCCGACTTAGGGTCAATGAGGATGACCGTGACAGGTGATGTGAATGCCTGAATAATGAGGGGGTTGGACCAAAGTGGTAAAAGTTTTGCATTGATCTTATCTATGGCCTTACTCTGATGGTTCAAACGGTACATGACCCAGTCACCAACTTGGAAGGGTACAGATTGGCGACCTTTATTAAATTGTTTTTCCCGGGCTTGTTGTGCCTTCTGGAGGTTCGCATGCGCTCGTTCCCATAACTGTTGGGTGTTTCTGGGTTGACTTGACTGGGGGAGAAGTTGGTCCAGATTCCAGTTTAGCTCAAGTGGATGCTTGATCTGGTAACCCAAAAACAATTCTGCAGGGGAAAACCCAGTACTATTGTGTTTTGCTGAGTTTAGGGCTATCTGAAAAAAATGCAGGTTGGTGTCCCAATGGGTTTGGTTTTGTGAGTGGAAAATTCTAATGGCTACCTTTATGTTTTTGTTCACACGCTCGGCATGGCTGGGGTTGGGGTAATATGGTGTTGTTGTTATGTGCCTAATTCCAAACTGTAGGCACATGTCAGAAAAATCTTTGGACTGGAATGGGGACGCATTGTCTGACACTAAGAATTTTGGGAAGGCGAAGTATGCAAATACTCCACTTTTCAGCAATGATATGGTAGTTTTGGCTGTTGTGTTGCGGGCCGGTAAAAATACTGCAAACTTTGAGAATGCATCCACTACTGTTAAAATATACTTGTTCCCCTTACTTGATCTAGGCAGTGGGCCAATGTAATCTATAAAGATTTTCTCGAATGGTCTGGTGGGAGTTTCTGAAGACAGTAACCCTACTTTGGTATTGGGGGCCTGCTTGGAGCGTTGACATGCCGTGCATGCTCGCACCATGTCTGAAATGGTTTGTTTCAATGTGGGGGACCAAAAATGAGGTTCAATCCGGGACCATGTTTTGTTTATTCCGAGGTGGGCTGTACTAGGGGCAAGGTGATAATACTTAAAAAGCAACGGGATTAAGCGGCCTGGAACAACAACACGGTGTTTGGTTTGGTTGGGAGTTTTGTGGGTCAAAAGACCTCCTTGCATATGGTAATCCGGTGGTGGTTTACTGGACTTGAGAGACTTGACTATTTTCTGAATTGAAGGGTCCTCGTTTTGGTAGGTGAGAATATCAGTGAATGCTTCCGGTAACTTGAAAAGTAAGTTTACTTGTTTGGGCTCGGGTGTGGGTTCAAGTGAATTGGTAGGCCGAGGTTCCTCAAACATTCGGGATAAACAGTCGGCAACAACATTATCCCGACCTTTAACGTGGTGTACTGTGAATTGGAAAGAATTGATCAAGGTGATCCATCTGGCAATTTTACCAACTTGTCGGGGGTGATTTAAAAGCCATGTTAACGCGTTACTATCTGTGAATAAGTCAAAGTGTCTGTGCTCTAAATATGTCCGAAATTTATCTAAAAAATGTGTAATGGCCAAGGCTTCTAACTCAAAGGCGCTGTAGTTCTTTTCATGATCGTTTGTGGCGCGTGAACCATAAGCTACAGGGAGCAAGGCGTCATCGTACTGCTGTGAGATGACACCTGATATACTGTTGCGGCTTGCATCCGTGTGCAACACAAAAGGCATACTAAAGTTCGGCATTTTCAAAACTGGGTCCTTGGTTAAGGCAGCTTTAAGTTGGTCGAAAGCCGCCTGCTGGCTCGCTCCCCAAACAAACGCTTGGCCTTTTTTCTTCAAAAGGTTCAATGGTGCTGAAATGTTAGCATAGTTTGGGATGAACTTTGAGTAAAATGCAGTCATTCCAAGAAATCGAGAAACTTGTTTTAAATTTTTGGGAACAGGAAAAGTGTCTATGGGTTTTGTTCTTTCCCTACTGACTGATAACGTGTTATCTTTAATGACATGCCCAAGAAATTCAATTTGGTTTGATGCGAGGGTCATTATGGATGGGTTTACTGTTAAACCAGCGTTCTTTAGACGTAGTAGGACTTCATGTATGTGGGCCACATGTTCTTCAAAGGTGTTGGAATAAATTACTAGGTCATCAAAAAAGGTGTATATGTATTTGAACTTAATATCACCGAAAACTTTGTTCATAAGATCAGTCAGAACCATGGAACCATTTGCAAGTCCAAAGGGAACGTAATTGAATTCATATTGCGCCCAGGGGACAACAAAACTTGTGTATTTTTTGGAATCGGGGTGCAGGGGTATTTGATTGTAAGCTTGATTTAAGTCCAAAAGAGTGTAATAACGAGCTGTGCCCAGGTGTTGAAAGGCCGATTCTAGAGTTGGGACTGGTGTTGCTTCCAAGGTTAAGCCCTGGTTCAAGGCCTTATAGTTAATTACCATACGGGTTTTTCCGCCTTTTTTGGGGACTGTGAATGCTGGGCTACTAAATTCAGATGTTGATTCGCGGATGACACCGTCTTTAAGAAGTTCCTGTATGTGTTGGCGCAAAATTTCGGTTTTCGGGGGGGAAAACTGATAAGGCCGGCATCGGACATGATGGTCTGGCTTGATGTTAATGCGGTATTGGACTAAATTGGTTCTACCTAACTTTTTGGTAACGGTGTCGGGGAACTTATCCAACAACTGTTCCAGCCTAGCTTTGTGTTCACTGGTCAAATTGTCACCAAATTTGGGGCCTGTGGATGTGCTTGGGTCATTGTTGTTCTGGTTGGGTGGCCCTAGAGATAATACCAGGGGGGGTGAATATGGGAATACTATTGATTTTCTGGCTAAGTTTATTACCGCTTTTGAGAAATTCAAAAAATCCATGCCTAAAATGATATCTACGGGAAGCTTTTGAGCTACGTAAAATTTTCTGGTCCATGATAGATAATTTATTTTAAAATGCAACAAAACATAATGAGTTAACTCTAAGGGTGTGGACAAAGCTGTTGTGGCGGTGGCCTGGGCTACCTGGGGTTCCTCGACTACCACGCCCTTAACCGCTTTAATTTTGTCAAATACCTGCCCAGAAATTATTGAACAAGAGGATCCCGTATCCACAAGAGCCGGTACGGTTAGGCTGCCTAGCTGGACATTTAACATTGCGGAATTGTTTAGGGGGGCTGAAAAATGCTTTGCTTTAATTGGTACCTGTCTGTTGGCAGAGCGGTTCTTGACCTGATAGCGGGAATGGTGGAAATTGTTCTCAGGTGATCCCAGATTGCGACTGCTTACATAATAGAAATAGTTGGTTTTATAGGCAGTTGAGTTAAGTAGCAAGGGAGAGGGGTAACTGCCTACTTGCCTCCCCCATTGGGGTTTAAATTTCGCTGAGGGTAAACGTTATATGGTGGAATGTATGGGGTTCGGGCTTGCTGTCGATTATTATTACGGTGAGAGTTGGGTGGAAAACCAGTCTGGTTCGCCTGATGGGTACCAACAGAGTAAAAGTTTGATGAAGCTGGTTGATTTGAAGATGGTTGACGGTACCTGTTTTGTTGAAAATTGGTTGAAGGGTTTTGGTTACCGTAATGACGGTGGTTGTGAGTTTGATTTCTGGGGGGAAAATTGGCAGTCTGGCCGGTATATTGCCTACCATAAAAACTGCGAGGTTGATTGACATGGTACTTATTTTGAGAACTGGTGGGAAAATTGCTGGAATGGTGAGCTGTTGGCTGGGTCTCAGCAGTACGCTGGACTAGGCTGTGAACAAAAGGGGCATTGTCAATCAAGTCTTGGATAGAAGTGATAGGGTTAAGCCCAGCAAAAGCCGTTCTGGTGTGAGAATTTATTCCTCGGAATATATTTTGAAAAACTTCTGATTGTGGGGTGGCAGGGGACAAAATTTGATACGAAATTTGCATATCCCTAACATAGTCACCTAATTGCTCATTGGGGGCTTGGGTGCGATACAGGAAATGATTTCTCTGTTCCCTTAATATTTCCGGTGTGAAAAAATTCTCGGTTACATTCTGCAGCAGGAACTTCCAATCGGGGTTTTGCGCTGTTGTGGACATCCAAAATTGTCGAAACCTATCAGTCGTGTACGGCAAAACGTTCATGAGTACCATTTTGTCTGGCACAATTCTCATTTCCAAAATTTTATGCAGGTCTTTGCAAAAGCTCACTACTTTTTTGGGGTCCTGGCCGGAAGTTCTGGGTAGTTCCCTCAACAAATCCCTTACCAGTGGCGGACACTTGGTTGACTCGGGTTGAGTTGAGGGTTTAACTGTTAAATTGAGCTGATTTGTGAAGGCTGCTGTGGTTTGGGCTATTGCGTTTAGTGTCATGGATTGTAATGAAGTAATTAAAGTTTGCAAGTTTGGGTCAGTAAAGTTAGTTGAGGTGCTTGGTATTTGTGGTGCAGTTTGTTGAGGTAACTGGATGTGTGTCTTGTCAGGTTCAATGGTACTGGGGTGGGAGGGTGGTGGCGGGACATCCTCCGTAGATTCACTGTTGAGCTCGTTTGCGTTTACCTTTCCAGAATCAACCCGAATTTTCCCCTCATTAACGTCGATAATAAACTGACGCAAAAGAACTCTGTTGCTCGCTAATGTGTCGCCCGGGGTTAAATTCCAAGCTTCACATTGTGCGATTGCCTCGGAAGCGGATAAATCTTTGACCCACGAATGGGTTGGCGGAATGTTCTCTGAATCGTATATTGGCATACTATTTTCATATGATGGGTTGGGGGGTTTTCCCTACGTAAGGTGATGGTGCTATTGGTTGTGAAAGAAATATATCTCTTAATTTTGTCTTTAACTACCGTTGTTTATTTATTTCTGTTTTAACCCAGGTAAATGTGAATAGTAAAAGATTGCTGTGCTGTAGAGTTAGTTATTGTTTTGAGCTGTGCTGAGGAGTCGTATGGCAAACTCGCCCTACTGTGTAAACAAATACCACTCTTGTGGTTTTAAATTGCCCTAGTTAAAAAAAAAAAATAATTTTATTTATTTTATTTATTTTCTTTTATTTTTTTTATTATTATTATTATTATTTTTTTTTTGGTTGGGGCCAAAATGGTGAAGATGGGAGTAGTTGGTTGGGAAACCCAGACTTCCCTAAGCTGATATAAGATGAGGTCGGCATTACCTATAGACATGGAATAATCAATTGCCCTGGGGGGTCACTCCCGACGCCTGCCCGCCACACTTAACCAAGACAACTACACAACGCTGACGCCCTTTTTTTTTGTGTTGGGCGGACCCAGATTTGGGTAGACAATGACTAAACTGGTCCGGGTGGGTAGTTGAAAAAAAAAAAAAAAATCATTTAAACTTGGGGGTGTGGTGCACCAGGAACGTCTGACATCATGTTTTTTTTTTTTTTTTTTTTTTTTTTTAAAGCCCAGGCTTGCTGTAAATTGCGCTTTATAGGCTAAGGAAGGTACAAGGTAAGATTGAGCGAGGCGTGCTTCAACTGTCATATGACAATAAATTATTTTAAATAACTTTGGGCTTGGTTCGGCAACGCGCGACAGGCACCCACATGACACTGAGACATTAAGCACCATTCTGGCGCAATCCCTTTTTTTTTGAGTCGGGACCGGCTTGGTACGCCCACAATTCATGGGCCCACCGGGGCAACGAGCGGAAACTCGCACCCCGGAGGTTGCCACATTCGCACGCTGAAGACCAGCTCCATTAATATTTGACTTGGTGAAAATATAAATATATATTTTAACATGCAGATAACACGCCCTCTAAGCCTTTAGTGCACTACAAAAAATTGCTCCAGGTAGAAGGTAAGACAGGGAATGCGCCAATTTACAGACTGAGAAAATAGAACTCTATATAAAAACAAGATCAATATTTTTTTTTTTTTTTTTTTTTTTTTTTTTTTTTTTACATGACAGTCAGACTTTCCACAAATATTCCGATGACCCTAGTTCTTGTGGCGGTCCGTCAAGGGAGGCCCTTGGTAGCTAATGAGACAGCAACTAAACCCTAGCTAAGCCTATAAACAATTTTAAGTCTGGGTGGTTTGCAGGCTGGAAGGATATGTGGTAGGTTGTTTTGCTGCTGTGAACTGTGCTACCTTCCAATTTAATTCCCTTACTTTAATTTTGCTTTGAGGGGGAAATAAAAATTAATACTTGACAACATTGCAATCCTGAGTCTGTGACAACTAACCATTGATACTAAAATTTGTTGGATCGATCCTTAGAGTTTACCAAACTCTCCTACTCAGCCAGCTCTTAATGCTAATTAATCTACAACATTTATTTATTTTTGAGTCCCTATAAACTTTACAGCAATTGTGTCAACTGTTGGAAAGCCCTATTATTCAAATGCAATTGATCTGGTCGTCGGGAATTACCATAAGTTCGGTGAAAAAAGAGTTGGGGCTCGGAAATTGCAAACTCCAATTTAATTACCTTAATTTCTCGGCTTTGCAAGGTTGCAAGATACATATTTAATTTATCGATGAGCTGAAGGTGGGAGGGTGAATACTGGAACCTAGGATAAGGTGGCAGTGCAATTAGTATGGTCTTAATGGGTCGGTAGAGTCTTGTAATCAGTCGAGTCAGTGATGAGTATTGGTTGATTAGGTCAGTTTCACAAGTCAAACCCTTCACATCATTTGTGCCTACACAAATCACAACGATCGGCCGATTGTCGAAAATTGGAATTGAATCCCGTCGTTGTTTGATTATCGACTTCAACCCGGCCGTCGTAACCCCAGAAACCGTAATACTAGCGGGGGAAATTTTAATACTGTTTTGGTGTGAAGGAAACCTATTCAGATAATTGGTATACCTGCAAAACTGGGAATCACCGAATAACAAAATCTCTACCATTTGGGACTGCATTTCTTATTTGTTTAATAAGATTTTTACTACCGCTAAATGAATAAATATTACCTTGAGGGGTTCACTGCCTCGGCAAGGTGATGCGTAAATCGATATCCAGCAAAAAAACTTTTGAGTGAATTTACAAAAATACACGTACAGTTGTGAAAATATTAATCACTGGTATTATTCAAATCCTGCACGGAAAACATCAACTGCTTTATAACGCACCGATTCGATGCCTGGCGACGCTCGGGCTAAAAATAGCTCGCCGATGACCTTCAAAAGTATCAGAGGTCAATATACGCACCGTATCGATTTTCTAATTCCCGTTACTGACCGTTCCGAATCTACTTGGCCAAGGCTCGGTTGTAATAATGAAACTGACTTGGCTATACTTTGACGACGGGGCTACTGCATTTATTGAATTACTGAACCCGTTTAAAAAAAGGAATATGTGGGAGGATAATTAAAAACTACTTGTTTCCTCTTAAAAGGAAAATAAAAACCCCGAGATAGTTAACTCAATTGTAATAAAATTATTTACCAACAGCTTCCACATGTGTTTAACATATTGCAATACTTAAAGACCAAAACCTAACCTTTTAATTTCTAGGGTGGCTGAAATAAAAATTACATTGCAAATTGCTGGCCGCTACAATTGGTTCCCATGCATTAATTTGAGTGATTACTTTATTGATGCTGCTAATATTTCGACAACGGTACTTTAATTTCTACGGAAAAATATCGAGAGAAAATAATAAAAAATATATATTTTGGTTGGATATTAAGTCAGGGAAAATATTTAATTACACCAAAATCTTTTGTTTGAAAAGAAGAAGCGACCTGAACTCGATTGCGTAACCGGCCGGCGCGAGCCTGCAAGCTACACGTCGGAGCTGGCACGCGACATGACGAGTCGACCGGCACACAAAGCTAAATTCATTGAAAATAAATTATATTTTTGGCCTGAAAAAATTACCGTGTAGCGCAAATGGAAAATTTAATTGCTCTGCTACCACTTGCGGCATATAGGGCACGCCTTCTTGGCCTGAAACCAAGGCGGAAGTGCATTGGACCCGTGAAGGTTCCTGACAGAGGTTACGCAAACACCAATAATTTAATCAGACCATTTGCCAGCTTTGATGAGAATTAAATTACTAACAAATAATGAGAGTTGAAATACCAATAAATAACGCCCAAATCAATACATGGTTTGAACAAGCCAACAATTCCTAACACATGGTCTAATAATTCACATGAATATTAATACTGGACTGAATTTGGTCGAATAATTAAACCAATTGGAAACCTAAATAATTAATTATGTAAAATCCACCCTAACCATTGTTAATTAACTGACTAGGCACCATACCTTGGCGAGGGTAACCCCCGCTTACCCGGTCCTTAGCCCTGCTGCGACATCTTGCTTCTTTCGTTCCTCCTTTCAGACAACCTGCGTCTCCCGACCGTCTTACCTCGTGCGCTCCGCGCATGCGCGAACCGATCAGGTGACTTCCGCTGATCAGCTGGTTTTGCTTTTGGGTACTCGACAACTCCACAAAAACAACATATATCATCAACCAACATATCAAACCAGGCTATTAGGAAAGGTGGCACCGAGTGAAGATTTATTAGTAACTAACTGAGAGTGCCAAATTAGTGTTGTAAATATTTCACAATATGGTTTTAGGAGAGGGAAATCGACCATGGATGCCATGGACCATTTAACCCGTCAAATAATTGCAACATATGAGAATAAAGCCTTTGCTTAAGGCACATTTTATGACATGAGCAAGGCTTTTTACTGTATGAATCATGATGATATTCTTTTAAAATTTGAGTTTAATGGTTTTCGAGGATCCTCTTTGAACTTTTTAAATTCAATAAATCTGAATTTAACTTAATGGTCTTTATGATAGTGTTACGGTCCATCGGGAACAGTTCCCAGAAACAGCCCCCCGTATCGGCTCGAAGCGCCGTCGAGAATATTCCAGGCCCGACGAGGCAGGTCAACCGCCGCTGCGACAGTGTAAACAACCCTCACTTGAATGGCACGGTGAGTTCGGTGGAATTCCCGAAGCGTCTGGAGGCGTCCGGCTTCGAATAGATCCTAGCCGTTTGGGATAAAAGGCCTACCGGAGCGGCCGAGTCAGTCAGAGTCAGTCAGTGAGTGAGTCAGTGATAACCAGTGCGCGTGAGGTCGACGTGCGTCAGTGTGTCTCTCGACCCGTGACAGTGCGACTGTGTCCGCGTGTGTCAGTGAACAGTGAACTACGAACTGTGTCAGTGATTGTGACAGAGTGACCAGTGACATTTCTAGTGATAGTGCTAGCGCATTTGTATTGATAGGACACTCACTGTAAAAACCCTGTAAGTTAGTTAGTTATTGTATTACTGTAGCTAGTCAGGAATTAGATAGGTTTAGCTAGGTATTTAGCATAAATTTGCATCTCTGTTAATTAATCTAATTTGTAATAAATTATAGTTAGTTGTTGAAATCGCCAAGTGTTATTGATTAGAACCCGTAAGCCCGTAACAATTGGTGTCAGAAGTGGGATATTTTGGCGATTTCAATAAATAAATTAAATAATTCTTTCGTTTGTTTATATATTTGTATTAGTAATTATTCATCTGCTAAAAGGTTGTCAATTTAATTTGTTCCAAATTTGTAATAAGAGTTGATTTAGGAAGATAATTTCTATTGGTTTGTATTGCATGAACATTTGTCAAAACTAATTTTAAATGTTTGTTTCATAATTATTTATTTATTTAGTATTTCATTAAAAATGGTTTCCAAAAAGGCAAAGCTTGTAGAGTTAAAAGTGGTAGATCTTAAAAGAGAATTAGAAGAACGTGACCTTGATACTTCTGGTACAAAAGCAGTACTCCAACAACGCCTCCACCAAGCTTTGCTTGATGCAGGTGAAAATCCAGACATTTTTCTTTTTGATACTTGCGATTTGAATAAAATGATCGGAAGCCTAGAAGATAAAATGTTAGAAAGTAGCAAATGCTTAGAAGATAAAATGTTAGAAAGTAACAAATATTTGAAAGAGGAAATGTTAGAGAGTAACAAATGTTTAGAAGCAAAAATGTCAGTCAGTAGCAAATGCTTAGAAGATAAAATGTTAGGCTTAGAAGAGAAAATGTTAGAAAATAATAAAAATTTAAAAGAAGAAATAGTAGACAAACTGGAGGAATATTCCAGTAAGGTTGCAAGTTTTGAGAGTGATATTGTTACGTTTAAAGGGGAAATCAGTGAAATAAAGGACAAAATAAATGTAATTGAAAACAATTTTGAGGATAAAATTTGTGTTATTGAAAAAAACTTAGAAAGTAGGTTAGTTAATAAGCTTAGAATAAGTACGGATGCAAAGGAGAGTCCTGCGTTGAGCCCTGCGCCGACGTCATCAGGGAGCGCCAACGTCACGACGCCACGGCAGGTTGTGTTTCCAGAGGCGGACTACAGGACGACAACGGGAGTGACAGTGAACCCGCATACTACCGTCCCTGTCTTCGATGGTAAAACTCCATGGGAGGACTACATGACACTTTTCCGAGACGGCAGCAATGGTCCATGGTTGGCCCGAGCATACCAAGGCTTCAGTTTTATGCTTGTCTCTTTGGGGCGATGCATTGGCTATCCTACAGACGATGCCAATGTCGGAGCGACAGAACTATGCTGCGCTGGTGAACAGACTCGAAATGCGTTTTGGGAAACGGCACATGGATCAGCTCTACCGCTCACAGCTGAGGAACAGGATTCAGAAGCCCAACGAATCACTGCAGGAGTTCGAGGCAGATATCGCCCGTCTGGTGAGGAATGCGTATCCGTTGGTCACTGACGAAGTCTATGAGAGCCTTGCAGTGGACAAATTTCTGGACGGACTGCGAGACCCAGAGACTCAACAAGCTGTTAAACTCGCTTGACCGAAGACACTCAGTGAGGCGCTGACCCAGGCACTGGAGTTCGAAGCTGTTCGTCAGTCAGTCCGGGGGCATGCTCGAGTGCGCTTCATGGAGGCTGATACACCCCCAACCATTGACATCGCATCGATTGTGAAACAAGTACTAGAAGGGCTGAAAACACGAAGGAAGCAAGTTCGCTGTTGGAGTTGTGGCCAAATAGGACACCCTAGAATCAAGTGTACAGCAACCACCCCAGAGGGAAAGCAGGAAAACTAAGCAGGGTTGATGGGAAGGGGCAACCGTCAACCCGTATCTCCAAGGCCCCGAAAGAAAATGTAAAAGTTTCTTCACTTGGAAGTCAAGCCAAGAGTTTTTACATTGATGGAAGGGTGAACGGGAAGCTACGAAGCTGTCTCCTGGATACCGGTGCAACAATGACCGTCCTTAATCCAAATATTGTTCCCGAGAAGGATATAACACCAACCTCCTGGTCGCTAAGAACAGCCACAGGACAGTTAGCTAATGTTTACGGGCAGACGGTTGCTTCCTTCCATATCGGTGGCTGCGTTTTCAAGCATAGCGCTCTGGTTGCCAACATATACGAAGATGTCATTTTAGGGACTGACATAATGACGAAGTACGGAATGAAACTGGACATGTCAAAAAGTGTTGTGACCTTTGGAGAAGAGGATGTCATACTTCGGCGTGGGAAGAACATTTCAGCACGAGTGCTGTTATTGGAAGACACGGTATTACCGGCGAGGAGTCAAGTTGTGACCCAAGCTTCAGTCGAGGGAGATTGGACTACCGGCCAAAGTGTCCTGTTTGAACCTAAGGATGATGGTGAACACCAACTGGGCCGTGGAATCTTTGCTGCAAGATCACTATTCAACATTGCACAAAGCAACCCTGGGCGACTGATGAACTTGAACAGCTTTCCTGTCACTGTGAAGAAAGGCGCTGTGGTTGGGAGCTGTGTAAGCATCTCCTCGGTAGTTCGCCAGTTGCAGCCATGCCCATCACGATCGCAGGAGCTACCCAAGGAGCTAGAGGGATTGGCAGACAGTGCTTGCCAGGAGCTGACACCTGCGCAGAGTAAAGACGTAAGGGACTTTTTAATTAAATGGCAAGATGTGTTTGAGTTTGGAGGCGGCGCCAGAGGAAGAACCAACATTGTTCAGCATCGGATTGACACCGGGGACGCCAATCCTATACAAAAGGCACCTAGAAGACTACCTCTGGCCAAGCGAGAAGAAGCTGACCGGATAATCAAGGAAATGGAAGCTGACGGTGTCATCGAACCATCTAACAGCCCTTGGAGCTCACCAGTCGTACTAGTGAAAAAGAAGGACGGATCAACAAGATTCTGTGTCGATTATCGTCTCCTGAATAATGTCACCAAAAAGGGCAGCTACCCACTGCCTAGAATTTTGATGACACGCTGGACACATTGGGTGGGTGTCGGTTGTTTTCGACCCTAGACCTTCGAAGTGGTTATTGGCAGGTTGGTTTGGCCCCTGAAGACAAGGAAAAGACTGCATTCTCGGTTGGTAACGGACTTTGGCAATTCACCGTGCTTCCATTCGGCCTATGCAATGCTCCGGCAACTTTTGAAAGACTTATGGAAAACGTCTTGAGAGGCCTTTCATGGGAGATATGCTTGGTGTACCTTGATGACATAATCGTCGTGGGAAAATCCTTTAGTGACCATCTTAAGAACTTGGAAAGTGTCTTCTCACGCCTGCGCTCTGCCAATCTCAAACTCAACCCGAAGAAGTGCAATCTGTTCTGCCGACAGGTCAACTACCTCGGACATGTCGTATCAGATAAAGGAGTCTCAGTGGATCTGGAAAAGATCAAGGCGATCACAGAATGGCCAGCGCCCAAGGATAAGCACCATGTGAGAAGCTTTCTCGGGCTGTGCACGTACTACAGGAGGTTTGTGAAAGGTTTCGCAAATATTGCAAAGCCTCTTACCAAGCTAACGGAAGACAAAAGACCCTTCGTCTGGGATAATGACTGTCAAAGGGCGTTTGATGAGCTTAAGGATAGACTTTGTCACGCCCCCATCCTAACCTACCCAAGACCAGACGGGAAGTTTGTACTCGACACGGACGCCAGTAATACAGCCATTGGAGGTGTTCTTGCTCAGCTCCAAGATGGAGAAGAAAGAGTAATTGGATACTTCAGCAAGGTGCTATCAGCCCCTGAGCATAACTATTGCGTCACCAGGCGAGAGCTACTTGCAGTGGTAAAATCTATTGAACACTTCCATAAATATCTGTATGGAAGAAAGTTCCTTTTAAGAACAGACCACGCTGCACTCATGTCAGGCCTCCAAGTTGTCCTACTTTTCCTACTTTTTAGTAGGAAAGTAGGAAAAGTCCTACTTTTGATACACAAGTCCTACTTTCCTACTTTTCTCTTGTCTGTCTGTAATCACGTGATAATTTATTATGCTTATTATTGATGTTTACAAATTATTACTTGCTTCCATTTTTTTTTTTTTTTCAAATAATATTGGTGACTCAATTGAACTTTTGTTGATTTTAAATTTCTTTTGATATTAGCGAATTTTAACTTCAGGAAAGAAACTATTACTGTAGGTCTCATTAATATTTAGAACACGGACCATGATAATTTTTTTGACTAGGTAATACTCATATGGATTTTCTAATTTAGATTTTTAGGAAGTGAAAGTCTGTTATAAACAAGATGTTTTGTTTTTTTCCAGTTAAACTTGGTAATTTTTAATCTATTTTTTGTAATGAAAATTTTATTTTTCCTTTTGTAATGAAGCTATAGTGTAGGCCTAGAATATGTTTGAAAAGTGTTGACACTGATAAAATATAAACATAATATTATATTCATTTAAGCTATTTCAGTCCAATGTAATTATATTTTGAATAATAGTAAATTAATAGAATAAAAATAGTAAAAGCCATAACCCATCCAGTTTAAGTTGATTTGTATGAAAAAACAACCAGATAAATCCCTATGTGAAGTAAGTTTACTCTAATGTGTTTTAAAAAGAAACATTCTTCAAATTAAAATATTTTTTCTTAAAAGCTATAATTGTAAAAGAGGATGTTGCATATATTTGTGATTGATAAACTCCTAAACCGCTGGACCGTTTGCCATGAAACTGGGTACATACCGTACAGTATTTATAAGGAACATTTCACGAAGAATGTTTGTAAGCCATTATAGTTTTTATATAGCCCTCATAAGTGTACCAATGTCGGTTTTTTTATATTTTTTTATTTTTATCTGAGTTGTTTATGAACAAAACATATACCGTAGCAACGGTGAGTTCGGTGGAATTCCCGAAGCGTCTGGAGGCGTCCGGCTTCGAGAATGATCCTAGCCGTTTGGGATAAAAGGCCTACCGGAGCGGCCGAGTCAGTCAGAGTCAGTCAGTGAGTGAGTCAGTGATAACCAGTGCGCGTGAGGTCGACGTGTGTCAGTGCGTCTCTCGACCCGTGACAGTGCGACTGTGTCCGCGTGTGTCAGTGAACAGTGAACTACGAACTGTGTCAGTGATTGTGACAGAGTGACCAGTGACATTTCTAGTGATAGTGCTAGCGCATTTGTATTGATAGGACACTCACTGTAAAAACCCTGTAAGGTAGTTAGTTATTGTATTACTGTAGCTAGTTAGGAATTAGATAGGTTTAGCTAGGTATTTAGCATAAATTTGCATCTCTGTTAATTAATCTAATTTGTAATAAATTATAGTTAGTTGTTGAAATCGCCAAGTGTTATTGATTAGAACCCGTAAGCCCGTAAAAATAATATTAGTTTGAAACATGGAAGTAATTAATTGACTTTATGGAACTAAAAATCATACCTTTACCATAGAAAGCAAAAATTGATCGAAGAGGCAA
Source organism: Neoaliturus tenellus (assembly GCA_030545055.2). NCBI lineage: Eukaryota > Metazoa > Arthropoda > Insecta > Hemiptera > Cicadellidae > Neoaliturus > Neoaliturus tenellus. The sequence goes on from CM061532.1 coordinate 76,882,598, forward strand.
CTAAATTCAATCGCGAGTGCTATAACCACTCAGCTACCTTGCCAGTTTTGTAAAATATCCAATTTTTGGAATTTCCAATAGTTATGAAATTTGTAATATTATGTGTTTTTATTTGGCATATTTTGTTTACTTGCAGAATGCTGAGATTAGAATTTGACCATTCAAAGTTGGATTACTACACAGAAATAGATGCACTACTCCTTGTAGGAACCAAAAAACCCGTTCCACCTGCTGCTACTGAAACAGAACAGAAGATAGACAAGGAAACCGGTGATATAACAAAGAAAATCATGGATCTCAACATACATTCCATCCCTCCCCAGGTAGGCCTATTGATAAAAAGTAATTATAGATTATAAAGTAATTGTTTGTTTTGTATAGATGCCTGTTTTTCAGGTGAAGCTTTTGTATAGGCAATAGACAATAAGCTTTACTAGTGCACGTGTTGCTCAACATCGAGCAATTTATTTTCATACAATACAAAAGTTACATTTAGTTCTAGATCATTGAAGACCAATCCAATATTGTGAATATCCGTGATCACCAAAAACTACAGCTGTACGTTAACAGATGTTTAAAATGCTCAAACCAATATCAATGTTATTCCAATGGGAAAGCTTCAAATTTAATTTGTGGATAGAGCCCTTATTTTAAGTCCGATTTTCATCAATTTTCGGCGGAAACAACTTCAAGCTAAGCCCTATCCAAGGACACCAAAAACTTGAAAATCGGTTGAGAATTGTAGGAGGAGTTCTCAATACAAAAAAAAACCCTTAGCGTATTAAATAAGTATAGATTTAAATGTTTATGGAGAACAGTACTGTACATTGAACAGGACATTGAAATTACAGAGGTACTTTTATCTTCTTAATTGTGTCAGTCTTCCGCCTAGTTGGATGATGGGAGCCGTGTGGTTGAGTATTCATGTGTGAACAAATTTCTGTTCCGAGTAGAATGGTTAGTCGAAGAGTCACTGTGTCAGCTTGTTTTTGAAGGATGGAGGGGTTTATTTCTCCAAGTCCTCTGGTAAGTTGTTGAAGAAAACAGCCCCTTTGTAGGATGGTTTTTTTCTGAGAGGGTTTGGCGGTGAAGCACAGGGTAGAATCTGTGGCATGTCCAGCCTTTAATGTGATTAAAGGTTTATTTATTTCTTCTGCTATGTACAAGATTAAAACGTCTAATTGCAAGTTTACATATGATAATAAAATTTATCTAAGACTTACCCATCTTAGATATGGATACTTTCTAGTGTTGTGCTGGTGGACACTGTGGATCACTGTGGACACAACTGTGAGAATTTTTAATTCCTTGAAAGGTGCTCTACAGCTTTATCATTGCAAAATGTCAGCCAGGCACCTTGTTGCTCTTTTTTGCTGTTTAAGGACGTGTTCCAAATTGGTCATGGTGGTCCCCCCCCCCTCGTCAATGCCATATCTCTGTTGAGATTCAAAGAGGGCAAAGTAGGCAATGTTGTTGGCTGCATTAAGCCCACTCAGTTGCTTCATTCTCCTAATTACATACCTGCCTGAGGAAAGAATCCTACACAATTTTTCTATGTGTGGTTTCCATGTTAGTTTAGAGTCAATGGTTACTCCAAGGTATTTTGTCTCATTTTTATTTTCCAGACCAGGAAGGGTTATGTCTGCAGTAAGGAGTTTTTGCTAAAAATTATTTGGACGGTATTGCTTTAATTCGGCACAAGATCATTTTTACTGCAGTATTGTTTGGTTGTGCTAAAATGTGCCTGTGTGTTTCTTTTTAGAGTTTCTATAGATTTATTTGCAAGTGTGAGTACTGTTTCGTCTGAATTCATTACTGTGTGTCTGGATTCTTGCATCTTTGCTGGCAGGTTGTTTGTAGGAAGGATAATTAGGAATGGTCCAAGTACTGATCCTTGTGTACGCCTCTATATGTATCTGTGCTTTCAGGGAGAGCTTTTTGGGATGTGTTGTTCAGTATGGCTGATTTCTACCATCTGCTTCCTGTCTTTTAAGTAACTTCTGATCCAGTGTGCTTCTCTTCCTCTAATTCCTAAGGTTCTCAATTTTGAAAGGAGTTGATCATGGTTTTGGTAATCAAAAGCCTTGTTGAAGTCAAGGAAAAGAGATGTTGCCATAGAGGGTTCTTTAAGTTGGTCTGTGATATATGCTTTGAGCTGTATCAAGGCGGTGGTTGTTAACCTGCCCTTAAGGAATTTGCGTTGAAGGCTGGTAAGTAAATTGTTTTGTTCAAGATGTTTTTAGGGCAATTTTCTCTATTACTTTTGAAAAAGTAGGAATGGGTGATTTGGGGATCCATTTTAAATTTGGGATACACTTTCGATATCCCATATTTCACCATAAATATGGACATTTAAACGTGGCCGCCACCAAATGAACTGTAAATATTAGTTTTAGTGAAAAATTCAATTTTTGACAAGATCCATGCAGACGACTGGTCTACGATCTCTTGGATATGTACCTTGTATCATGATACTCTTTAACGGGGCAGGGAAGCTCCTCTGTGTAGTGATTTACTTAATTCGTCTGTTAGTGGGCCTATTAATTCTTCCTTGCGATGTTTCACTAGCATGGCTGATATGTCATCTATGCCTGATGAGATTTTGGGTTTTAAGGAGTTAATGGGGATTGATCACTTCTTCTGTCACTTTGTGAAACTGGAATTAACGGTTGGTTGGTTGTTATTGGCTGTGTGTAATGAATAGTGGTTGAGGGAGCATTATTGGTTTGAAGGTTTCTTTTTGCTATAAGTGAAACAGAGTTTGTAACAGGTTTTAAAAAAATTAAATATTTTTTTGCTCTTGGTTATTTTTTGTATTTTTTAAAATTTGGTTATTATTTTTTTTAGGGATTTTGGTTGTTTTTTTTTTTAATTTTTTAGGACAGTGAGGTTTTTATTGATTGATTTTGATGAAGATCGTAAAACTTTTAAAACCCATAAAATGCCAATTAACAGGGGTAGGATTAGTAAAATAAACCAAAATGGCCATGGAGTTTATATTCTTGTCTTTGTACATTCAATTCTGTTTTTAAGACCTGTGACTATATATATTTTTATGTGCACATATTGTTACACTATTTAAAATCAACAAATTGTTTAAATAATTATCCTGTTTATTCTTGTGCAGTTTATGATACTTGTCAACCTAAACTGAGGGGGAAATTTTCCGCTCCAATCTGTTTATTACAGATTGTAGTTAGCCTCAAACTAGCCAGTTACAACAATTGATGAATGAATTAAGTAAATTTTTGGGCTAGTTAACCAAATTAAAAAATTAAAGTATTATTAAAATATTCTGTATTTTTCTCATTCTCTGTTTAAAGAGTAAGAGATTTACAAGATCGTGATATTAAGTTCAAATGTATAAGTTAATGATTTATTGCTATTTCAAGCAGTGTGAATTTGCTTGTACTTCTTGAAATAGTTCGTAAAGAACCAATAAAACGCCAGTTTTTGGAATGTTCAGCGATATTTTGGGTTTATTTAAGGATATTTTTTGGTTATTTATTTATTTTTTTAACCTCAATAACAGTTACAAGCCATGCCTTTAGGGATATTCGCTAAAATGTTATCGTTTTTGTAGGTTGACTTGGAGAACACGCTGAATCAGTTCCTAGCGGAAGACTACCGCCAGCTGTTGCGTGAGTTGGAGGATACAGCGGCTGTTCTCACCGGAGCCGTGGAGTCTATAACTAAAGCCAACAGCGGACCCTTCGCTTGCCTTCCGGTCAGTGGAAAATCCACTCTTAACATGTTATTTACTGACAACTTGATTTGTTTCCCTATCTCTTTTCTTTTATTTTACATGTACATTTTCAACATAATTCACTCTTGAATAACACCACTTTGACAATAGGCCCTGTTCAGACGATACGACTTTGTGTTGTGCGCTACGGATATTGTCGACACGTTCTTACTACTTAAAGTCGTATCGCTTGAACGAGGTCGAACACAACTTATTCAACCTTTAACTAAAAAAGAGGTTAGATAATAATAACTTATTATTATTTTGACATTTTAGCAGGTTATTTTGTTGAATTAAATACATTAGCTTATTTTGTAAGTTTAAAGTAAGACAACTTATTTATTAAATTTTTTTAGGACTGTTTGAAACACTCTTTTTGTCTATCAATTTACATCTGGCTGATTAGTGTCCGAACCCAAAGTAGCAAGTCAGCAACACCTAGGAAGTGGTATCTCACATTTTATCTCACTTTATTACTAGTCTACCTCAATGATCTGTTAAATTATGTAAGCCATAATATGTTTTGTTACAGGATGAAACTACGCTACATGTGTTCTCTTATTTGGACCTGCCTTCACTCTGCCAATGTGCCAAAGTTAATCGTCATTTTCACTTATTAGCCACTGACTCCTTGCTTTATACTCAGGTCAATTTAAGGGTAAGTGATGACTTCTATTATTTACCCAAAATACTTTCACAGTTTTAGTATACTCTTGATAATCTGACACTTATGGGAACAGAATCCCGTCGGATTAGACGATTATAGATTACTGGAGGTATCATTATAAAAATGCAAAATAATCTCTTAGAAAATTTTGAAATAAGTTAAAAATTGTTTCAATGGGTTACAAATAAACACTTTAATACTATTATTTGTTTGGTAAATTAATATAGAAACATAATTTGAACCTTTTAAATGTATTACAAAATAATTTTGCACTAATAAAAAATTGCTGAAAAATCACAATTAAACTAAATGAGATATTGCCACCGATACATTATCAGATTTTAAAATGTGTCGGGGCAAAGAATGTTGGACCATCAAGAGTCTACTGTAGTCAAATAAGTTGAATATTCGTAACTTGTTACAAAATATCTACTCTATTTGAAAATTTAGCATTGTTCTAAATTCGCACGTAACTACTACAAAGTAATAAAGAGCGACCAAGAAGGTTACCACACTAGCAGTGCAATAGCTATGAGTACTTACGTAGGAGCTCTGAAGTGTTGTGGGTCACTGTCTGTGACCCAAGAATGAGGGACCAGCTGGCGCCCTGGACCACATTCTGGCCTCCCCACTGCTATCTGCTATAGCAACTGTTGTTCATGTACCGTTCTTTCCTCACAGCCGTACTGGCACTGTGTCACAGACAACACGCTAGAGGTCCTCTCCATGCGGTGCCAGCACCTCGTCAAGCTGGACCTTTCCTGGTGCGGCAGCTACGATCTCATCTCCTATAGCAACTGTTGTTCATGTACCGTTCTTTCCCCACAGCCGTACTGGCACTGTGTCACAGACAACACGCTAGAGGTCCTCTCCATGCGGTGCCAGCACCTAGTCAAGCTGGACCTTTCCTGGTGGGGCAGCTACGATCTCATCTCCTATAGCAACTGTTGTTCATGTACCGTTCTTTCCCCACAGCCGTACTGGCACTGTGTCACAGACAACACGCTAGAGGTCCTCTCCATGCGGTGCCAGCACCTCGTCAAGCTGGACCTTTCCTGGTGCGGCAGCTACGATCTCATCTCCTCCTCCAACGTTGTGCAGTGAGTAAACACTAAAAATAAGATAAACAAATCCTAAAGACACAATTAAAAATGCATGGATTTTAGTACAGTTGACTCCCGATAATCCAACAGCCATGGGACTGAGATGTTGTCAGATTACCAAAAATGTCGGATTGCCAAAGATTAGTTTTATTCTACTGAATTTGAACTTATAAAAATTGTAAAAATGATTTGTATTATTATGTATACTCTTTCAAAATCTTTGTTGTAAAATAATTAATTTAAGCATCATTTCTTACATAAGACATAATAATTTGTTACATCCAAAATTTAAAAACAAAATATTATACAAGCAAAGCATTAAAAAAATGACCAAAATTTTGGATTGAAAAATTTGATTTTGTTTATTTTTTTTATGCAAAAAGTCTGATAAGGCTTTTTCTTGAATGTGTTTCAACATTAAAATGTTGTTAAGGTCAAGTTCCTCCCACCAGCGTATCAAAGTATGTGCTGCCGAAGACATTCTGATCTATACAGTCAGTCACCACTTATATTTTGTTAGGGTGTCCGACACATAAGGCAACCAGACATACCAGTAATTATTATACCGGTGGCTTGGAGCACAAGTGATGGTTTGATAGCAAGGGTTGTGATTGGCTGGAGAGTTAACTCGGATGCCATTCACAACATGTGCTAGTGAATCATCTAGCCACCGGTATGCTCATGCCTGGTGGTTTTGGCGGACACCTGAAGTGACCGAGTGTCAAGACTGTCTCCCAATTACCTATATATATGACATAACTTTGTCACAGTTGATAGCGTATTTAGACTTTAACACGTTGGCTACCGAACATCACACATATGCGACGTAATGTTAAAAGAAAACCTTAAATATAGACCAGCGATATATGTAATATATCGCTCAATGTGTCGCTCAAGGTGTTTCAAGTATACCGACGACACATATATGGGACGCAGTAATGGTTCAGTTAAATGACTCGCCACGCCCATTTGGTCCACTGAATCTATCTAAAACCTGTTTATCGGTCTATAGGAATGTGTGACACACATCTGTGTCGCTTAGTCTCTGGGAACGACCTCAATTTTTATTTTTTACAGATTTTCAAAGTTGACCATCTTGTCTGCTTACATGTTGCCATTAGTGTTCGTTTACTACACATTCCAGATGGCGTTTTTTTATTGCGTGACACATTGTTCTGAATATTTTAGTATTTTTTAGTGTAGTAAAACAATTTTTTATTTATTTCCCAGTCATCCAACTCATGACACATATCAAACAAACAAACATAATACAAAATATTACTATAGACCAACGTCACACATATGTGACACAATAAAAATGCTGAAATAGTTCTGAAATAGATTTTTGTTACAACTTTTATGAGCAAATACATATATTACACATCAAATTATATAAAAATAGCAAAACAAAATTTTTGGTCTCTGGGTTGGTATTTGTCACAATGACTCGGTCTGTGGTGAGAGATCGACTACTAGGATCGGTCTGCTGGGAACTCCAGGCGACCCGAATTTTCGACCGTCGGTAGCCAACGTGTTAAGGCCTGCTCAGTTGTGTCATCTTTTACAGTAGATGTGACTTCCTGTTCTTTTCTTCATCTGTTTGGTTAGCGATTAGGTTATCGTCTAAGATCCATCTTCTTAAGTCTTCTGAAGATTCCTGTGGGATGTTGATATTATCAATACGTGTAATTGTGTCAATCACAACTTAGTTGTTATTTACAGATTATTCAGTACCGTTCTCTTTCTCTTTGAGATTTTCCGGCCAAATATATTTCTAAGATTTGATTTGAGTTGATGAATCCGGCAGCACAAAATGTGCTGTTGGACTACCGAGCGTGTCGTACTACCGCGAGTCAACTGTAATAACTTGAGCTAAGTTTTAAAATCTCAAAAATTTAAGTATTGTGTGTTTTTAAAGCCACATATTCTGGGATTTTAAAAATGAAGTTGAACAAAAGACCTTAAATTTTTCAGATTCATCAAAACTAGTGGCAAGCAGTTGACACACCTGAGGTTAGATTGTTGTAGGTTTGTTGATGATGCCATCATCAAAACCATTGCCTCTACCTGCAGAAACATAAAAGGTAGGCCTATTCATTTATATGGCTTTCTTGTAACTGAGTGTTGCATAAAGTATCCATGTAGTTATAGGATTAAGGTAAATGCCCCAAATACCGACACCTTAAGTATAAATTCCATTTTGAAATGAAATTAAATGAAATGAAATGAAGAGTGCTTTATTTTCTCAACATAAATTACATTCGATTTTTACAATTTTATATACAATATAAGTAAATGAAGACAACTACAACATTTCCAGAAGCACATTCAGCAATGGTCTTACGACCGTCTGCTGGGTTGACAGACTATAACTATGCATTTATGAAAAAAAGTCCCTTCAACAATAAACATTTTCCAGTACATTTGATATAAAATAAAATAAACAATAACAGTTAAATTGCAAAATCAGCCTTAACATAGTATTTTTTCAATAATTAAACTCTGATACTGTGGCTATTGCAATTTTGCTTATAGACTGTTTCTTGTTATCTGTCAATTTAATTAATCACATGTTTAATGTTATTGTTTATTTTTGTCTTCTTAGTTTTGTTTGTTCTGTCTTCAATACAACTTTATTATAATCTCTTACACATAATTATTATTATGTTGAACTTTACTTGTAAATGGGTATTATTCTAGTACATTGGTGACCCCGTAAGAAACTTATTCTGAATCTGAGTATATTTTTACTGCTGAATTTTTTTTTGTGGAAATAAAATAATGAGTACTCAAGAAGAATCTCTACCTGATACATCAGACAAGACGAATATATCGCCGGTTTCATTGAAAATACCACCATTTTGGGCTAAAAACGTTTTGTTGTGGTTTCACCAAATTGAGTGCCAATTTTCTCTACACGGAATCTCTAAAGAAACTACAAAATACAATTATGTAATGGGCTCACTAGACACTGAAGTAGCAAGTAAACTCACAGACTTTATCGCCAAACCTTTATCTTCGACTCCCTACTCGGACTTAAAGAAGAGGATATGTGCGGAATATGAGATCTCGGAACACATCAAACTGAAAAAAACTGACAACTGAAGTTTGTCTCGGAGATAACAAACCATCGACTCTTCTGCGTGAGATGAGGACATTGGCAGGCACTCAGGTAACTGACAATTTCTTAAAAGTGATTTTTTTGCAACGTTTACCTAACCACATTCGTACTGCATTGGCAGCTTCTCAAACTGATTCACTAGATGATTTAGCCAAGATTGGAGACCAAATAGCTGAAGTTTCAACTGCTGATACTTATGTTTGTGCTCAAGGGGCTAGTGCTCAATCACCTGACCGCATAGCACTCTTAGAAAAACAGGTAAATGATCTAGCTCAATCAATTGATGGTCTAATTAAGCAAACAGAATGTACCTGCGACACCAAAACGAGAGAATCTTTCAAAAGGGAAGGTGCCTAATCAAAGTGAAATGTGCTGGTATCACTACAAATTTGGCAACAATGCAAAGAAATGTATTCAACCATGTTTGTTCTCACCAAACAGGCATTACCAACAGGAAAACCTCCTGCCCCGTCATTGAATGCGGCTAATGATGACAGGGGCTTTAAATCCTGCCGCCTTTTTGTCACCAACTTGCTTTGTGGTCAGAAGTTTCTAGTGGATTCAGGTGCAGACATATCAGTCCTACCTCCAGCTACCAAAGATAAACTCACTGTAAATAATAGACAGTTATATGCGGCGAATGGTTCTGTAATTAAAACATATGGGGAACGTAATATTAAACTTGATCTGGGTTTAAAAAGGAAATTTTCCTGGACTTTCGTAATTGCTAATGTGACCCAGCCGATAATTGGGGCTGACTTTTTATCACATTTTAGTTTACTAGTTGATATTAAAAATCAAAGGTTAATAGATACTAGGACTCAATTGTCTGTTGTAGGATTTCAAAACCACTCATCCCAACAATCTGTTTTAGTTCTTGATCCAAACGGGAAATATTCCAAACTGATCTCTCAATATCCTAATTTACTTAAAGAAACCCCTGACTTCCATTTCTCTAAGGACACAGTCTTTCACTCAATCCAGACAACAGGCCAACCTGTGACCTCAAGAGCTAGGCGTTTATCTCCTGAAAAACTTGCATTAGCAAAGGCCGAATTTCACAAAATGGTTGATTTAGGTATTTGTAGGCCTTCAAAAAGCTGTTGGTCTAGTCCACTCCATATGGTACCAAAAAGTGATGGTTCATGGAGACCGTGTGGGGATTACCGTGCCCTTAATGCCAAAACAGTTCCTGACAGATATCCAATTCCTTATTTGCAAGATCTTAGTGGCCAATTAAATGGGAAAACTATATTTTCTAAAATTGATCTTGTAAGGGCTTTTCATCACATTCCTATAGCTCATGAAGATATACAAAAAACCGCTGTCATAACACCGTTTGGTTTATTTGAATTTCTTAAAATGCCATTTGGGTTAAGAAATGCAGCCCAAACCTTTCAACGGTACATTAACTCCCTTCTGCAAGATTTGGATTTCACCTTTTGCTACTTGGATGATATTCTGGTTGCCTCTTCCTCAGAGGATGAGCACATTACTCACTTGAAAAGGGTCTTTGACAAGCTCAATGAACATCATATCAATATCAATACTGCAAAAAGTGTATTTGGAATGAGTGAAATTCCATTCCTTGGTTATTTGGTTTCACGAAATGGAATATTGCCCCTACCTGACAAGGTAGATGCTATTGTAAGATATAAACTCCCTGAAACTGTTCTTGAACTTCGCCGATTCCTAGGTCTCATAAATTTTTACAGGCGATCACTTCCCAACGCTGCCGCTACTCAACAAAAACTTTTTGATTTGTGCAAAGGTACTTTAAACGCTGACCGTGAAACTACTAAGTATGGACCATTATAATACCAAATTCCATCTAAAAAACCAAGCCTCCTTTAAAAAATATCCTAATCTACACCAATCCCATCCATTCATGATATTAAAAATTTCATGGCGAGATAATTCTTTTTTCTTTAGCCACTTTTTTCTAATGTAAGATAAAATAGGGCATTTTGCAACAAAATGGAAAATGTCTCCAATTTTGTGTTGGTTGCACAATGGGCAGAGAAAATTAACATTATCCATCCAAGGCTTATAATTTAAATTTATTGACTCAGTGCGTGCCTTAAAAACCCAACGCATCACCGTGTCCGGTGTTCTATCTGAAAGATAAGAGTTATCTCCTAGGTCGAATTCTAGCCGAGGATAAGAGGTGTGATGGCGCCCCGCCACAGCCGCCTCGACGCAATTTAGCCTACCCTCCCCCCGCACCGCCTCCACTATTGTAAACATCTTACCTAGAATTTGTTCTAAAGGTTGTTCATCCATCACCAATCGAATTTCCGATTTCTCACCTAATAACTCCCAAAACTTACTCCAGAAAATATTTTTCCTTATTATTTCTCTTGCTAACAAAAAAGGAAGCCTATATTCCAGTAAACTTAAAACGTGTTTAGTATAATTTTGATGCATGGTCAACATAAAAATGTATTCTTTTTCTAAACCCGTCTCTAAATATAAAGCGTAATTTGGCGTGTTGTTGGGCAATCCAAAAACTCTTTTTACGAAATATCGCAAAAATCCTTCTACATAATTACTTTCTAGGAAACCCCAAACTTGGCAACCATAACAGAGGATTGACCGAACGATAGCAAAGTAACACTGTAGTTCAACAAAGTAACAAAGTAGTTCACTGTCGGTGCCTTTTGTGACCTTTCTAAGGCTTTCGACACAGTGAGCATTGAGATACTTGTCGAAAAATTAAAATTTTATGGTGTGACTGGCACCTCTCTAAGATGGTTGAAGTCCTTCCTGGAAGGAAGGCTGCAGAGAGTAGAGTTGAATGCGGGTGCTCAGAGTGACTATCGCAGTGTAACTTCCGGAGTTCCCCAGGGCTCCATCTTGGGGCCTCTTCTGTTCCTTGTTTACTGCAATGACCTTCCTGATATTTCAACTGATTTTCAGATTTTGATGTATGCTGATGACACTTCTCTTGTTGCTTCAAACAAAAATAAAATTAACCTTTCTCAATCACTTTCTGAGGTCCTGGACAATATCAATTCATGGTGCATAGCAAATGGTCTAAAACTTAATCCTTCAAAAACTGAGCTTATAAATTTTTACACCAACCATAGCAATTCATCTCATTCTGACGCGTCACACTTACCCCCTCAATTTAATTGTGTTCATTCAACAAAATTTTTAGGCCTGAATATCGACTCAACTTTGTCTTGGCGACAGCATGTGAACACACTTCTTCCTAGACTCAGTAAGGCATTCTATGCTTTGCTATCCTTGTCCCAATCTGTCAGTCAAAATGTTCTGAGGCAAGTGTATTTTGCGTATTTCCATTCACTAATCTCATATCCAACTCAAGATGGCGGATAGTATGATTTACTAGTGAATTAGCTCCTTAAAAAGTTAATTTTTAAGTGGTTATTTAAAGTAATTTTTCTTTGTGAATAAAATATTTAGAAGAATCTACATACCAGTGATGGAAAAGTGATGGATGTAGGGTCATACCGTGAGTTAAAGCACTGAACAGTTATAACTATTGGAATCCAGTTCGTGATTACTGGAATTCCCACAACAAGATTAAACAAGGTTGCAGGCTACCAGGAAGTTGGAGCAGGGTCACAGCTGATAACAGCTTGCCTTATCTACTAGTGACTCATTCATTCATTCACCTGGACTAAACTGGTTTGTTATTTGTTTACAATTGCCTAAAGGGACCCATCATATTTAACTGGAGTAATAGGGCAGTAACTAATCTGGACTGAATTGTAAATATTCTATGCAGAGTTTTTAATGTTTTGATATTTAGCTAATTTTAATTGTTTTAATCATGCATTTCATGATTAAATAAATTTATTAAATAATATTCTCTAGGGCTTTCTGGAAATTATTTGTAGGGAAAAATGATTAAATATCCCTGTGGTAAATGTCTAAAAGGAGCTAAATTTAGCGCTGTCTGCTGCAGTGGGCCCTGCAAGACTTGGTTCCATAAAAGATGTACAGAAATAACAGATGATGATTTTAAAAAAAATATGTAGAGGTGAATTGACGGGTTGGACATGCTCAAAGTGTGCCAGTAAACCAGACATTAATACCTCAGACAGCATGACACATTCAGTAGCGGAAATAGAAAATAAATTAAGCAACATTAATTTTGAGGAAATTGTTGATTTAGAAACATCTTTAACCATTGCTGCTGAGGCTGGTAGTGCACTATTGGAAGAGAATAACATTTTGAAAAAAAAATTAGATGATTTAATGAACTCAAATTCAACTGAAAAACTAGAACTGGAAGATAAAATCGAAGTCTTACAAGATGAAAAAACTGCTTTAGAAAATATACTTAAGAAAGAAAGAAAAGAGTCCAAGGAGGAAATAATTTCATTACAGAAAAAAGTAACAAATGAAAGAATATTCAAAGATGAATTGTTGGTTCAGTATGAATCTGAAAAGGGTTTTCTTTCCTCCCAATTAAATCAACTTGAAATCAAACTGAAAAACATGCAAAATAAAGCAAATCTTATGGGGACTAAACAAAATAAACAAAAATCTGTTATAAACGTTGAAAATAGTACTTCAGGCCAATTATCAAACTGCATTTCTATAATGGAGTCTAAATGGATCATTGATGACACTGTTGAGTTTTACTACAATCTGCTTAAATCTAAAGTAACCATGCATGATATACTGTTGATGACCCCTGCACTGACGCATCATTTGAAATGTTCAGAGGGAACTGAATGTCCAATTGATCTCCAAGAAATTAGTAATAATTTTTTCATATTTTTCCCTGTTAATGATGCAGCTGCTGAAGACGCGGTTGGAGGTTCTCACTGGAGTCTGCTTCTGCTTGACAGGAAAAGTAATAACTGGTTTTACTTTGATTCGGTTGGAGAATACAACCTAAAACATGCTCAGAAAGTAAAAAAAAATCTCTCTAAACACTTAGGCTTGAGTGACGACTTGCCACTACACAAAGTTGCTGTAGCGCAACAAAATAACACAGTAGATTGCGGGGTATATATGTTAATATTTACAGATATTCTTATTCAGCGCATTAATCAGGGAAGATTGCACGAATTACTGAAAACTTCAAATCAATTTTGGCCAGCAGTTAGGGAAAGTGATGTACTGACTAAGCGAGCTCAACTGGCTCTACTTATATATTGTAATAGTGTTAAAACAGTTAGTCCTGACATAATTTATGATATGATGTACCAAGTGCACCCTACCCCCTCCCCACCCCCGGCCGCAGCTTTTACACCTCAACTCCCAGATGCAGTTAATAATTACTCATCCCATCCCACTGATGTCAACACAACAGAAACATGGAGGCGACCCAAAAAAATCAGTAAAAAACAGAAAACCTTGAATCCTCAATATATTGATGGTGTGCCTACTCACAATAAATTTGTAATTTTGACTAATACTCACCAGGACCACGAAGAAAGCATGACTGCACTACAAAGGAGTGAAATAAATACGGTTATCCGTGAAAGTCCTAGATCCTCGACTAAAACTAGGAGAGTCCAAAAAAATAGGATATTTGAAATTCATTCAAGGGAAGTTGAGTTTTACTCAGATAGCCATGGAAGAGGAGTTCCAGAATTAATGAATACCTGCAGCAAAGGCAAGATCAGATTTAGTGGTTTGGTAATGCCTGGCGCAACAACTCAGCAAGTTTATAGACAAGCTGTAAGATCTGGTGACCACCCCTTGGTGTTAATTGCTGGGACAAATGATGTCAGTAAACAAACAACTTCAAACATCTATGAAAACTTGGAAAAAGACTTACAACTTCTCAGTGAAAATAAAACTGTAATTTTAACCACAATACCCCACCGCTATGACTTAAATCCTGATAATGTACTCCACAAGGAAATAGGCAAAGTAAACAATTACATCAAAGATCTTGCGCTAAGGAATAGAAAAATAAATGTCGTTGATATGGAAGAACTTAGTAGATTTCACTTTACTCAACACGGTCTACACTTAAATTATCGTGGTAAAAAGAAGTTGTGTTACATGTTAATAGATTCATTAAATAAACTAGACCTAAGTACTGTACATGACGTAACCTCTGACAAGGATTCACAGCTTTCTGTCAACAAGGAATGCCAGATACATATCGGAGATGCAAAAATACATATAACTACCTCACATATGGCCAAAGTAATTGATAAGAATAAAAGTGACAAGACAGTTGGACTGGCGCATAGCATATCAGCAGACTTCACTGATCCTCGTCATATGAGCGCTGGAGTAGCCGTGATATTTAGGAAGATTTTTGGCCGGCCAGTAATATCACAGTGTCTTTCTGACTACCTGGCACTACAGGAAAATCACAATGGACCTTATGTATTTAGCTTGATAACCAAAGACACATACTATGGTAAACCAACAACACGTGACTATAACATAGCTTTCCAACATCTGACTGATACTTTCTTGAAAAAAAAATTAAAACATTTGATATGTTCACCAATTGGTTGCATCCGAGATAAAATAAATTTGAATCTTTTCATATCTAATATAATGAAATTTCAACAAATAACGCAAGCCTCTATTACAATTGTGGATTATCCACAGAAGGCCTTAAGGATGTTAAGAAATGGCATACCTCACGAGACATTTTTGCAGCAAATGAGACAACTTATTATATCCAAGGCAAACTCCTACAACCAGGTCAAGAACAACATGAGCATATTGGCAACAAAACCCACATCCCAAATGGACCAACCACAATCGACAGATGACAGACAGGAGGAGATATGGCAGGTATCAACGGAGTCGACCCTTCCAACGCCGGATGAGCAACTACTGAACCCAGTCTCAACATCACCGCCAGTGTTCTCTGAACTTTTAGTGGTGCCCGGTGACCTCACATACAGTGAGGCACTAAAGCAGAGCAGTGATAGTGAAGTTGATAGTGCTCCTTATGTAGATTTAAGTTCATCGTTTGGTAGTGTCCATCATTGTGTTTACACATCTGTAGAAACTATTGATCTAGGAAAAGAAAGCAATAATAGTGTAAAGCCAGTTTCTGGGTCTTTAAACTCTCCCCCAAATCACATTTTAAAGCCAGTTTAGAAGTAAAAAATAAATACCCCCGTCGCAGCAGACCTGCGTACTCAGCGAATTTCCAATGGAATTTCAGATTATTTAATTTCCCCATAAAAACACCATAGGATCGAGTATGTAGGTTTTCTGCCATTGGCTGTTGTTAGAAAATCTAAGTTAATCAATAATTGGTGAATGTAAACACAAAATTGTATCAAACTCTGGCAATTTTTATTTTCCCCATAAACCCCATGGGGGTGAGTATGTAGGTTTGCCGCCATATGGGTTTTGTAAGCAAGTATAAGTTAAACCTTATATAGATAATGTACACACCAAATTTTATTAAGTTATGTCAATAAATAAGCAAGATATAGGGTTTTCTTGATTTCCCATAAGAATAACATGGAAAACACATTTTTGGATTTGCCCCGTAACCAATTATGCTATGATAAAAATTCAAAATACCAAATTGTTTGTTTTTTTAAGCTCTTTTAAATGGTTTCAGTTAAAATTGATGAATTTTAAAAATTAAGGTCCAAAAATGCAAAAAACCCATTTTTGACCCTTTTGAAACCCCATAAAACCCCGTTCCCATTACCCGACAATGCTGGTTCGCGAACTCATGAAAATAGACTTGGTCTTACACCTCCATACCAAATTTCATCAAAATCGGAGGTCCCCTTCAAAAGTTATCAGTACCACGGACACATAGATATATAGATATATAGATAGATATATAGATATATAGATATATAGATAGATATATATATATATACATATATATGAAAATGAACGAATGGTGTTTTTGGCTTCTGGGGACCTCAAAATGAAAAAGTAAAGTGGTCCTGGGCTTAGGTCTTACCATGGCTACTACCGTAATAGCGTATTCCCTATAGGGAAATTCGCTAAAAGGAAAAGAGTTTAAAACTATTTCACCAAAATGTAATGGATATAAGAACGCGAATGGAAGCTTTAGAAATAACTTTATTTGAATTAAATCCTCATATTATCATTTTGACAGAGCACAACATGACACCAACCGAAATAGAATGTTTAAAAATTGAAAATTTCTCTTAAATAAGTCAATATTCTCGGACCACCACCACGGGAGGAGGTGTGGTTATTCTTTCAAGGGAGGGGTTTTCAGTTCGGCAACTGGTTGCTTCAGCAATAACAGAGCTTTGTACCGATAAAGTTTTTGAATGTTGTGCTGCAAAATTTAAATTTGAAAATTTATCTTTTATTTTGGTAGGCATATACAGAAAACCTCAGTTGAAAACAAAAGAATTTCTGGAAAGGCTTAACTCTCTTATTGAATTTCTTATTAATAAAGAACAATATATTATTATTACTGGGGATTTTAATATTAATTTGTTGGAGGAAAATAGTGAGACAAGAGGTTTGAAAAATATATTAAAATCTCATGGTATGAACTACATGGTAGATTTTCCAACTAGGGTAACTACATCTTCAGAGTCTTGCATAGATAATTTTTTTACAAATATTGGTAGAAATGCGTTAAAAATTTCCGGATTCATTACTTTGTTGTCAGACCATGATGCTCAGATGTTAGAAATACTTAGTATTCAAAACGAAAAAAATATCAATCCAAGTTTTATGGGGAGAAAATTTTCGCCAGAGAACATAAAGCTTTTTCAGAATTTATTAGAGGGGGAAGATTGGATGTCTGTTTATAACTCTCCAGTGGATAAAAAATATGATAGTTTTGATAGTATTTTTCAATACTATTTTAATTTATGTTTTCCAATTTTGCGTATGAAAAAGAACAATAAAAAAAATACTTGGATCACTGAAGAGCTTAGAGATGAAAAAAGACAATTGATTCAATTAAGTAAATTAGCAAGACAAATAAAATCACAGGACCTAGAATTACAAGTTAAAAATGAGAATAGGTTGTACAAACTGAAATTGGTAGAGGCAAAAAGAAATTATTTTGATAAAAAAATAAGGAACTCAGATAATATAAACAAAACAACTTGGAATATTATCAATGATGAGACAAAAAATAGTCAAAATACAAAAAAAGAAAACTTTTGTTTGAATGTACATGATTCTATTGTTAATGATCCTTACTGTATTTGTAATTCATTTAATGATTACTTTGTAAATATAGTAGATGAAATGTTAAGTGAACTCCCTCCAACACACGTAGAATGCAATGTTAACGGGGAAATTGGTAACATTTCAAAATTTCAATGCGCTCCACTAGATGAATCTGAATTGATAAAAATTATTGACTCCCTCAAAAATAAATGGTCAAGTGGGCATGATGATATTCCGATCAGGCTGATAAAATATATGAAACGTCCTTTAATCAAACCGATTTTGCATTTAATCAATTCTTCTTTTATTACAGGTATATTTCCAGATAAATTAAAAATATCCAAAGTAATTCCAGTACATAAAAAGGGGAATCAATCTGAAATCCAAAACTATCGCCCAGTATCTATTCTGCCCTCCATGTCTAAAGTATATGAAAAAGCAATGTACAACAGATTGTTCCATCATCTTGAAATAAATAATCTTCTAGATAAAGAGCAACACGGATTTCGCAAAAACAAATCCACTAGCACTGCTCTGATAGAGTTTACAGAATCAATAATTGAGTCTATTGACAAGAGAGAAAATGCAGTAGGGATATTCATGGATTTTTCAAAAGCTTTTGATAGCATATCACATAGCATTTTAATAAAAAAATTATTACAGTTAGGAATTCAAAATAACCATCATTTGAAATGGTTTCAATCTTATCTCTCCAACCGAAAACAATATGTAGAAATTTCTTTTACTCATGGTAAAAGAGTTGACAAAATTAAATCCCAATTTCAAAACATAAAAAATGGTGTGCCCCAAGGATCCATTTTGGGACCTTTGTTGTTTATATGCTACCTGAAAAACATGCCCAAACAGTTAAACTACCAACAAAATATAAAAAATCAACTATGTCTTTATGCAGATGATTCAAATTTAATAATATCTGCAAAAACTGAAAATGAAGTTGAAATTTCAGCTTATTTAAACCTTTCAAACTTGCAAAATTTTTTCATTGATAACAGGTTGTTATCCCTTTCCATCCCAGCGTGCACTATAGTATACAGAAAGTTATTTCTATTTTTTACAGATCTTGGGTAAGTCACAGATTATACTCACACATGGTTAAATTCAGCTATTAATTTTGAACAAGACAGTTTCTGTTTATTACTCTATGTTGCAGCTTAAGTGTTGTTTTGTTATGTCATAACCTCAAAAACAGGGATTGACGCTCTCAACAAGGTGAGTGGTTTTCAAAGTAGTCTTATGGATATTTAGCCTAAGTTTAGAAAGTGGGAAAAATTATTATGACAATCCTATTGTAATGAACATGAAGAATATGTATGTTACTTATGATAAATATGTTGTAAAGTAACATATTTTTGATAAAATATTACTGTGCTTTATTGTATACTATGGGAATGAGATAGGTATAGCAATTTTTAAGTGTTTTCATTCTGATGCCCATAGTTGCTTATAGTCAACAATTTAATACTGACAGTACGCCCATAGTATATTTTAGTATACAATTTCAATTTATGTATTTTTAGAATTGTGTGGGCCTAGTTAAATTGTTATGCATAATTTACAAATATTGTTCTTAATTTGCTTTAAAATATGAATATTTTCACTGATCCTTATTTATTTTACATTTATGAACATTTAATAAAATTCTTCGTATTTATTTTCAGATGGGCGATGAAGAACAAAATTACAATGTGTGTGTTTTTTATTAAATTTTTCAAGCAATTTTATGGATTTTTATTGTTTATGTGCCACTATAATATTAAAAAAATCATTTTATTTAATTTAAAATAAAATTAACAATACTGTTGATTATAGTATACTATGGGAAATACTTGTCAATTGGCAAAATATTAACTGTTGACCATAATGCACAATGGGAACGGGGAAATATTTTGTCAATTATTAAAAATTTTACAACGTTCTTTCAATGCCCATAGTATACCATAATCAACAGAAAAAAAAGTTTATAAATTTTTTGTGAAATTTGGTAAAATGAGTTATTTTGGCCTAAATTTACAAAAAAAAAAAAAATATCATACACCAAATAATTTTTTTTCGCAGAAAAAAAAAATTGGGCATGAAAGGGTTATTAAACATAGAAAAAACTAACTTCATTTCTTTTTCCACTAAACAAAATAGAAATGATCATAATCCCCTTATTCTGGCAGGTGACAAAGAGCTAAATAAGGTTGATTGTACAAAATTCCTTGGTTTGTTAATAGACAAAAATCTTAGTTGGGATTACCATGTTGAACATATTATAAAAAAAATCAATTCAGGGTTATTTGTTTTACGGAAAATGTCATACCTTTGTGATTTGACTGTTTTAAAAACCATTTTTCATGCCCACGTACAATCTCATATTGCTTATGGAATAAGTGTGTATGGAGGGACTTCAAATAAAAATCTTGATAAGTTGCTGGTTTTACAAAAAAGGGGTTTAAGAATTATTTTGAAAATGAAAAATGACGAATCTGTTAAAAGGCATTTTGCTGAGTTGAAAATATTAACAGTGTTTAGTCTCTATATCTTAGAATGTATAATGTTTGTAAAAATTCACAGTAATCAATTTCAAAGTCATGCTGAAACCCATGAGTATAACACAAGAAATAAAAATGAAAAAGTATTGCCTAAACACAATTTAGAGATTTTTACAAAGAAAACTTCCTATGCTGGAATAAAATTCCTAAAAGCCATCCCAAAAGAAATAAGAAATGTACCAGATAACCGTAAATTTAAGGATGTTCTTAAAGAATTTCTGATTCAAAAGGCATGCTACTCGATTGAAGAACTGTATATGTAAAATAATCTTGTTAGAGTTAGTTTTTAATCTTAATCAATTGACGCTATTTACTGTACCTATGTACTGATTTGTTAAATAAAGAGATTGATTGATTGATTGATTGATTGATTGATATGGTCTCATTTTTTGGGGAAACTCCTCTGAATCAATCAGAGTCTTCAAAATGCAAAAAAGGGCCATTAGATTGTTGTCCGGTATTAGTCCAAGAGAATCCTGCAAAATACATTTCAAACGGCTTCAAATTCTTCCACTTCCTTCATTATACATACTCCAGTGTCTTATGTTTGTTAAATCTAATCCAGAAAGTTTTTTTGAAAATAATCATCTTCATCAATACTCCACCAGAAATTCCAACATTTTGCAATACCCAATTCATAGAACGACTTTTCTAGAAAAATCACCTTCTTACTCTTGTTTAAAGATCTTCAACAGTTTCCCCCGAAGTATTAAACAGGAACCGTCAATTAAAAAATTCAAAAAGCTGGCTATAGATTATCTTTTTCAGAACTGCTTCTATAGTCTCTCTGAGTACCTGACACACAGCACAGGCGGGGCTTGACAGGCTCATATGCTTCCAGATCATGTCATGAGAGTCTTTCCCAGTTGGTGGCATTTGTTTTCTTTTATTGTAAATAGTTTTTGTCTGTTTTAACCCTCACAAAACAAGATTTTTGTTATGTAGAATAAGCATTTAGGCTAAGACAATATTGTGACAAATCTACTGCCCAGGCAATCAATTGCATGTAAGGGCGTCACTAGATACTGTAAATAAATAAATAAATAAATAAACAAGTGAACTTCTTACTCAATGGCACATTCCGATTATTTAAAAATTTTCTCCATACACAATTGATTGCTAGTTTGGCAGCCAAACATTTTTCTTTTAAATGAGTTTCCCACGTTAATCTCGAATTAAACGTGACCCCTAAATATTTGTAAGTGTTTACAACTTCTACCCTTTCCCCCTTATAATACCATCTATTATTTTATTGTAACCTTCCACTATTCCTAAAAACCACTATTTTAGATTTTTCCAAATTAACATTCAAGTTCCACATATTTATCATGATCTGTAGGCTAGTCGCGGTTGGTGCCACCATCACCATATCGTCAGCATACAGCAAGACCTTGATTCTAACTCCGCCAAAATTGCATCCTCCCTCTAAATGCTCTGTAATATCGTTCAAAAATAAACTAACTATAAAGGACTACATACACAACCTTGCCTTAAGCCTATGCCTGTTTCAAAATAATTTGAGACCCCTCCATTACACCATACTCCCGCTATACAAATTTTTAAAAGCATTCAACATTTTTGTGGACACGCCGATGCACAACAGCTTATAAAACAAAGCCTCTCTATCAAGTGTATCGAATGCAGCCTTAAAATCAACAAAGAAACAAAAAAGTTTTCCTTTTTTAATGTTGAGTCGTAATTTAACCATGTTAGATAAAGTAAAAATATTGTCGATAGTCGAATTCCATTTTATGTTAGCAGAAAACAATTATAGGTTATGTAAAGCTTGAGTATTATAAAATAATTAATTTCGCCATCTCAAAAACTTTTAGATTACATAAATAGGTTATATAAAAACAATTAGCTTAACAGTTTTAAGCATCTAAATGTTGGGGAAACAAGTTTATCACTTATCTGAAAATACCAGCAACAATGAAAAAAAATACCGACATCTCATGTCCAAATTACAGACATCAATATTTTAACACCAATTTGAGAGAGAAGAGGAGCATTATCGTCCCAATAAAAATATTCTGTAATTGTTTGTGCTTTTATTTTCCCATCCTACAACTTTTGTTTCAATATTTTGTCTTTATCCATTTCCAAAAATCCAATTCTTTAAAGTTTGATGATTCTCCTAAGTACATGATTCTCATGTTCTTAGACACAACCTTCATCTGAGTAAGACAACCTACACCTTAATTTTTTAGAAAATCAATCAACAAAAGTTTAATGACATTTATTCATATTTGGCAAATTAAGTTCAGTAGCCTATCTTCTATATCATTTAGACATAAAAATTGTAAACAAATACCAAAATACTACATATTTATCCGATGACAGAATAGACGACAGTAGTAGCCAATGAGGAATAGACGGCAAACGGCAGCCAACGCGAACACTCACTTTGTATTGCCAACATTAAAAGCTGTTAGTAGGTTAGTTTCTGTACTATACTGATATATTATTACAACAAAATTCCAACTGTAAGAAAGAAAAACATTTAATGCAGTATGTAGAATTACATATTCTTTATTTAATACAAACACATTATACCATATGTACCAGCGAGCCCAGAATATTAATAGAGGGACAACTCGTATCCAACCAACATTCAGGTGGTGAAGCCATGTTCCTCCACTCCTTTTGAGGACAACTCGCGCTATGTGAGACAAACAGCTGATTTTTATTTTTATTTTGAGTTGTCTTGAGTTAATAACTGAACGCTGCAAGCTGATGGTGGAGCTCAGAACTCGAGTTAATCACCGTTCCCCTCCCCCCACTCCTTTTGTGGGCCTAGCCGCTGTCCGCATGGCTCAACCAATGCGCTCGGCTGGCCTCTCTATTTCTGTTCTGTACTCACTGTATGTAACACATAACCTCAATAAATTGCAATAGTACAAATGTTTGGTAAAGTTTAATTATTTATGGCAAACACTAAACCAAAAATATCAGAATAATATTTTATGTAACAGAATTTAATTAATATTTATAAATTTCAATACTATCTATACAGTAGTAATGGCTTCATTACTATATGTATATATATAAAATAAGAAAATAAAACATGTTTTATGTCAAGTTTTGGTATTAATACTTGGCAAAAGATTATACCGACAATGGGTACAACACAATGTCGGTATTTGGTGAAGTGATAAAATTTTGCTTTAATTACCAACATTGACAGTGTTTAGGATTAATGTTTAAAAAAACAATTGGTTTCCAATTAATACTAAAGTTTAATATTAATCTAACTAAAGCAGATCTCTATGTTCGTAGAGGGAACCTGTAAGATTCTCAACTGAAATTACTGTAGAGGAACAAGGGCAGACAAAACTTACAAGCACAGACTTAGAAAAGGCGAAAACTTGTTTCTTTTTTCTCATAGAAAAAAAAATCATGAACTTATCTGACTTCAAAGTAGCCAGTACAGACGAAGAGTGGATTATATTTTGTGATCAAATGTGACCTTGTCGGTATTGGGAGCATTTACCTTACATAGCTGTGATATACTGCACATTTAATATTATATACTAGAGATCACCCACTGGTCGAAATTCGACCAAAAATTCAGTTGATCTCGAGCCAATTAATGTTAAAATGTTTTATAAATGAAGCATCTGTTTTTCCTCATTTGTTAGCATTTGTTATTATAACAGCTGTCTTATGATTCAATCAATTATCCTTCACCCATAAGATTAACATTGAAACTTTGAAAGCCTGTACGGCGTAGCCCCGTGGGCCGATATGAATTAAAACGTGATTCTGCTCATCTACAGCACGACACCTTTCTAACGGTATTCACAGATTTCTCCTACGATGCACACAAGCTGAGAAAAAAGGAGGAAATGAAACATGCTTGTGTATTAATTATATATATATGAATTACACTTGCAATGTGTTGTGCAATGAATTGTAAAGTAGCTTATATTAAATCCTATCATTGGTATTAAAACATCGGATGACTTGTAATTTTGTTTTTATGCCATAAAAAACTCTCAGAAATAACTATTTTCAGAGAGCAAATTACTCATCTCCTCTATAAGTAACTTGGAAAAATGGTTAGTAGTTATCCTTATATTCTGTAGTTTACAGTATACTTGAGTAAAGTAGACAAATAAAATGGTGCCCCAAATATATATTTTTTTTTTTTTCATTACTGGACTTGATAGATCATCACTTGACATAAAATACAGTGCTTTCTTATTCGCTACCTCCTCATATCTCAACACAAGTCTCTATGCTCAATCACCAGCTTGATCAGAAGCATTTTTTATACAGAGTCCAGTACATAAGCATTACTAAATAATTATCAATTCAACTCATTACCGAGCTTGACTTGATACTCGCCGAGCTGACTCGTCATAACAAAGATGAAAGTGACTCTCTGTATCTGTTTCCGCAGAGCTGACTCTGCGCAACTGTTCGCGCATCACGTCGGAGGGGTTCGCCAGCCTGGCGTCAGTGTCCACGCTGGAGCGACTGGACCTGTACCGGACTCAGATAGAGATGCAGCCCCTCATCAGCATACTCAAGGCCTCCCCCATGCTCAAGCACATCAACCTAGGTGATTGTCCTGTCTACTGTATAGTGTTATTAGTGTTATAAAACAGGGAATAAAACATTGTGCTTTTAAAAATTAATGTGAGATTCTCAACGTGCTCAATGGTTTTGAAGAGTCTGGGATTGCAGAAAACAAGTGGGCTGCATGAAAATAGTTTGAAGAGTGTTGATGCATTGTTGCCAAATCTCTCACAAAAAATGTGTTATATTATGGTACTGTATATACCATATAAAAATCATAGTTAATGCAATTTTTGTATTATGAATGCATTTAAGCTACGAGAGTTTCAAGTTAGAACACAAGCGAAGTGAGTGCTTTAACACGTTCGCTACCACAATGTTAAAAAAAAATCGTAACCACAGCCCGCCGCCGCAATTTTGCGGCGGGCGAGTTCTACTGAGAGCCCACCGCCGCATATCTGCGGCGGCTGGGCTCATTAAAATAGACTGCCACCGCATATCTGCGGCGATGGTTCCATGATACTAAATACGAAATTTCTTCAGTGCGGTCTATTTTAAAGGTCAGACAGTTTAGGCACGGTCTACGGGATAGTCCGCCGCGTATATGTGCGGCGCTTGGTCTGTGGCTAAAACGATCACTGACGTCACTAAAATGTTTTACGTACATTTTTATTTAATGTATTTTTGAAAGTAGCATTTTTTAACGTATTGATATATTTTTACTCAAATATTCATGAAATCTCTTATATGACACATTGAAAAAAGTTTATTGTGTAAGAAAAATGTATAAACATTTGCATTTTGTAAACTTGTTAAACATCATAATTATACTACTTAAATTAATTATAAACAACTATTTTTGTAAACTAAATATTTCAATACAATGTTTTTATGTATAAGCCGTATTTTATTTTTCGCTTTTCAAAGGTTATGACTAAAAATAAGGTTATATTAGTGTCGACACTAACATGCGTCACTTAGTCTCTGACCATGCGCCGCAAATGTGCGGCGCTAAAAAAATTACCAAAAATGAAGAGAAAATTATATATATATTTTTATTTAATGTAATTAAGATATTTTGAAGTATGAAAACTAATTTTGGACGGATTCTATTTGTGGTCTGTGGCATAAGTCACAACCACTAGGGCCGGTCTACAGTCCGGTCTAGAAGTCCATGATTATTTTGGTGGGCTGTGGGATTGGCCTGACCGCCGCATATATACGGCGGCTGGTAGTGAACGTGTTGCTTAACACAATCGTTGCAAACGCTTCTTTATATACGACCAATTTAAATTTGGTAAATCACTGTAGTAAACATGTCAAAATTTATAGTTTATAGGCGATCACCCATCAAAAACCTAGCCACAGATGTTGCTTGACTTTGTTCTCATATGAGGATGGTTAGGCACACGAAGAAACTAAAACATAAATCATAATGGAACAACCAGCTGATATGCGAATTGCGTATATTATATTAAAACACAACTTTTGTCAAATGTTGAACTCTCATTAGTTTAGACTGACACTGTCTTTGTCCGACGAGACAAAGACATTTTGGTTGAGTTTCGACCAGTGGGCGATCACTAGTAACATTAATTCTCCTATACATGGTAAACCATAAGTGGCCCAGATCCCTTGATCGAGCGGCTGGATAAGGAGCGAGCCCCACAGGCGTAAGCCAAATTTAGGCCTAGCCTGACATAATGTGATAAACAATTTCAGGTTTTAGTGGGTAAATCCGTTTTTTTGGGGAGCCCCACACTACAGGCTGGCCACCTGTGTGCGTAATGCATTTTTCCAGCCTCTCCCTAAAAAAAAAAAAAAAAAAAAAAAAAAAAACATGGCAAACTATAGGTCACTTATCTTTGATTAAAGTTTTATTCAAGTGAAGATAACATGAAAGCACATGAAAAAATGAGCTATATTTTGCTTTTGTATGACAATTAGATCAGAAACCAAACATAATGAACTGATAAGGACATAAATCAGATAAGTGATCCTCGCTGGCCGGATGCCAAACATTAGAGCTCTTTTCGGCAGGTGTTCCGCATTCCATCTATCGTCTCATAAAAAAACCAATAAACCGAAAACCAATACGTGATATTAATTCTCGGTTATCGCAATAAAACCGACAACCGACTTTAACAACCGACCCATCCCTAATTTTTTGAAAGATAATACTATTTTTCACTGATATATAAATTAAGTAAAACACACATGCTTATAAGGCATGAATAGTGACAGAAAATTGACATAATATAATGTTTGACCAACATCACCACAACCACCTACTATAAAGTAGGCTAGTATAATAATTTTAAACATAGACACAGTGTAACCATTGCATAATCCATAAAATTAATAATTTTTTATTAGATACTGCATAATAGAAACATACTTACGTTTTTCAAATTGTATGGAATTCTAACTGAACTACAATTTGATATTTTTGTGATTATTTACCAACCTTTAATGGGTGCCGGCGTCTGGGGTTGAAACAGCTTGACGGTCTGGAAAGGCCAATCTTCCATCTTGTAGCTCTCAAGGGGGTGGTTGTAAGGCTGAGAAGCAGAGGATGTCCATGTGCGTGTCCATCTGTTGTCCTAGAGGGTCTTGCTGTTCAACTTGTAGAGAAGATCGTGATGAAGGATCTAAGTGTAGAAGAAAGTTTTTCGGAGAGTCAGCTGTGAGTTGCCTCGTTGGACACCTAGTGGTGTTCGTTCCACCCACAAGGGGTGAACAAATACTTCCTCTAAGGTGTAGGGGCCTTAAGTCTCGATAACCGTACCAAAAAACCCCACCCCCCTTAGGGTATCGGTCAGTGCACTTAGGCCCAACTATCCTATTAACATGTCGCGGTAAGAGTGTTACGATAATAAAGGGAAAGGGAGACAAGGTGGCCAGATATGTTGGGACTGAAGAAACATTTTAAAGTTTAAAGTCTCAGAACATATACGGAAGACTGAAATGAGGTTTTGAAAAATTAACAATTGGAAGCTTGGAAATAAATTAGGCCTAATTGTAACCTATAGAGGAAGTAGGGGAATGATGGCTTGAGATCTTAAATTTTTGTCCTTGGTATACATGGGATTAGTCAAGAAATTTTCATATGTCTGGGATAGGTCATCTAATAGAACCCCTCTCTTAGAGCCATTGGCATTTAATGACTCTTAGAGTCATAACATTTAATGACTGGGGAAAAGTCCTGAAAAATGACCTTTTGGGCCACCTTGGTGTAGGGCTGTATGTGTCATGTGGGTAAAACCAGTTTTAGAATTGGTTATGTTGAAGTTTGTAAAATTGTGAGGTTGCCATCTTTTTGAAGACCATCTGCAACAAAAGAGAAAACCAAACACATTAGGAAATTTGATTTTGAAGCATTCCATATTAGATATGAATAAACCAATTTTGACAAAAAAATTTTTGTAACCAGTTACAAATATAATTACAAATACACACTGAAAATTATTCATTCTTTGGCTAACCTTAAAACACCTACAAAAAACAAATGCAAGATTTCCCATTTAACAATATTTACAAGAAAGCTTTAGCACGAAAAAAAATTTTATAAACAAAAATATGTGCAAATGGGAAAGTAGTTTTTATTTTCCCCCTAACATATTTAAAAAACCAATTGTTAAATATACATTTTTGTATTTGTTCATGTCTGTTCAATTTTTTCATCCAGTAATTTTATATTAATTTTGAAAATTATATTACACTTTTTTTTCTATGGAACAGAAAATATTAGAATAATAAATTTGGTTTCTTCATATTCCCTATTATAAATTATAGTGAAACATTAAAAAAAAGTTACCTGATATATTGCAGTGTCCACTGAATGATGATGAGCCTTCTACTTTAATACATACATAAAGTACACTACAAGTAATTTTTTGGAATATATGGTTACACTGTGTCTAAAACGATGCTTGAATATTCATACATTGCCAGGAAAGTTGCTCAAAGAATTTTTTTGGTTACTTTATGAATAGCTACATTTTTAAAAGTGAATTGTTAATAATTATCTTTGCACTAGCCCATTTCACATGTGTATAATAAGTTAGGGCCTATATGGTTTGCCATAACAATAACTTATTGTAACTTTTAACCCTCTAGCCGGCGCTCTAAATGACGGAAGGCGCATGCAGAGTTTTACTCCGCAAAAATTAATTACACAACTTAATCCGTTTTTATAATGAAATATTGTATTTACATGTTGATCAACTTCATCAGGAATCATACTTCATCGTTGATATCATTGATTATTTAATAGGATTAATATTTCACTAAACATAGTTAGTAATTTTCTAGTATAAAATAGGTATCACTGTTACGGGAGAGGGCACATGCAGAGTTTTGCTCTGCAGTAAAACAATTATACATCAAAGCAAATGAAATATATTCGATGATAATTATAAATGAAATCATGTATAAAACATGCTTATTCATATGTACAATAGCCTATAACAAAGAGAGTTTTACGAGGAAATAAACTTCACACTGAGCACTCGCGAGATAGCGGTGCACGCAGAAAAAAATTTCACAAACTCACATCGCATCACTGATGGCAAATAACAAGGAACTAAGAGGGGTTTGGGGGGGGGGGGGGTATAAATCTTAAGGGGATTCCCGGAATGAGGCACGTGAAGTACTAGGCTGGATACGACTGCAAACATCCATTATGATTGTTTATTTTAACAAAAACTACACATGCGGAGAAAAACTCTGCATGCGCCCGCTCGAGGGTTAAAATGATTAGCTAATAAGGGCAATATCATTTTTATGTGTAAAAATAGGATTATACCACTATTTTTTATTCTCTCTCCATTAAATATTACAGTAGTTTCAATATAACTAAAATATTTCTATTTTTATATCTAACATAGAAACTTGTACAACAATTTTATCAAATCCATATATAAACCTAAGTGAGGTTTATAACCAGAGCATATGGTTTTTCACATCCTCTGCATTAGAGGAGTTTCCATTTAATTTAGAAACAACAGCACAATTTCCAACTCTAACTCTAATGGAACATTTCATTAATGTATAACTGTTTTCATAGATAACTAATATGGGCCCTACAATAATGGAATAATGTTATAAATACCTTATAAAAATAATATCCTTACATTAGCTATTATTTACTAAGTGTTTACTCACGAACAGACAAAATAAGTAGAAATTCACTTGCAAATATGTTTTCGGTATAAAGTTTTAATAAATTTGGTTGTAACACTTCAATTATCTTGTTACTTGGCAACTGAATCTATATTAATAAAATTAGAGTTTTGTCTGTACGTTGCTTAGAATTTTGAAATTTTTGGTTATTTTTACTTTTTATGCATAACAGAATCCAAAATCGGTGTCATCTAAATTTCTTTCCCTCTGTCTGTCTGTCTCTCTCTCTGTCATTCTGTCTGTAACGCTCATGGGTCCTATTTTGTCCTCTTTTCACTGGATAACGACTTTACCTAGGGGTCTAAATTTTTTTCATGTCATAGACTAGAGTGGTGTGAAGGTTCATTACAACTTTAATTGACTTAGCGACCTTAGGGCTTTGCCCCATAGTATGTCAAAGTAGCCAAGTTGTGCTAAAATACCAATCTTTAATCTCTTTTCACACGACAAGGGCTTTAGTAAATGATATGAAAATTTTTATTATTGTTAAATGTTGAAATTAGAACGATTTTAGCTGCTCTAAAGCATCGTTCGTCAAAAAGGCTCTCCCTCATAGTAAAAGAAATATTCAATGTTAATCTTATGGGAATATTTAATTCTACCTTTTTATCTATGCTCTTTAATCAGCTGGATTAGACAGTTTGTCATTTTCACCACAGATGGCAACACTTAAAATTTTAAATACAGACTCTTTCATATCTAACCCTTTAACTTTTCACTGGCCTAAATACAGTGAATAAAGTCAACTAATTCTTGGTTCTAAATATGAATATTAAAATAATTTATGGAAATTATTACAAAACGAGTTTTGACCCTTAAATCTTAAAATGTTTCTTATTATCATTACAAACTAATTTTAGTTCCCAATTTAGCTTTCATTGCACTTTCTGACAAAAAGAGGTGTATTTTATCAAACACAACATGTAGTTAAAACCAATGAGGTTTATAAATTGCTCAATTTTTCAAGTAGTTCGGGTATAGACGGGGCAATATTAATGTGTAAAAGCTTAATGAGTAGGTTCTTATGAAGAAGTGAGAAAGTCGCTCAAAAAACACTCATAGTACCACTGTAATTTTCATTCAAGGATCATGCTGATTGGTTGAATGGAATCAGATGGTTTAAGAACATATTTGCAGAAGTTTGTTATTGTTTTTTATTTTGTGTAAACAAACAAATATACTTATTTTGACATTTAGAAGGTAAAAAGAACGCTTCCCGTGGCAATAAGGAAAAGTAATCCCACCATCAATGCTTAATTTTTCTCCGTTTTTCGACATAACTTTTTAACATGGGATGTCACTATTTATTCGGTTTTGTATACATTGGCAACACATGAGGTTTTAGGTAAATAGGTAAAGTCTAAAGACAAAAAAATTGAATTAAGTAAACCTAATATCTACACTGCGGTGCGGTGGCTATACGTTACTGACAGATGTTGCGTTGTTTTACTTGGTTTGGGAATTAAAATGTTAACTAATTTTGAATTTAGATTTAATATTGTACATGTCTGTACATATCATTCATGGGTAGAACAAGATGCAGGGGTTCAATACATTGGATTTGGCATATAGCTATCGTCACACCCAATCAAGGATTCAATATTAGATTTCATAAGAATCTATAATATTTTTTACAAGTCTGAGTTTTCTTAAATCTTCTATAAGTTTAAACTCATAGAACTATAAAGTAAATCACCATACGAATATAAATGTTTAATCAAACTGCAACAAAACCATTAATAGAAATAACTTCTAGACTAAATGAGAAATGGATTTAACAAGATTTTGACAAATTTGCCTGGTAGCTATTAAGCATAAAACTTGATATCTAGATACGTTAGAATGAACCAACTGAAGGTTATGAATTTGTGAAATCATTAATATCATTCGTTTAATAAACTGTACACACACCCCGTGCGAAGAACGGGTACTCAGCTAGTCAACAATAAATATTAAATTCAATTCTGCCAAATAAAACTTTACAGGACTACAATTTGTCTGTTAATCCTAATGTAAATCCTGGTTTTCCTGTAAATTGTCAATATAATTTGTATAGGGTGATAATAACAGCCCGAAAAAAATAATTTGTTTTTTTTTTAATCAAACATCAATTAATTGTGAAAAGATCAAAGTTAGGTTATAGACTTTTGAACGTTACACACCTTTGGTCATTACCCTAGCCTTGCTCTTCAGGGGGATCGTAGGTTATAGACTTTTGAACGTTAAACACCTTTGGTCATTATCCTAGCCTTGCTCTTCATTGATGGTCCACTAGTAGTCAGAAAAACATCATAATTATTTGTTAGCATGGACTGATACTAACATCAAATTAAAGCTCTTTAAATGGAGATCAATGGCGCAGACCCTACCTCAGATAAACACCCAAGTCTTTGCCAGCTTAAAAAAAAACTTGGCAGTTAGGTAATTTTTATTTAGGCCTAACTTTCAAAAGTTTTTATTATTGTATTTTTGTAGGAATTGATTAAATATCTGGGAGGATAGAATACAAATATTGGTCATAAAATTTTAGAAATTAAAAAAAAGTTTAGAATATCATTAAATGATACCTGATATATTGCAACGCTACTGAATGATGCAGTGACTAATAAAATATTTTGTTATTCCATGTCTCATTTTTAAAAGAATTGCCAGCAATTACTTGTAATAGAAATAAATTTTGTTCAAGTAAAAAAAAACGATAAACCAACATGGGTTATCAATTCTCGGTTTTTAAGTTTTTTTTTAGTTTTTTTTTTTTTTTTTTTTTTTTTTTTTACAAAAATCGATAAACCCTACAACTGACATTAACAACCAACCTATTCCTAGTATATAATAATAGGCCTACACTTGAACTTATGGTCATTTACATTTCATTCAATCAAAATGGCACCTACTCTTTTGACACAGTTTCATTTATGACACATTAAAAGAATCAAAATCAAAATGTGCTTTTATGCGGTGACGGATAACAGATAGTAGCAGTTAAAAGAGTGACAGTTAATCGAGGTTCTACTGGATCTGTTTTCTGTGTTATGTCAGTGGCGGCAACCGGGAGTCGGAAGAAAATTATATATATATCACCTCAAATTAATGAACGAGCCAAAAATGAGACCAACCAATAATGAACGAGCCACTAAAACTTTACCAATAAAATCATATGAAGAAAACCTTATAAATTCTGTTCTATTCGATCTATGACTGAATATCATACATCCCAGTCTGGAAATATTTCTTCCAGTACATCCTGTGAATAATTGATAGAGCGTACAAAGCTTACAAAGTAATTATTTAATTCTTTTTACGATTGTTGTACGAATTCTTCATGCAAATCCTTCGATATATTTCTGCCTCTGATCATGTAACAGGCTCAACGGCAATTTCTTTCCTTAAACGCACTTATATTGGTTTAGAATCAAATAAAACCATAAATTTCTTACCACTGATTAAAGGTTTTGAAGGTTTTTAACTTTCCGCCATTTTGAAATGAACAAAGATAGCTTAATTCTGTTTTTACCAAAACGTATCTCTTACTAGATCTTTTAAATAGTGTTTAATGACATCCGTTTGTATCTAAAAGTCCCAAGATTCGAACCAGTGACCCTCGGTTTCTCAAACACCTTTTACTTATGCGAGTAATAACCAAAATAGGCCTACATCACCACAGAAACTGTTTAATGAAACTGTTATCAAAATTAAAATATGAAAACTCTGTGCCTTTACTAACCTTTGTAATGACTGTTTAAAACTAAAACAAACCAATCACAACACAAACAAAAATATTAATAAATTCTAAATTAATTATTTTTATGTGACAATACAATTACATTACAAACGCCAAATTATGTTTATTTATTAAACCTAAAATTCTTCAAGACAACTTTCTTCTAATAATAAATTAACATTGTGGACAGAAACAAATCAATCTAATACATAACCATTTCACATTTAAAACTTTAGTACCAGGGGGACCGAGCTTAAGCTCGGCAAAATTATTACTTTCGTTTCTCACACAAAGCTCGTTCGCTCCGCTCACTCCCCAGGCGGAAGGTTTGCTGCACATTGGTATGATTTTCCTAAACTACAGTTTAAAAATGTAACACATTGGTTTATTTTATCTACAGTTATCAGCTGATTTTTGTTCAATTTAAAAATCTCCATAAGGATAACATGGCAACTTTGAAGGGCTCTAGCGCGAAAACCGGATTTTTCCCAGCTATGGGACCAGCTCCAATCGATTTCTGGTGGTCAAAACCCCCATATTCAATAAAAAAAATCAAAAATCCTTGGAGCGAAAAAAAACTTTGCCCGTACAAACAGAGCTTGTTTTAGAGTATAAAATAAAATAAAAATAATAGATAATTCCTGCAAAATTATGAAGGAAACTGGCTGTAGGCAAGACACCAAATGAGAAGATTTTTTGGTTAATGAGTCATAAACGAATTTCAGGAATGCAGTTTTACAACCTTTGTCCCTATAACCCGGTACCAACTCAATGGTCCTGTAGTGCTTCGATATCTGTAGTTAGATGGTTCCCCCAACACCAAGTCCCTTCCCGGCCAAAACTTGCCTCGGTCAGATGCGAATTCTGAGGGGAGAGATGGAAGGAAACGTGAAAGTACCGGTTGTGTTGAAAGTATAGGTTGTGTTGTCCACCGTCCCAACTCCACATCAGCTGGTCATTCAAACAATCACCGCGACACTCGCATACTGCTGAAACCCCCTATTTAGAGCTTATGCCATGGGATCTTTGTTGTGCTATGACAGAAAATATGTGGGCTTGAGCAGACTACTAAGAGTTGCGTTCTGTAATCAATAATTTTACATAAAAATCTTAAGAAGTTAGAATTAGTCCTTTTAATCAACTTTATCACAGAGCTTACAATGTAGTAATCAATAGCTTTTAAGAAATCTTTTATGTCTTAATAGTCAGTAACTTCTTTTTTCTTTATGACATTACTGTACACTCTTGTTCATCGGACTTGGCGACATCTGAACTCCGCTTCATCGGAACTGGAAATCTGGATATTATTAATTCTTTTTTCTTACAAAATAAATAATTTTTCTGTTTTAGCGCCTTTAATTTCCATTCGTTCTATCCGCACAACAGTGAAGTATCACATTTTGCATCAAAAGTCATCAGGCGTTTTCCATTATCTGTACCCATTGATGTGATTTACGAGGCCGTGGAGTATACGCACGGGGGCAAGAAGTGAACATCCGCGTCGACCGCTTCCCAAACTGTCATTCAATCTGTCTTGCGTCGCGACTGCACCTGTGTTACGTGGAAGTCAGTTGACTGCTGGAATATGAATATGGAATATGAAGAATATGAATATGGAATATGAAAATTAAGATTTTGGATCTTTATTTCCTGCGTTGTTTTTATTCCTATAGGTTCATTGTTACCATGTTCAAAGTTTGATTGCCTTATTTTCATAAAATCACTCGTGTTATCTTAAAAACAAGAGTGAATATAATCACGATAGGTCACCGTACGGGCGGAAATGATGACTCACGACGGACTCCGCTTTATCGGAATCTTTTGACATCCGAACCGGTTGTCCGCCACATTAGTTCCGATGAACCAGAGTGTACTGTATTGAATTGTGATCTGAGTAGCATTATTTTTAGTTTCCTTGACTGTGATATCCAAGCTCATCAGTGATATTAACCATATTGACACAATGTGTTGCATGTATAATGTTCGTAATATTCCTATTTCCTATCAATATTAGTACACTCCTTGTCGTTTGCCCTATTCTGATGACGCATCACCCCTGCAGGTTCGTGTGTCCGAGTGTCCAGCATGGACGAGGTGGCGCAGGCGCTGGGCACTTACAACCTCCGCCTTGTTACCGTGGACTTCTGGAAGACGTACAGTCTGACGCCGGTGGGCGTGCGCGCCATCAGCCGCTGCAGCATGCTCGAGGAGGTCGACTTCGGCTGGTGGTGAGAGCAGCAATAACACTTATGTGGGCAGGATTTTTGAATACCATGCAGTACCTAAGGCGGGAACCTGAAGTGAGGGCCTCAACTCGTATTATCTGGCCTGCTTGGTTTGGGGATGAACAATTTAAATGTAGAACTTGCCAGTTAGATCCACAACAGTGTTCTCAACGTGGTTGTCAAATGTCACTGTGCAGTTCTTCAATTATGGTATCTAACAACATATTAGATAGTAACAAGACTGGAGATGGAGATAAACCGGCTGTTAGGCTTCGCGAAGAGCCTTCAACTGATATATTGATAAACATAAGGGGTGCTACAATAGGCCTTTTAGGCCGAGTTAGATAAAGGTATCATTACCTGGCCCCGCCAAAGGAAATAAAAAACAAGTAGAGGGTTATAGGGCTATACTGTTTCCCACCTTCCAAAGGGTGCTATTGGGAAATGTGCCAACCCAGCTTTCCTAGCGTCTTCAAATCTCTCCATGAACAAACAAGAGATAAAGAGCCTTACGGCTACCAGAGTTTTGCCCACAAGTAATTTATGATGGACACATGTCCTGCCCTTTCTTTTTTTTGTGTAGCATAGTTATTTTTATAGATAATTTATTCGACAAAAGCAGGTAATACAATTGTAATCATAAACGGTTCATAGATCTGTTACACACAAATAGGGACTAACAGTTATTTCAAGAAGTTAATCTAAGAATCATACCATTGACTATATACACTAACATGAATAGAGTTCTCTTTAAATGTATCTGTGTGATGCCAAAATATGGACAGTTCACTGTATGATGCGCCAGAGGCACTACCAATGACGTAATTATTCAGCTGATGGTTCAGTAGGTACTTGATAAAAGTCATATTATCATAAATGGAACCCTCAATCATAAAATGTTGCTTGTGGGTTTAGAAGCATAGTAGAACCAGTTATATTTCACTCTTACTTCATCTACACCACACTAGATTGCACTATTATAAATTTCAAACACGTCTATGCTTCTAGAAGTCTGTTCACATTAGTGTGTATAGTCAAGAGTTGCAATTTGCTGACATGTTTCTCCCGGCCGCAGTCTGGGTGTGAGTGTGCCCGGCGACTGCCTCACCGCGCTGGCTGTCGGCTGCCCGCGGCTGCGGAAGCTGTTCATGGCGGCATTGCGCGGCATCATGGACCGCGACCTGGAGCCGTTCCTCACCCACTGCCGCCAACTGCGCCAAGTCGACCTACTGGGTGTGCGCAGCATCACGGCGGACATCTGCCTCAGGTCAGGGCCGCCAACATGTAGTGCACTGGTCGTAGATAAAAAAGACATGCCACATACAAATAGATGTTTGTTCAGATAGGTGGTTTATTCTGGATTCTCAGGGAAATACGTTAAGTTAGGAAATCTATTCCAGTGATTGATTTAAGGGGACTTTTTTAAACTCTTACTGTCTGTAACTCTAACTTTTGTAGCATATTTCAGGCATTTCCTACAATTTACAAGTGCATCTGTGCTTTCAATACCCAGAATATGTAACAATTTTATTTTTAATTACATTACATTATTTTGTAACTACAAAAAAAAAAAAAAATAGAATGAAAAATTTGCCAGGAATGGGAACAAAGGCGGCTAAGCTTTCATTTTCAGTTTTTCCTTACTTATTTTTATTTTATCAAAATCAATGATATTTTATTTATTATTTACATCACTATCTTTTGTGATACAGTTTGTTCAGACCACGACCAAAAGTTTTACGAGGCTACAGTAGTTAACTTTCAATTTAAAATTGAGTTTGAGGTAAATCAATCATGTGATCAGGGAGAGTCTTGGAAATTCATGGTAAATTTTCTGTTAACACTCTGTCAATTTTTCCTCGATTTTAACTTGTAAATAGTTGTATTATTTAGTAAATTATTGTGAACATTTTTCATAACTGATTAGTAAAATCAATTCACAGCATTTTAAGATTTGGAATCTGATCCCGGAAAATACCTGCAATAATTTATTAAATAATAACATAAACTCACCATTACAAACAATGAACTCAAACAAAGAATCGTAAATTTTGCTGGAAAATATGTGAGGTTGAATAAAAAAATTATGTTTTGCCTAAAGATTGAGAAATATAATCTTTGAGATGATTGTAAAAGCGCCAATTTCTAACAATTCGTTAGGCCTAAGCATATTTAAGTTTTAGAGGGTACTACATTAATCTCCTGTGATTGAATACCTCTTATACTGTTACTTAAACCTTTTGTCGAAATAGTCTATCTTTATAAATTTCTCTCCATTTTATTTTCGTGCAAATATTTTGCCTTCCTTGACCCAAACAAATTGGTAGCCAGCAAATAGACCACGCAAAAGTCACTGATTTTTAACATTGTTCACCCCAAAAGTCACTGAAAATTCACAGATTTTTGTACCTATTTGACATGAGACACCCTGTTCACTGTCAGTCCATTGATCTGCTTGAATCCTCGCGGCCACTTGTCTTTCACCACCCTGGTGTGTGGAAGTTGGACGATGAGTGCTGACTCCTTTTGCCCCTGAATGATAGGACACGATGGGTTGCCAGAATGTCTTAATCTTTCAAGTCGATGTTGATTGCTGCACCAATGTCCTTTATGATCTTCATCACATTTTCATTGTTTGTTACCGGTATTCCCACTATTTCTACATTATTTTTTCTGGAGTATTGTACCAAATTTTTCATTCTTGATTTTTGTTCTTTCACTTCAGGAGACAGTTCTTTGTTTTTCTTTATTCACTCAAGATTTTTATTTGATTTCCAGATAAATTTTGTACAATATCTTGCATTTTTTTATTATATTTATCTATGTGATGGAAAATGCTATATATAAATTTAATAAAATCCTCAAATTGTTTTGAGTTGTCTTTACTTTCCTTTGCAATTTTATTTTTAAAGGATTGTAATGTTTTCAAAAGAAAATCTTTGGTTATTTCAGTACTTTATGATGATTTCGTATTCACTGATGATGATCCTTTATTTTATGGGTTCTACATTGCTCACACAGCCAATCTTTTTTGGCTCTCCTAATTTTTTAAAGTTTCTTGAGTAAATTTACACACTTGTAGTAGTACTAGTAACCCTTTCCATACTGTCCGGAACATTTAACACTGTCTCCGTCACACTTAACATTGCGAACTCCACAGTTGCCCGGCACAATCTCAATATTATAACATAAAAGACGAATAAACTTTTAAACACGCAGAACAGCAACTGCGGTGAAAACTACACATGGTGAGTAATCTTGGCTGGTGGTCTTGGCCAGCCACAAGCAGAGCTCCTCACACCATAAACAACTGATAACGTCTAATATTCATAGTTATTTCTCCTATTATGTTACCATCGCTGGTGTTTGTTGCAGGTTCCTGTGCATGTTCCCCCACCTCCAGCTGTTGGACCTGAGCTTCTGTGACCAGATCCAGGAGTCGTTGATCGTCAGCTGGCGGCAGCAGTTCCCCCACGTCAGCATCAAACGCAGCTTCCAGTCCGAGGGAGCCGCCGGCTGCTACCTGCCCAACCACTACTGACACCGGCCTAACCTTCCCGGTAAACTCACAGTTGTGGAGGTTGACTTTCTGATGTCATTTAATGCATTGGTCAATAAGGAAATCGGATGGAGTCACTAAAAGTGGCTAAGACTTCAAAATACAAAAATCAGTTAGAAACATTAAGAACAATTAATTCAGTAATAATCATATATTAGTGGAGTTTAATATTTTATATCAGAATAATCTCCTCAGTTTTTAAACTAAATCAACATTCACTGTATACATTTAAGCGAATAGACTTCTCATTCAATGCATTTCATTGATACTGAAATTAGGACTAGTTCATTTGTGCCGAGCCAGTGTTGCTGCATCGTTGTTACTGCAACAACCAGTAAAAGTACAGCAAAAACCCACAAGCACAGTATAAATAAAATTCTCAATTTATGAAATGTTAAATCTAAGGTTCAGAAGAGTGGTAGAAATATTTAAATTAGCATATGTCACATTTTGATCACGTACACTGCATGAGATACTGCCACCTTAGATTGGTTCCAAATAGAGAAGTAAATTCACATTAATATCAAACATTTTTTAAACTGGTGTCTTCTTCTTTATGACGTTCCTCAAGGGTATAAAGTAGGTCCTCTTGTTTTCATTCCTTACATAAATGATTTAGCAACTTCAGTAAATTCTAGAATCATACAATTTGCCAATGGCACCACAATGTTGATTAAAGCCACATTTGTTTCAATAGCAGCCATTGAAACATCTGAAAATTTTAACACCATGGAACTTTGGTAAAAAATGGTCTTCAAGTACTATACTAAAATTTAAAAATGTAATAACTCGCGATATTTGACCTTTTGAGATCTGGGTTGTAGCATTTTGCTCTACCTTCAAAGACCTTTAAAATGATATACAACATGACATAGGCCAATAAATTTTCCTTTAGAACTTCCTCTAGAGTGCGTTTCCCATGTTATGCCCAGGCTGGAAAGGTGACAACGTTGACTTTCTTCATCTCTCAGATGTTCCCAACAAGAATCAAAAGTCAAATTTTGTTAGACTTTCAGTGCCTGCCCAACCTGTTTAGCGCCTGGACTATGAGGTATTATGTAACATTTTGTGTCAATAAACAATTTCATTTCATTTCCCCAGGAAAAATCAAATTTTGTCCAAAAATTTTAATTTGTAACATTGGTCTTATGAGTTGCCATATTGGTAACGAAATAAAAACAAAAGGTAAACAGCAATAAAAGAACTATAATTTTAAGCGATATTTTTTAAACAGCTGTTAACTGTAAAGACGCAAAGTTGGTTGTTGGTTTAAACTTACAAGGCTGATTACCATGATACGATAACAAAATTAATTAAAACCAACTAGCAAGGCTCGGTTAACCTGGTACTGTAGTTTAATGTCTGAAATTTTATGTTTAATTAAAAAACAAAAATGACAGGTATAATATATTTTCTTAATTTGTTGTGATTGTTGCTTGGATACCCAGGGTTGCCACAGACATTAAAAGTCAGGAAAAGTCAGGAATAGTCAGGATTTTTGGGTTTTGGTCAGGAAAAGTCAGTAAAAAGTTTGAAAAAATGCCGAAAGTCAGGAAAAAATAGGGAAAAAGTGCCAAAGGTCAGGAAAATTTGCAGTGTCACAATCCGACCGCCTCGATTTTCGATCGTTTTCATAAATAAAAATTACTAAGTAGTGGGTAAAATGTATTAATTTTATACATTAATTACCTATTAGTAATGTATATTTCTATTATGCTTTTCATTGTTACAATGTTATTTTTTACATTATTATTGGAACACTTTGTTTTATTTTTAGCCAATTTCTCTACAGGGAATATTAGCGAATTTCCCTATAGGGAATACGCTATTATGATAATACTCATGATAAGACCTAAGGCCGGGACCGTATTACTTTTTTGTTTTGAGGTCCATAGGAGCCAACACCGTTTGTTCAAATTCATATATACGAGGTGGCCCATGCGCGAATTGCACATTTTATGATTCTGTGTAAGTGAAACTCACCTACAGTACATGAATGTTGACTATGAAGTGACAGAGATCTATTTTTGTTTACTATCTGGCTTTTAAAATTCATCTGAAGGTAATCAGCTGTTAAATTACAATTCACATTAAAGAACTTGCAATAAAAGTTGGTTAACATTTTAAAGCGCCCTCTAGAAATAAATCAAAGGCGAGGGGGCGAAGCCCGAAACAATATGACCTTTTTAACTACGATTCGTCACTGCTGTACATCCTAAGCTTTAAAATGACACCTCAATCTTAAAAATCGGTTCAGTAGGTCGAGAGAAAAAGGGACGTAACAGACGAAACCCTTATAGAAATAAAAAGATAGATGTATATATATGTGTTCATTTACACAATCAATTTTGAAAGACACCTTTTATTTCCATGAAATTGGTAAGGTGTAAGACATTTCTTCAGGTTAAGTTCTAAAACCAGGTTGATCGGACAGTCAGAACAGGGTTTTATGGGGTTTCAAAAAGATTAAAATAAGGGTTTTTGGTATTTTTCACCCTAAAAATTTTAATTCATAAATTTTCAAAGAGACCATTCAAAAGAACTTAAAAAAAAACAAATAATTTTGTGTTCTGAATCATTTACTTAGCTTCACTGGTTACGGAAAAATTAAAAAAAAAAAACAAGTTTACCATTGGATTTTTTTTGGGAAACCAGTAAAACTTGGTATATTGCTTATTTTTTAACATTTTCCAACAAAAATCTTGATAAGCTTAATAAATGCTATATGTAAATAAAATTTTTCATTTCCTTTTGTTAATTAAC
The DNA here is from genome assembly GCA_030545055.2 of Neoaliturus tenellus. Lineage (NCBI taxonomy): Eukaryota > Metazoa > Arthropoda > Insecta > Hemiptera > Cicadellidae > Neoaliturus > Neoaliturus tenellus. The sequence continues at coordinate 76,924,858 of CM061532.1, forward strand.
TAAACCATTGGAAACTTACTGAGTATTTCACTGTGACTGGGGATTTCAATAAAAATTTTAGCAATGGGCAACTAAAGGAATGTAGGAGATTGCATTAAAAAAATATTCCGAAGGAAATTAACTAAAAACAAAAAAATGAGTCTTTATTTGTAAAACCCCGCGTTTGAAAAAGTCAGGAAAATCTCTCAGATTGGTCAGGAAAAGTCAGGAAAAATGGCCCCAAAAATTCTGTGGCAACCCTGATACCAATAATTGGAATTGGAAAATGTTATAAAAATTTATGAAAAATTTATGAACTAGCTATGCATATTGATTTAAAATGTCTCAATACTAAAAGACAGTTTAGGTTTTTTGGTAGGTCTACTGTATGGTAATAAAATAGTAGTAGACAATGAGTTAATAACCCTTTTCAGACCAATCAAACCATATCTTTTTGCCTGTGAAAGCCAAATTTACTGGTAAGTAGGCTAATTTTCATTTCATTCTGTAATTGTCAATGTAAAAAGCTGTTAACATTAATTATTTGTTACAGAGCTGGGGACGATGAAGCATTTCTTTTACACAGTTTGGAACGTGGAGAATCGAATTTGAAGACTGCTCATCACAGACATACTCTAAAGAAGATGGTTCTCTGTGTTACTAATACTTGAGTGACAAGTATTTCAACAACTGTATTCTGTTTTGCATATATATTTTTATAATAATCATAATGATTATAGAGATTATATTTAAAGAAGAGTTGTGCATCAAATCTGTGAATATTTTAGACTGTTATTCTTGAATAATTCTTTGAATGTTCTTGACTGTTTACCGTCATGGTCTCATTACTGATATTTCTATTTATATTTTATCTCCAGTATTTTATCTCTAAGGCATAATAAAATTATTATTTGTTCCTATATCTGTTGTTGTATATAAATATAAAATTTCCTATTTATTTATAGAAGTACATTCCATTTTTTAAAACAATTTGTAGATTGTTTTAGTTTTATTATAGCTCGTATTTTAAGATTTTGTTTTATGTTTAATGTATGGTTGAATAAATTATAATTTATGCTTGTTATTTCATTGATTTTTTTAATTCTTGCTGCCCCAAATACTTTTTGTAAATTCCATAACATTTGAGGATTACTTGGTGTGTACGGTGTACCCTAGCTCTTGTGACAAAGACTCAAACAATTAAGGAAGAAGGAAATTAGAAGTAATTTTAGTTTACATCAAAATTAATAATCTGAATGGGCCAAATTCATGGTATGGAATAGTTTCAGAGGTAAAAGAACTTAAAAAATAAATGTTATCAAAAACATTTTTTTGTAATTAGTAGTAAATGTAATGTATAAACTAACTTCATAGGTGTCAAATCTATAATTTTACTATTTTAATTTTTGGATTCTCCATTATTTCTTACCAAACTCTCCTTCCAGGTCTTGGTTTATGATTAAAAACAATAATAATGCAACAATAATAATTTGTGGAGTAATAACTACTATAAATACTTTGCATTTTTATTTTTAGTTATAAATTGCTCAAATATCAAGTTTTTTTTTTTTTTTTTTGTATTAACCCCAGTGACATTTTGTAGGAGAGTACCAAATGTTTTTAGAGAAAATAGTCCAAACCTCTCAAAGTCAGTGGGCATCCCGGGGTCGAACCCGTGACCTCTTGAACTGAAGTCCAAGAGCAATTGTCTCAGTAAGTAAATTCTGGAGCCACAAGTACATTTTTCTATAAAATCATCTTATGGAACTCAATGTAACTTAATCACAACCTTGTTCATAATATGCTCAATGGTATGTTAGAGCCCCTCAAACCCAAACTAACGTAGACTGATGATGTTTGGGTTTGTGAAAATTACAATTTGTTAGGAAATGAGTAAACATCTAAAACGACAAATAGTTTATATTATTTCCATAAAGACCATATTTATTACTACAAATACTAGATACTACAAAAACTAAAAACTTAAACCCTATGTGTTAAAACTAATTTAAAGAACAACCAAAGCACCAAATTGTGCTTCTGCCAATGTCATGGCGCTTCTTGAAATCCAGTGCAAATCCCAGTGCTCTGGGAGGCTTTCTTTGTTGTCTAGAATTCTGGGTTATCAAAAGCCAGGTTTGCAGGACTCTCAATTTTTTTTTTTTTTAATAAATGAATATTGTCCAGAGATAACTTGTTGGCCAGTGAGGGGTTGCGGGGTGAGGGGGAAGCCGAAGCATGCCATTGGCCAAAACAATTTGCTTTTTGTTTTTTTTATTCCACCATATGTTAAGTTATTTACAAAACCAAAAACATACATCATCCCTACTATGTTGTCTTTCATTTTGCAATCAGCTGTCTTTCTCTACATTGAATTAGGCTAGCTGGTTTGTCATCAAAGCTACAGTACTCTCTCGTTCATCGGACTCGGCGACATCGGAACTCCGCTTCATCGGAACTGAAAATCTGGACATTATTAATTTTTTTTTCTTACCAAATAAATAAATTTTACGTTTTAGCGCCTTCAATTTCCATTCGTTCTATCCGCACAACAGTGAAGTATCACATTTTGCATCAAAAGTCATCAGGCGTTTACCATAATCTGTACCCATTGATGTGATTTACAAGGCCGTGGAGTGTTTGCACAAAAATAGAAAGAGGAAGGGGACAGGAAGTGAACAATACATCCGCTTCGACCGCTTCTCAAACTGTCATTCAGTCTGTCTCGCGTCGCGACTGCACCTGTGTTACGTTCAATTCTGTTGACTGCTGGAATATGAATATGGAATATGAGAATAAAGATTTTGGATCTTTATTTCCTGCGTTGCTTTTATTTCTATAGGTTCATTGTTACCATGTTCAAAGTTTGAGCGCCTTATTTTCATAAAATCTCTTGTGTTATCTTAAAAACAAGAGTGAATACAATCACGATAGGTCACGTAAGGGCGGAAATGATGACTCACGATGGACTCCGCTTCATCGGAATTTTTTGACATCCGAACCGGCCGTCCACCACATTAGTTCCGATGAACGAGAGTGTACTGTAATTGTTTTCTTTTCTTAGCAAAACGTTTTCATGTAGAATAGTACAATCTGTGTTTGTTTTTATTCCTTAGTTAACCAAATGATCGGTAGGTTTCGGATGTAAATTTCCCCTCTCTCCCCAACCCCCTCAATGGCAAACAAGTCATCTCCCGACAGTATATGCAATTTATGCAACCCTCTCCTGGAGACAGTGACTTAAATGGTAAAAAGAGTCGAAACGTGATTTTTTTTAAAGAACTATGAACATACGTTATAGCTTTTTAGTACATGTTGATTTTGACCTGTATGTGTTATATCACTGTGAAAACTTGTATTCCTGATACTGTAGCCATTTTTATCCTACGTAGTCTTTTAAATCACTGTTCAGGAAATACAATAGGTAATAAAATAATTTAGAATAATATTTGTATAAAAATTTATTTTATATTAACTTGAATCACAGTGAAGTACAAGTACAAAACCAATAAATAAAGCCTTATAATCTAATATAGATGTAATACAAATGAAATTTCGAATCATGGTTTACTATCACTATGACTATCACTGATGATTATTTTTGTGAAATCTGATCAACAGCATTACTTGTGGATGTGAGTCAACTTGAGGACTTGCGGATGTAAGTGTCCTCATCCTCGTCGGTCATAATGATGAGAGTCGCCCCGTCGTGCAGACTCGACCGAATTGACATGGCACTCCCATGAATGTCAGTGACACTTCGGGTGAAGGAGAACTGTTGGGTGAGCCGGTGGCCCTCTTCAGTGGTGGGGATGCGGCATAGGACACGAGGAGCTCCTGGCGGGTTGAGCAGTTCCGTAGCAAAGTCCGAGATCACCGTCCACGCGTAGTCTGAAAAGAAAAATTTCGAAAGATTTGAAATTCAAGAATGAATATACTAAGAAAATAAAGGATTATGTTGAAAATGGATGCATAAGAAAGAAGAGGATAACATCATCTACGATCATACATTTTACCTACCTCATTTTGGAGTGGTAAATCCTAACAAGCCAAATTAAGATTTTTGAAATTAAGGTATTTGATGCAGCAGCAGAATCTAATAGTGTCTCATTTCATGATGCCCTGCTGAGTGGGCCGGACTACTTGAACCCATTGCCGTCTGTGCTTTTGAAATTTCGGTTGGGGAAATTCGCTACTGCTGGTAACATTAAGGAAATGTTCCATTAGGTACTTATTACAAAGGAAGATGTGGATTCACAGAGGTTCTTGTGGAGGGACAATCCCAATGATCGGCCAAACACATACACAGCCATGCAAAAGGTTTTTCAGAAAAATACCCTGAAGCGAGTAATTTAATGCTGACTAATTAGTTATTCTTTAAAGAATGCATGGATGACCTGCTTGACTCCACTGACTCTGAAAAGGAAGCAAGACACAGAGTGCAAGAAATAATAGAAATTCATAAGTCTGGCGGATTTAAAATCTGCAACTGGTTGTCTAATTCCGAAAAGCCATTGGAAATTTTTGCCAAGTATGCAGGTCTGTTGCAATGGGGGTAATTTTAACTTAGTTAGGTGGTAGTTGTTCAAGTAAAATACTGTATTATTAATTTAAGATGGAGTTTGGTTCAAGATTATTGCCAGTAAATTAGTTTGAAAATTAGTAAAAAAAATCTTGAACTATTTGAAAAAACGAATGTATAAAAACCATCAGGTTATGGAGCTCTGACTCACCGATGTGCTCCTCCGTGGCGTGCTGCGCAGTCACACAGAACCTGATGATGTACTTCCCCTTGATCCTGGCTGGCACCATGTGCAGCTTCCCCGCATGGTTGATGTTCGCCAGCAAATCCGTTGTTAATTTGTCTCCTTCACCCCTCAAACGGAAACACACCAAGCCCAACTGCAAAATTGAAATTTATATAAATTGAAGTTGGTTTTGAATGCAGGATGTAACACACAAGCAGTTTAAGCATTCCCCAGAAGTCAAAACCCCTACAACCATATGCTTGATTGAAAGCCCTTTATGTGAAAATTCTATAAAAATTTTCGATGGATTAATCTCTATCCTCTCGATCACATAGGGCTCTGTCCCACACATAATCAAATTACAATGTTATTATAATGAAAGCAACATTTTAGTGATTTATTTATTTCAATAAATACATGCATCCAATAATTGAAAATATGCAATAATTTGATTGACAGCTACAGGAAAACCCTTAACTGCTATCTTGATACAATTACAATAGGAACAAAAATTACGATGGTAGTTGGCAACAATTAAAAGGTAAAAGAAGGTTGTTAAATGTACATAAAACAAAATGGCACATGTGATAAATTATCATTCTTAATCAAGCAGAGTGATGAAGCATCTATTGGTAAATAAATATATTGAATGATTCACTCTCACTGGATTTCTTATTGTCTAATTTCAATCTGTTGTTAGCATCATTAATTAATATTCCAATGACATACAAATGGCAACTGGGTCCAGAATTGTCCTAACAAGGATCGATTTAACAACCCCAGCATTACGGGGTGAGCACTTTAACACTGTGCTACTCAGTTATTTTACTTTTCTTTTAACCTACTATTTTTTTCTATCTAACACAAAACTGTTAATTTTTGCCTTAAGAGCAATAGTCAAGTTCCCAAAATGGGTTGCTTTATATCTTTTGTTGTTATAAAAATAGCAGCATTTTCCTTACCAGAACCTCATTCAGCACTTCAAATCTCTTATCTTTGCGTACATGATCTTCAAACCTCTTAGCTAGTCGAACATGGTTACGGATGTATTGTTGCAGTCCCGAGATGCCGTATGAACGTAGCACAAACCACATCTTCAAAGCTCGAAATCTTCTACTCAGAGGGATTTGCCAGTGACGGTAGTCAAATACTTCCTGATCATGTTCATGCCGGAGATATAAAGGGTCAACCTGAGGAAATAGTAAACAATTATTGTTGAAATCTATTCTATTTCAACCATATAACTTTTGGTTTTTTATATTTTATAACTGAGAGTCTACTTTCAATTTTCTGCTTAATTTTATAAAAATAAAAAAAAAACCATTATTGGTTTTGGAGAAACAACTTGAATAATCAAGACTATATATGTATGACTCAAAAATGATTTTAGTGCATATATAAATGGGCTTTACCTATTTTTAAAAGAACATCTTATTGTAGGCTACGGTATGTTTTTCTAGCCATTTGGATTAAAATGCTGTAGAACCCAATCAACCATTGTAATATATGTGAACTTATTTGCAATTAAAATCTACATTTACTATAGAATACTAGAGGGGTGCCTCTCCAGAAGATTGTGCCCCGTTAATCAGATAGGGTTGATATTTCAGGTGTTTGATTGCTCCTATTCCACCTTTAACGTGTGTTCTTCTGTTGTACATGTTTTACCATTGACTAGATCATGGTAATTAGAACAAATTTTCTTGAACTATATACACTAACTTGAATAGACTTCTCATAGCCTAGGCTTGTTTGGAACCAATTTATCCACGAAATCGTGTTTGGCACGATATTCTTTAGCGGACATGAAATGTGTCATATAACAGATGGATCAATAATAAACTCAAGGATGAAATCTTTTGTAACTGAGGCTTATGTTTATGTTGTGACTAAATGTTTTTGCAACACTGTAAATCCATTTGAATAATTATAAGATTGATTGCAACGCCTCTGACGTGGCGAAAGAAACCTTCGAAATTTGGAGCGTAACAAAATACATTGGATGTGAGTCTATTCACAATAGTGTATATAGTCAATGGCTTTACTATCAGTAGTTGTACAAATTTTCAATTCGATCAAAATCATTCCACATGTCAATGTTATGAGGAAAAAAAACTAAATTTAAGTTCTACCCGTGTCTTTCAGAGAAGACATTTCTAAAATGCAAAACCTTAGTGCAAAACCATAAAATTAGATGATTTTTAAAACCTGAAACATTGACGTTGGTCCAGACATTGGGGAGGAGTTGTGTTAACAAAAAAACACTTATTGTAAAAAAAGTTTCATATTACCGAATTTTAAGGATTTTCATTAAACTTGCATGCATTTCAACTGAGATAAACAAATGTTTTAAAATTAGCACATACAGGTAATGTATTACTAAATTGAGTAATGGATTCTCAAGTAATGGAGTGAGTAATTCAATACTTTTTAAAGCCATTATAATGTATAATACAGTATGTATACAGGGTGTTCGGAAAAAACGTTTCAGGAATGCAGGAGGTTATTGCCCACATCAAAATAAGCAAAAAAGTTCCCATAAACATATGTCCTAAAATGCTTCGTTAACCCGCTAGCCGCCATTTTGTTTTTTACACTAAATAATTTTTATTTCCGTAATGGATCATTGTATTAAGTTGATATTTGGCATGCACCTTTATCATAGCAATACCCATTTTCAAGAAAAAAGTTATTTATTTCCAATGTGTATTTTCAAAATGGCGGCCATTTAAAAATTTTAAACTAAAATATCTCAAAACCGGTAAATTTTATAAAAATTTTACTCGGAACAAAAAAGTTGACAAATTTAATTATCTAACCAATGGTACCAAGTTTGTAAGGATCTGACAACAAATAACTGAGTAATTGGGATTTTTCAATTAAAATTACCTTAATTTGCATTGATTACAATGCAAAATCAATGTTTTTATGCATAAAAATCTCAATAACTCAGTTATTTGTAGTCAGATCCTTACAAACTTGGTACCATTGGTTAGATAATTAAATTTGTCAACTTTTTTGTGTCTAATAAAAGTTTTATAAAATTTACCGATTTTGAGATATTTTAGTTTAAAATTTTTAAATGGCCGCCATTTTGAAAATACAAATTGGAAAAAATAAATCTTTTCTTGAAAATGGGTATTACTATGATAAAGGTGCATGCCAAATATCAACTTAATACAATGATCCATTACGGAAATAAAAATTATTTAGTGTAAAAAACAAAATGGCGGCTAGCGGGTTAACGAAGCATTTTAGGACATATGTTTATAGGAACTTTTTTGCTTATTTTGATGTGGGTAATAACCTCCTGAATTCCTGAAACGTTTTTTCCGAACACCCTGTATATTTGTATGGGTGTCCCGGAACTCTCTGGAACCCTTTTGTATATTTATTCCTTGCATCGAGACAAGAAAAAAACATCATACAAATAGGGGTCTAAAATCCATCGTTTAGCCGCTAGCCGCCATTTTGTTTTTTTCACGTAATAATTTTTATTTCCGTAACGGATGGTTGTATTCAGTTCATATTTGGTATGAATCTTTATCATACTAATGTACATTTTCAGGAAAAAAATTAGTTTCTTCCAATGTGTATTTTCAAAATGGCGGCCATTTTAAATTTTCAAACCCAAATATCTCAAATTTGGTAAATTTCAAAAAAATTTTACTGTGTACAAAAATGTTGCTAAATTAAATTATCTAACCAACGGTACAAAGTTTGTAAGGATCTGATAACAAATAACGGAGTTATTGCGATTTTTCTCCAAAAAAACATTGATTTCGCATTATAATTAATGCAAATTACGGCCATTTTCACAGAAAAATCGCAATAACTCCGTTATTTGTTATCGGATCCTTACAAACTTCGTACCGTTGGATGGATAATTTAATTTAGCAACTTTTTTGTAGACAGTAAAATTTTTTTGAAATTTACCAAATTTGAGATATTTTAGTTTGAAAATTAAAAATGGCCGCCATTTCAAAAATACACAGTATAAAAAATTAATTTTTTTCCTGAAAATGTACATTAGTATGATAAAGATTCATACCAAATATGAACTGAATACAACCATCCGTTACGGAAATAAAAATTATTACGTGAAATAAACAAAATGGCGGCTAGCGGCTAAACGATGGATTTTAGACCCCTATTTGTATGATGTTTTTTTCTTGTCTCGATGCAAGGAACAAATATACAAAAGGGTTCCAGAGAGTTCCGGGACACCCTGTATATACATAATGAAGTCGTATGACTTTTCCAGTCAGATCACATATGCCTCCTCTTAGGCTGGTCATCATAAAAGAAAATATTCTTATTTTGATCTCCACATCTTCTCAAAATAATTCAGAATATACTATATGACAATAAATATTGAAATCATTTCTTTTAACAATAAAACCAACACAAAACCATACAAACAACATACATTTAGTGCATCGATGAGTTTACTCCTCTCCTTGAGCCACATCAGAGAACAGTCGTAGTTTACCAGGAAGAACTTGTTTGTGTTGGTGTTGAAACTGTCACAATACTCCACACCACGGATGAGGTGGCGCAGTTCCGGGCAGACCATGGCGCAACCGGCATACGCCGCGTCCACGTGGAACCACAGTCCGTGCTCCTTGACCACGGGACCAAGCTCATGAAGTTTGTCAAAGGAACATGATCCGGTGGAGCCAGTAATAGCCAGTGCAAAGAACGGAACCATGCCATTGGCCTTATCCTCCTCGATGGCCTGGTAAAACGGTAGAAATGAGTTTTGTGATAGATCCTGAGGTTTCATACTCATTATATACAGTATGTAATAAAGATTTGTCATTGGAATGACACAGTTTTGTTATTATCTATTTCAATTAATTGTGCAAAAATCTTATATAATGAAAAAATTGCAATTTATTATTTTTTTTCTTCAAAATTTACAAATGAAGAAAACGAGCAGAAGAATGTCATCTGTCAGGATTTGAACATAGAACGTCACTCAATGTCCTATCACCGTAACCTCTTTCACTGTATCACTAATTAAGATGTCGAGGACATATTTTTGAGCCACCTGATCGATACTTGAATATGTTCTTATTTATTACTTAGGCATTTAAAACTCGGCTTTTACCGGCACACTTTAACGCTTTGTAAGTCGAAGTAAAAAGATTGGCCCCAATTTGAAATAACTTACAAATTTTCCAAAGTTTTGGTGATTAAAAGTCAAAATATTTTAGATTGTCAAATATTTTATGTAACTTAGTTCTTGTCCTAGGCACTAAGATGCCTATAGTTACATCCCTGCTGGCTTATAAGAAAGAGTAGAAAGACATAGCTGTCTTGCTTACCATATAGACAATTGAAAGAATATTTTAAAGAAAAATCACATTTTGAACATTTATATTTTTTTAACGATTCCTGCACAAAAACATTGTCAAACAAATTACTTATTTTTATTATTATTTCTTCTCTTCATAAAAATAAAACACAAAAACATAGTTAACCATACATACCTTCCTCAGTACCTCTGCTCTAAGACTGTTGTCGTCGTCGGGCTCCAGTATCCGTAGTTGCACCAGACTGATGATGGCCGCCTTCTCCACGCAGGAGTGGGCCTCCCTCGAGCAATAGGCCACGAGGCGGGGGAGGTGCGCTGCCTCGAGGAGCGCCTCCTTGCTGGGCGAGCAGGCAACTTCGGCGGTGTGGAGGCGGCGCAGTGCCTCGGTCCGCGCAGCCAGCATGCACACCAACACACATTCACTGGCTGACCCCTACCACAAGTCAACAACACATCGTTATTGGTGAATAAGACCCCGGCCGAACCACTGTAAGTATGTGTGCCTCTAATGGACATTTTGCACAAGCCCCTGGAAGCACAGGATAATGAAGGAAATGAACGGGTGAGAAATAGAAAACACAGCAGGACAGCATACAGCCAATTGACCACTCAGAGGGACAACTCCCGTTCTCCTGTGACAACTAATTTTAAGGCTCTGATAGGCGGTCCGCTCTGCCCTCTAACTGGCTAACTAATACTACTGACTGTCTACTGTCCATTCTTGTTCTTCAGCTGTTGGTTTCTATGCACGTATAACCTCGGGATGAAACACACCCATTGCTATTTTTTGAATTAATTAGACAGCTGTTGTAATAACAAATGCTAGCAAATCAGAAAGAACAAATATTACTGTTATAAAATATATTTTAACAAATTGTGTCCAGACGTCCAGATCAACTGACATTTTGGTCGAATTTCAACCAGTGGTGATCTCTAGTTATAAATATGCAGAACACAATTTTCATGTTTAATCTTCTCTTCATCTCCAAAACAAATAAAAACTTATTTACTTTTACAATTGACTAGGCCTATTACACTCCTGAGTATGTTGTAACGCATAACATATAATTTATCCTTACCTGAATCACTCCTCCTCCTTTGGTGTCAGACAGGAACGTAGGAGGTAGACCAAGTGCCTTTGCTGAGAAATGATGAATTTTTAAATTTAAAAATCGACCCAGAAGTGATAATTTTATAGGATGTATATGGAGGACATTATAGCCTCCTTTCATGGTGTGATGATTACAAGTTAATTAAGTCTCATATTACAGAAAAGTACCTTCTAAAATATTTTGATTATTAGTTTTAATTTTAATTTGTTTTTACTTGAAGAAGCATGAAGTATTTTATATCTTTAACTGATGGAACTTTTTGAAATACAATTTATTAATTATCATCAATAACTTTTTTTAATTTAAATTTTATTTTATTTTACAATCATTTACATTTAATGAGCATTTTTCTTGAGGACGTTTGCCATCAGTTTTTCTCCCACTATTCTTGACAACTTAATCACCATTTGAGGTTTGATGCTTTCCTGGCATATCAATAGCATGTGGTATATGGATCAATTATGAGTGCAGGACCAGTCAACGAGTGTGATTTCAAACATGAAATCCTATATGCTACAGCTTCAGTTTTGCTCTCCTTGATCAGCTAATTCTTCAGATCACTATAGGGCATAGACCAATGACAGCTGGGTCCAGTTACAAACAAGATATTTGATACTAACTGCTCATAATCAAACTTGCAAAACTGAAGGTTACAGAGTGAGGGTCCTAACAAGTGTGACATGGAGTTAATTTTTTGACCATGGATTCTGCCAATGGTTATACAAAAGGAAATCATAAAATATCATTGGGAAATTTTGAACTGTTTGGAAAATTTGTACAAATCAAATAAACATGTTAAAAACCTCACCCATCCAATCCAGCATGATGGTCTCAAGTTCAGTGCAGGCGGGACTGGCGGCCCAGGAGAATCCAATACAGCCGATAATATCTGACAACATGTCGCCCAGGATGGAGGGGTAGGAGTTACCTGAGGGGAAGTACGCGTGGAAGTGTGGGTGCTGCCAGTGTGTGATCTGTAAAAAGAAATGTCACATTATTGAATGGCAATATTTTAGTAAATATTAGTCAATGACAGGTATGTGCAATATAGTAGCTGATGTAGCCACTCACCCCTGGCATGATCTTAGCCTCGACGTCGGCCATGATGGCGTCCCAGGGCTCTGGGTCAGTGGGAGCCTCGGTCGGCACCAAGCTCTTTAGGTACCCGGGCGACACCTGGCTCACCACTGGTCGCTGCGGCAGTGTCTCCATGTACTTGCACATGTAGTCCACCATCTCCTTGCCTCTGCGACGGAACTCCGCGGTGTCCATGCCTGATGCTCGTGTCTGTCAATCAAAACATGACAATCAAACAGAAATACACGGAAGACATGGAAATTCAGAACCGGGTAAACTTCGCAAATAAGAGTGGTATGCGTTAGGTGAGCTAATTAAATCAAAACTTTAAAGAAGAAAAACAAAAATTAGAATTTACAAAACTACCAGTTCTTTTATATGGAGGGGAAAATTGGATCCTGAGCAAGAACACGGAAAAGAGGATAATAACTTTTGAAAGTAAAGATGAATGATATATGGCCAGTATATGAAGATGGCGTATGAGAATCCACCATAACCTGGAGATAAGAGAACTATTCCTGACATTATCGGAGAAGTTAAAGTAGAAGATTAAAGTGGGTTGGCCATATCCTGAGGAGAGCTTACTGAAGAAAGTACCATTACTCAGGGGAGATCCGAGGGGAAGAAGACCAAGTATGAAGACCGAAGGCCAGGTGGCGGGATAAAGTACAGAAAGATCTCGAAATGATGAGACTTGTGGAGGAAGATGCAGGGAACCGAAACTATTGGAGACAACCTGATGGCGAGGCCAATATCTTCATTGTACAAGTGAACATGGTAGTAAGCAGTAAGTAAGAAGTAGTAGAATTTTGAATGTATAATGTATAAGAGAAATAACTTGTTTGCTCAATTACATTTACTTCACTATTTGCACACAATAAAGAGTTTAAGGAACAATATTACAAAGACTTTTTAGGTCACATAGGTTTGTGGCTTGGAATTTTTTGGCTTGTTAGCTGTTAATTGCACCTTTAACTCATCAGATGCCATTTCAAACATCAAAGAAAAGAATGAAAAAACAATTTATCCAACAACAATCTTTAAAAAATTATTATAAGTATATCAGTATAATAAATAAGTAATTTCAAAAGAATAATGTATCAATTAAAATAATCAAAGTTGACCAAAACGCTGCAAACACAGTAATAATCATGTCAACTGACGCAAAAATGACCAAATAAAAAAATTCTTTTGTAATATAAATCATGGGATGAATGTTTATGTTTGTTGCATTGTTACTACTGCACTTGCAAAACAAGGGTAGACCTGTAGAACATTTGATTATTTATTCCCTCGCTATTGTTCCTTTCCAAAAGACAAGACATCCTATTTTGCTAGAACAAAGAACTATTAAATTTAAAATATTTCAGGACTTAATATCCCCATGGAGGTTTTTACTTAAAAAATACAAATTCTTGGCAATTTGGATATAACACAAGAATGAACAGTTTATAACCTCCACTTACTTCAAATCCAGCAACCAACCTGTTTGTTCCCCATTTTTGTTGAAGAAAAGTTTTAATTCGTGCCAGAAATGGGACACAGGCTCTAAGTAGGAGGTTGGGCTAGCCAAACTGAGCTGGTCTGCGGCAGAAGTCGTTCTTCAATCGGAATCACTTCAGCCCTCGGGTCACAGCATCAAAAATATCCTCTGCCATGGTTTGCACTTTTTTAATGAATCTGTTTTTATTAATAGTAAAAAATGTGTAGAATATTAGAATGAAGTAACTTTGTGTAATTTCTTTTGATTTAAAAAACAATTTAACTAAGGAAAAATTAATTTTACTACAAATGATTTAAGATAGCAAATATAAAACTAAAATTTAATATTTTAAATTATTTTCCCCTGGGAACAAAACTTGTTTATTTATCAACTGCAGCTGACAATTTGCAGAATTACAACATAACAACAAATTATACCAGGGTGGCTCGATACAGGTAGTAATACAATTCAATATAGCACACGTGATATAGGAGAACACAGTAATATACAACAATAACATTAAGATTACAAGTAGAAAGTTTACAATGCAAATTAATACTAAATGAGCTTTGGCACAAAATTATTCTACTCTTAACTTAACAAGCAATAAATAAGTAACAAGTAAATATAGCAATAAATAATAACGATTATAAGTTAACAATAAGTATGCCAGTATTAAAAATAGACATAATCTAAAGACGATGATTCTCTGACAATTATTTCAACAGCTCTACTAGATACTGTGTGTTTTTCAAATGTAATTTTATAATAGTCATAATGATTATAGAGGTTAATATATATATATTTATTTATTTTTCTCCAGTACTGTACTTTATCTCTAAGGCATGTTAAAATTATTATTTGTTCGTATCCTTGTTGTTATATATAAATACTAGGAGGCCTGTGGGAAAATGAGCATTTTGTAATTTATCTCTTTCTGTTTGTGAGAAACTCACCTGCACTACATTAAGACAAAATTATATGACTTAAATGTTAATATTTTAACCACACTACAGATCACAACAGGTCGAAATTCAACCAAAATTTGCACTTGATCAATTTTGTTTTGATCAATTTGTGCCAGACAACTAATTGGTTGTCTGGACCCAATTAGTTAAAAGAAATATTGTATAACCATTGACTATGTACACTAACGTGAATAGACGTATCATCCAATGCATTCATTTTGATACAAAAAAAAAAATTTGGAAGGTTTGCCTATCATATGATTCTTGTACTTCCATGTCGGCTGCTGAAGATTGCGCCACCGTATACCGGTGTCAAACACGCCTATGCTATGAGAAGAAGTCTATTCACGTTAGTGTACATAGTCAATGGTATATCAAAAACATTTGTTCCCTCTGATTTGCTAGCATTTTGTTATTTTGACAGCTGTCCAGTGATTCAATCAACCCAGGACTGCGGAGAACATGTAAACAAAAGAAGGGCTGTTTCATTCCTTTGATGTTGGAAAATGCCGCTTTTGAGTCAGGCCAGTGACGTAATCCATCTGATGTTCATAAGAATAACATGCACCAGCTGATCAGGCTAGTGACGTTTTGGGTGCTAATTTTTACATCGTTTTACCCGCTAATGAAACAGCCCTTGTTTATTACATTACAGCAGTTTTCCCCAGTCCTGCAATCAACCCTTCTTTCATAACATTTACATTGGCACGAATACTACTTCTAACCACTTGCTGTATGAATCAACAATAGTTTACTTTGAAAGGGACCTGCAAAATCAATATGGAGTGTTTACTTTACGTACCCATGGACCACGGTTGTTTAAACTTCACCCAAGTATAAGAACTAATGCTCTTGGAGGATTGTGACGACTTTGCTGGCATTTTTGACAAGACTTTCCCATGTTCTATACAGTGTATATCTCCCGGCCACAAGAAATAACTTTGGGCTAAAGCTTTGGTTCGAACAATTCCCTCGTGTTTCATGTGAAGAAGTTTCAATGCTTGATGTCTCAGAGAGGTAGGAATTACAACCCTCCTTCCCCAAAGTAAGCATGGTTTGTAATGAGAAATGGAATGTTTAAATGGAATGAAATAAGGAGTAAGAGTCCGATCTGAATTATGAGCAGGCCACCCCTGTAAAGTCCAAAGAATTACCTTTGACAGTACAGGGTCCTTTGCTGTTTCCTATGCAATACTGTTAGCCAGTCATATGTGTAAAACTTCATATGATTCAATATACAGAACATCATTTAAGATTTCATTAATATCTTGCTCATTAGTATTAAGGGGCATGGGAGACGACTCAACCCATCAGCATTTTGTATGAATATTACAGGTTTGTAAACTAAAGCAAAATTGTATCTGTTTAAAAGAAGGCTCCGCCAAAGCATAGGAGGAGAGTGAGTTTGGCGTTGGTTTACCAATGGTAAATGGGGGGATTTTGATGAAATTTGGTACAGGGGTGTAATCCAGCTTGAATAAGTTTGCAAACCGTAATGATCAGACCACAGAAACGGGGTTTTATGAGGTTTAAAATGAGTAAAAAAAGGGTTTTTGGCTTTTTTGATTTTAAATTTTTAAAATGAAACAATTTTAACTTAAACTATTTAAAGTAGCTTAAAAAAACAATCTATTGTTTTGAATTTTTTTACTTAGCTTAAAAAGTTGTGAAGAAAACGCAAAAATATGATTTCTTGATTTCTATGTTATTCTTATGGAAAATCAACACCTTCTATTCTTCCTTATTTATTGACATATCTTGATAAAATTTGGTACATACATGTACACTCCTTAGGAAGGGTTAACGTTATATTCACTTACAAAGCCCATATGGCAGCATACCTATGTACCCTATGGGGTTTATGGGGAAAAGAATAAAAAACATTAAAACTTGATAAAATTTGGTCTGTACATTCACTAGGTAGGGTTTAACTTAATTTTACTCACAAAACCCATGTGGCAGCAAACCTACATACTTACCCCCAGGTTTTTATGGGAAAATAGAAAATACACCAAATTCCATTGGAAATTCGCAGAGTATGCAGGTCTGCTGGAAATTTTCTGATTGATAGTTTAGTATTTAAAGTAATATAATTCCTTTGAATTGTACTGTAGGTGAGTTGTTCACAAACAATTGTTTGTGCATTTTACAAAATGCGCAATTTCTGCATGGGCCAACTAGTTTGTATATATCACTATAAAAACTTATATTGCTGATAGCCATTTTTATCCCAAGTAGTCTTTAATCATAGTTCAGGAAGTACAAGGCAAAGAGTAATAAAAATCTAGAATAATATTTGTATAAAAATTTATTTCATAAATTAATTTAAATCACAGAGAAGTACAAATACAAAACCAATAAATAAAGCCTTATAATCTAATTCAGGTGGAATACAAATACAATTTTGAGTCATGGCCTACTGTTGACAATCACTGATGCTATTGTTTTGTGTAATCTGATCAACAGCGTTACGGGCGGATTCGAAAACTTCATCGAAGACGTTAGTGTCCTCATGGTCGTCGGGCATGATGATGGGAGTCGCTCCGTCGTACAAGCTCGACCGAAGGGACACAGAACGCTTGAATGTGATCCGTGAGACACCTCGGGTGAAGGAGAACTGGCGGGTGAGTTTGCGGCCCTCGGGAGTGGTGGGGATGCGGCACAGGATGCGAGGCGAGAGCTCTGGCGAGGTGAGTAGCTCCGTGGCAAAGTCCGAGATTACCGTCCACGCGTAGTCTGCAAAACAATTATGTTTTATTAAATGTGTGGTAATTTTCAGAGGTCCTAGTAAGACTAGGCGGTGACAAAATTTTCAATGGAACATAACTTAAGTGATTGTATTACTGTGACAAAAACACAAAGTACACTGTCTCTTAACTGATGGCTACCTCAGGACCAGACCAGTGGTGTAGTGGTGCGGGAACGCGTGGGAACGGTGTTCCCACACTGGTTTTCAAGAACCCTGGAAAATCCCATCAGTTCAGGGGAAATCCGGGAAAATAGTTAATATATTTGTAAATACATATTAATCAAACAATATAAAAATATATTTTTATGCCAATAATAAAATGCAATAATTTTGCAAACAAGATTTTATTCTATCTGTTTACTCTATCCAAAGATAACTTCACTCTCGCTTGAACTTACTATTGTGCACAGAATACGGTATACGGTGGCGGGCATCACTCTCTCGTCCCTCCCCAACCATTCCCCACCTTTCATCTCAATCACGCGAGCGCGGTATCAGTATTTGCTAATCTGCTCTCCCTCTCCCTCCCCCTTCCCCCACGAACCCTTTCAGTACCTGGTTGGGAGTTCTTGTGGAGACCTGGTTACGGCAACACCACCGATTGGCTGGTGACACCCCGGTTCGACCCAGCCAAAACATAAGACCACAACAGAAGAGGATGCATTTGCCGACTATTTGTAAGCATGATTTTTTCAATCTGTCAATGAACTTTCATTGTAATTAATTACTCTGTTTTTTCTCTGTTTTATGGATTTAATTTATTTTAGTTCTCTGCGTTTACTTGTATAGAATATGTCATTTAAAAATTAGGTTATGTATGTTGCTATTTTGGGGGTTAACTTACGTAAAAGTAGTTAATAAATTAATTATTAACCTTTTCTAAAACAACCTTCTTTTGTTAAATAATAAAGTTAGTTAAATAAAAAAAATACTGGTTTTTTATTTTGATTTTCGCAAAATCATCCAATTTATTAAATAGTTTCTCGAATCCTCAGTGAATTCAGATAGCTTAAACTACATATCCTAATAAGCATAGCTATTGCTATGGTACGCATTCAGGGAAATTTTATCTTAATTTACAGGGAATTTGACAAACATATTAAGCGTTCCCCACAATGGAAAATTAGCCACTACAACACTGGACCAGACCGTGGCCGAATAACGAATTGGGGTTAAACAGACGTACCTTTAACAACGTTAAATTACAGTTTTCGATGGCATAAGTACAATAAGATCTTAAATAACATTAAATATATTACTGAATCGAATATAAAGATACCTATTCATACATTGAAATTTATTTTTCTGGTCTAACACAACTGAATCACTTCTAAACACAGATTGATAATACTAACCAGGAAAAAATTCTGTGTTAAGATCTACTAGAAAGAAGTTAAACAATCAATTGTGGTGGCGTTCACTGCCGCCCAAGGACGATCACTTATTGTTCATTGGGAACGACTGTATGATGTGAGATTTATTTGAAAGATATATATGAAAAGGTCTTTTGCCTGTAGGAAAACAAGAGTGGTTAACCCTCGGGAAGTCGCGTGAAGGTCGAAATTATCGCAGGGATAATTTTTTTCTGCGTGTGGCTACCCTGACCGTCAGACAGCTTAGGCACGGCGCGCACTACTTCGGAGTCGGCTCGGCTCGGCCGGAATCGGCCCGGTGAGTAAATTTGCTTTGCATGTAATGTAATGTAGACTCGCGCACTACATCGGAACGGCACGGCACGGATCGGCATTTGCCGATCCATTAAGTTACATGCAAAGCAAATTTCCGATTCCGGCCGAGCCGAGCCGATTCCGAAGTAGTGCGCGCCGTGCCTTAGGTGCGCCAGGTATTTCCCCCCCCACCTCCTAACCGACCCGCCTCGGCCGCCACGCGGGCATCAGTCACCCTTGTGCTGTGCCAGGGACTGCTCTGTACTTCCGTGGTGCTTTCGACCGTGCACGCGACTCTTGGTGTTTGTGTTGTTTAACTACTCATTCATATATTTTTCACACACACACATATATATATATATATATATATATATATATATATATATATATATATATATATATATATATAATCATATATTTTTCAGTTCTGTTGTAGTACAAGTTGCTAAAAAGTTATTTAACTTATTTGTTGTAGGTTTTATTGGTTTGTAAATAAACAAAATATTAATAAAATACCCAAAAAAACAAATAAAACAAAATATTAAAAATATATACAGATCACGCAATGAAACCAACGGATATAACGTGTAGTATGAGTGCGGTCAAAAAGACCGCGCACGCGACGTCTGACGTTGCTACTGGGAGCGCGACGTCCCGAGGGTTAAACAGGTGATACGTTAAGAAATGGCCAGTTAAAAAAAGCTAACATTTAAAAGTTAACAAAAAATAGATAAAACAGTTGAACAGTTTAACAGTTAAAATTTAAGTTAAAAGTTTTCATCTGTTGTTTAAATATTCATTTTTTTTAGCAGGGGAGGTCGGTTAAAAAGTAGGCAGAAAAAAAGAACAAACAAGATTATCCGAACAGGTATTTAAACTTGATTTAAAATATAATCTTTTGTGATACTTCTGGTAAGAGTTACTGAGTTTTCTCGCTGCTTCGTTTTCAGTCGCTATAAGTTAGTGAATATTTTAACTCTATTTTCGCTTTCTAAAACAGCACCAAGCTGACTTAGCCATGCCCGTTGGATTTACAGAAGAACCTCCCTTATCAGACCTCCCTATAACCAACTCCTGATCCAAACTAATATCGGACTGTCTACTTGTGAGTTCCTCGCTCCCATCATTTCTGAGACTGTCGAAACGAAAAATACTTATTCTACACACTAAAAGTTGTTTTACTGATATGTTGCAATATTTTCATTTTTCAGTTATTATACATATCTTGATGTTTTAATTAATGAGTTATAGGTACAATAAAGTTGTATTACAATACTACTGTATAGCTGTTTTCTACCTAGGAAGTGGGTTTTATCTGCTCCTCCCAATATCCTACTTTTTGGTTGTTCCGACCATGGCACACTGTCATTATGGTCAGATATGGGAGTTTCTACTGTAATTTACTTCGGTTATAGTGGTGATAATCGTGCTATTCAATTTACACCAACAATTTACCATACCTAATCACAGTTAACAGGAATGTTTAAAATCATTGTTTAAAGGAATGCTTAAAAGTTTTCTTTTATTTTGTTTAACTTTCGTTGGTATTTTGTTACCAAAATGGCAACACATACGACCAATATTAAAAATACAATTTTAAACTTAAATATTGACAAAATTCAATTTTTTTGGGGGGGGGGGGGGTTAAGGCTGTTTTTAAACTTATTTTTAGGCCAAAACACTCTTAAATGCAAAGTTTAAGCAAAATCTACCCACTAGAATTTGAGATCGTGGAATACACATCCCTTCAGACACTCCTCGTACTATAGTATAGGGTTGTAAATATGTAAGTACATCATTTCCTGTACGTCAACTATGCATTTGTTTGATTTGACTCAGTTTGGTGGTACTGTGTGATTCCAATAAAAAAACTATTAATTTAAGATGAAGTTTATTTCAAGATTAATACCAGTAAATAATTACTTTGTAAATTATTAATAAAAATCTTGAACCATCTGTAATTTTATGAATAGATTAATGTACAAAAATCATCAGGTTATGGAGCTCTGACTCACCGATGTGCTCTTCCGTGGCGTGCTGCGCTGTCACACAGAACCTGATGATGTACTTCCCCTTGATCCTGGCTGGCACCATGTGCAGCTTCCCCGCATGGTTGATGTTCGCCAGCAAATCCGATGTTAATTTATCTCCTTCACTCCTCAAGCGGAAACAGACTAGTCCCAACTGAAAAATTAAAATACTTATTAGTAATAAATAGTCTGTAAATCTTTTTTCTAAAATAAATAGTTTTAATTTAAACTTTAAGACACCTATCTAATTAAAATTATTTTTCCATTCATTTTTCAACACTATTGCTGTTTTTTTAACGTTTTGTCAGGGAACAGTCCAGATTTCTTACTGTTTAATCTCGACCTATTGTTAGCATAATTAATTAATATCCCAATGTCAAATGGCAACTGTTCCAGAAATGCCCCATCAGGAATTGAACTGGCAACCCCAGCATCACATGGTGTGTACTTCACCACTACCCAGTCATTTTACTTTGTACATTTACTTGCACGAGACGTGAGACTGTGCCAGAATTTGTGCTAAATATAAACAGGTCGGCTATATCTTGTGCAACATGGCGTGGATTAATCATTAATGATATACAGTAAAATCATTACTAAAATCCTCATTTCAAATTTAGGCTGTTAAACTGCCCATGTGGAGCACAAATTCTGGCGGGCTGTCTCACGTCTCGCGCAACCAACTGTGAGAACAATTAATTTTAAATATCTATTTATTTATATGTATATACATTGATGCCAATATAACATTCAACCACTAAATAATGAGAAACCAATCGATAATTCATTTTAATTTCATAAACGAATACAAGTTGCCAAGTAGCAACGTTGATGCAATGAACCTGAGGTTATTACCAAAAACTGTAAACATTATTTACAATTTAGTCTAAGTAAACAGTTTAACAGCGGTCACCAATCACAGACTGCTGACACCAATACCAGCCAATGGGGGAGTAAAATATAAAAACCGAAGGGCTTCAACGATTGGCCAAGGAGCATGACAACTGAAAACCCAAAATTCAGGGGGAGAAGCCGGGGATGAAATTTGGAGGATAGTAGAAAGTTAGCGTGGAAGAAGATACCGAGGAGATAGGCTTCTTCTTTTTGGTATAAAAAAATGAATAAATTATTTTGTATAACAAAACTTACTCTGCTGTTGTCTGCTCAGAACTCACTGTTTGTTCAATTGTTTCCTGGTATTTTCTCTCACAGGCCAAGCGAATATCAGTTATGAGAGTGATAGGCAACATTGTAAATATGGGTTGTTGATTATATCTTATGTAGTTATAAAAATAGAGCAGCATTTTCCTTACCCGAACATCATTGAGCACCTCAAATCTCTTATCTTTGAGTACATGATCTTCAAACCTCCTGGCTAGTCGAACATGGTTGCGGATGTATTGTTGGAGTCCCGAGATGCCGTATGAACGCAGCACAAACCACATCTTCAAAGCTCGAAATCTTCTACTCAGAGGGATTTGCCAGTGGCGGTAGTCAAATACTTCTTCCTCATGTTCATGCCGGAGATATAAAGGGTCGACCTGAGGAAATAGTAAACAATTATTGTTGAACTTTTAACCATATAACTTTTGATTGTTCAATGTTGACTGATTTTGAATTTTCTGTTTTATTAAAATAATAATAATAATAATAATAATAATAATAATAATAATAATAATAATAAAGCATTATTACTGGCTTGAATAAACTTGAATACAGTAGACTCCCTCTTAACTAGCCATCTTTTAACTGGTCTCCGCTTTAACCGGCCTACCCTGACACAAAAACAACAACTTCTTAAACCGGCCATTTTCTATCTCAACATTATCATCACTATTTAAAATGTACTGTCCTGGGAGGAAGTGAATGACACAGAAAGTGAATGTGTTTGGATATGGAATTCAGTAGACCACAATAAAGAAACAAATTATTATTAGTTTAGTTTAGTCATGGATTTCATGGGTGTCGGATGGTAGCCATAAATTATCTACAGTACCAGTACAGCAATATATTTTGTGTATAACTTTGTAGGTTGGCATTTTTAAATCAAAATCGGTTTAACCGGCCAATTCATTATGAGGCCGTGGCCTGGTTCCGGGTGACCGTTTAAAAGGGAGTCTACTGTAATCAAGACAAAATGTGAGTTTTCCAGTCAGATCATATGAATCCTCTTGCATCACATTATAAAAGGAAAAATCCTTATTTCAAACTCCAAGTTTTCTAAAATATATCAGAATGTACTAAATAAGAACAAATATTATAAGCAAAATTCTCATTCCTTTTAACGAAAAAACCATAAAAAAAACGAACAAACAACGTACGGTAAGAGCATCGATGAGTTTTGTCCTCTCCTTGATCCACAGCAGAGAACAGTCATAGTTTACCAGGAAGAACTTGTTTGGGTTGGTGTTGAAGCTATCGGCATACTCCACACCGTGGATGAGGTGGCGTAGTTCCGGGCAGACCATGGCGCAACCGGCATACGCCGCGTCCACGTGGAACCACAGTCCGTGCTCCTTGGCTACAGGGCCGAGCTCGTGGAGGTTGTCAAAGGAACATGACCCGGTGGAGCCGGTAATGGCCGAAACAAAGAAAGGAACCAGACCGTTGGCTTCATCCTCCTCGATGGCCTGGAAAATAAGTAGAAAATGAGTTACATGGAAGATCCTGAGGTTTTTTTTTTATGCTACACCTGTATGTAATAAAGATATATAACATTTGAATTGATTAATTTTGTTACTGCCTGTTTAAATTGTGAATACAAACTAAATGGTGTATACTATTGCTGAACAGGAGTATTTTTGTTAACATGTGAAATGAATAGGGTTCAACATTTAATGGGGTTTTTACCAAAGGCACTAAGATGCCTAGTTAAGTCCCTGCTCGCTTATGCCAATCCAGGAGTAGTACACATAGCAGGTGAATTCATCTTACACAATTGAAAAAATACTTTAAAAGAAAAATCAAATTTTGAACAATTATATTTTTTGTAGTAAGTCCCTGCACATTACAAAGAATTGTCAAACAAATTACTTATTTTATTATTATTATTCCTTCTTGATATAATAATCAAACACAACAAAATATCAATCAGAACTGTGAAACATACCTTCCTGAGTATTTCTCCCCTGAGACTGTTGTCGTCGTCAGGCTCCAGTATTCGTAGTTGCACCAGACTGATGATAGCCGCCTTCTCCACGCAGGAGTGGGCCTCCCGCGAGCAATAGGCCACGAGGCGGGGGAGGTGCGAGGCCTCGAGGCGCGACGGTTCACTGGGGGAGGAGGCAACGTCGGCCGTGTGGAGACGGCGCAATGCCTCGGCCCGCGCGGCCAGCATGCACACCAACACACATTCACTGGCCGACCCCTGAGACAAGTCATTCAAGAATCAAGAATCAAGAATCAAGAGTTTTATTGTCATTGACCTCATTTACAAGGAATAGACATAGTCAAATGATTAACCTAAATTACAGACTTAAATACATATTTACAATAAATGTACAAATAATGTTAAAAAATCAGTTGCTAATTCACTGAAATGTAATGTTGACATCAGTTTCTAAAAATTCCCTGATATCATAGAATGGATTATTTGTCAGCCAATCCTTCAATGCTCTTTTAAACACATTAAAAGAAACCGTCCTAGCTGGTAAAGGTAATTTATTAAAAAAACGAATACAATTTAACTTGTGACAATTTCCAATTTTACTTAGTCTATGAGCAGGGATCTCAAGTTTAAGTTTACCTCTGGTCTCATAGGAATGCATATCTTGCCTAATACTGAAGTTTTGGAGATTTGATTTTGTGTATAATAATATATGACTGATATACAAATTCACAACTGTCATGATTTGTAATCTGACAAAGAGGGGCCGACAGTGCTCCACAGGACCCACCCCACAGATAGTACGAATCACTTTTTTTTGCAAAATTAAAATTTTCTTAACATAAGAAGAATGTCCCCATAATATAAGACCATAAGATATATGTGACTGAAAAAATGCAAAATATGTCATTCTTAAATATTCATCAGTTACAAAATCTTTCAATTTCCAAATTAAATAATTGACTCGAGAAATTTTTTTACATGTATATTCAATCTGTTCCTGCCAGTTGAGTTTGGAATCTAAATGAAAGCCCAGGTATTTTACAGATTTTTTTTCAATATCATTTGAAAGGCCAATGAGAATGTTTTGAGTTTTATCCTGATTGCATTTAAGCTTATTGGCTGAAAACCACAATGATGTTGAGTCAGAAGCTTCTTTTGCAACTGTACTAAGTGCAAAAATATCTTTGTGAGACGCAAGTAACGTAGTATCATCTGCATATAATACAGAATCAACCCCAATATTACTAGGCAGGTCATTAATTGAAATTAGAAAAAGAAACGGTCCAAGAACCGAGCCCTGTGGAACTCCCGCTTCAACCCCCCTCAAACCAGAAGTCCTCCCACCAACAGAAACATACTGTTTTCTATTTGTCAAATATGATTTGATAATTTTCAACTGTGAATTTTTAATGCCATAAAATTCAAGTTTTTTAAGTAAGATATCAAAGGGGACGCAATCGAAAGCCTTAGTCAAATCAAATAATGTAAGAGAAACAGTCTCTTTTTTTTCCAAAGAATTTAAAGACTTATTTACAATATCAAGAGCAGCTAAAACTGTTGATTTTCCCTCACAAAACCCATATTGAGAATTAGTTAACAAGTTATTGTTTTCAAAATATTGACTAAGTTGCTTAAATATAAGAGATTCATAAATTTTGGAAAAAATTGGAACCACCGATATAGGTCGATAATTTTGAGGAGCAAGTTTATCGCCTTTCTTAAACACAGGTACTACCTTAGAAATTTTTAAAAAATCTGAAAAATAACCAGATTGTAAGGATTTGTTGATACAGAATGCCAAAGGTCTGCTAAATAAGTGTATTGTCTGTTTGAGAAGGTAATTTGAGATCCAATAAAAGTCCATTGTTTTAGAGTTAGAGAAATTGGATACTATTTTTTCAATATCTGCATGTGATATCTCTTTCCAGTGAAAGTTTAGATTTTTATCTGAAGTACCAAGAAACTCAAATGCAGATTTATTTGTGGGCGAAATACCATCCATTAACTCCTTTACTGAATCAATGAAATAGTTATTAATATTGTCAGCATCCAATTCTACAGATTTAGATTGCATTGGTGAGTTTTCATGGGTGATGACTTCCCAAGCTGCCTTACATCTGTTGGGGGCCCTTTCTATATGCTCCTCAAAAGCTTTTCTCTTGGCTAATTTAAGTTCTGAATTATATATTTTCTTACTATTAAGATAGGCCAAATATGCATCATGTGAGTTTCCAGATTGAGTACCAGTAAGATGTTTGTATACAGTGTAAAATCCCAACATTTTCTCTCTGAGCCTCTTTAGTTCATCATTGTACCAATTTATTTTTCCTTTATTATTTTGTTTTAGCGAATTTCCCTATAGGGAATACGCTATTACGGTAGTAGTCATGGTAAGACCTAAGCCCGGGACCACTTTACTTTTTCATTTTGAGGTCCCCAGAAGCCAAAAACACCATTCGTTCATTTTCATATATATGTATATATATATCTATCTATCTATCTATCTATCTATCTATCTATCTATATATATATGTGTCCGTGGTACCGATAACTTTTGAAGGGAACCTCCGATTTTGATGAAATTTGGTATGAAGGTGTAAGACCAGGTCTATTTTCATGAGTTCGCGAACCAGCATTGTCGGGTTATGGGAACGGGGTTTTATGGGGTTTCAAAGGGGTCAAAAATGGGTTTTTGGCATTTTTTGACCTCAATTTTCAAAATTCATCAATTTTAACTGAAACCATTTTAAAGAGAATAAAAAAACAAACAATTTGGTATTTTGAATTTTCATCTTAGCATAACTGGTTACGGGGAAAATCCAAAAATGTGTTTTCCATGTTATTCTTATGGGAAATCAAGAAAACCCTATATCTTGCTTATTTATTGACATAACTTAATCAAATTTGGTATGTACATTATCTAGATAGGGCTTAACTTATAATTGCTTACAAAACCCTTATGGCGGCAAACCTACATACTCACCCCCATGGGGTTTATAGGGAAAATAAAAAATTGCCAGAGCTTAATACAATTTTGTGTTTACATTCACCAATTATTGATTAACTTAGATTTTCTAACAACACCCCATGGCAGCAAACCTACATACTCGATCCTATGGTGTTTTTACGGGGAAAGTAAATAATCTGCAATTCCACTGGAAATTCGCTGAGTACGCAGGTCTGCTGCGACGGGGGTATTTTGTTTTTGCTATTAACAAGAGGAGAACAAAAATGCCACACATTTATAAACTCTTTAAAAAATTCATCAAAGAGTGTTTTTCCATCTATATTGCCAATTAAGTATTCATCAATTATTTCCCATTTTTCAAGTTTAAGTTGCTCTGAAAAGGCCTTAATAATACTGTCACTTTGTCTGCGAACGTATTGTTTAATTGAATTGAATGGGGTTTTAGGTATAGGGTCAGTATTACAATTGAATTTAAAAATCAAGACATCATGATCCGAAAAACAACCCCCCACTAAGTCAATTTTGTACAAATCAGAAGAAAAGTTGACAATCACATTATCTATACAAGACTTACCACGTGTTGGCATAGTATTGGTACAAACTAAATTTAGACTGCGCAAAAGATTAGCAAATTCTTTAGATGACTTTTTTACCATCGACCCCATTTCAATATTAAAATCACCACAGACAGAAACATATTTACACATCTTTGAAATTTGTTTTAAAACTAGTTCAAATTTTTCAAAAAATAAGTCTACATCACCATTGGGTGACCTGTACACACTTAGGATAATCATGTCAAGATCTAACAATCTTACACAAGCCAGCTCACAATGAAATTCCATACAGTAATTAGCAACATCAATAACTTTAAAACTAATATTTTCATTTATAAAAATTCCTGCTCCTCCATTTTTTTTATTAGTTCTACAAAAAATGTCGGCAACCACAAAATTACTAGGAACAAAAAAATTTACCTCATCATCTTTTAACCAGTGTTCAGAAACACAGATAATATTTACATTTTCATTATAACAAAGGTGTTCCAACCGTAATATCTTATTTCTGATGCATTGAGTATTAATTTGTAAAATATTTAAACTTTTTAAAAACCTAGCTTTATTACAATTATTATGAGTTTCAACCAGAGGTTGGTTTATGCTAATGGGGGAAATATTTCCATATTGCCTAAAAAATCTAATTGTCTATGGTGCTGTGGTGTAGAAGGGGACTGATGCTGTAGTGGGGTGAGGATTCGGTTTGGTGAAGATTCGAGGTGAAGTGTGGTTACTTGTTGAAGGGGGGACTGCTGTTGCTGTGAGATCAAGTGGCTGCAGTGCTGATACTTCTTCTGCAGTGGACCTGCTTGATTTCTCAATCTCCTCCCTCAGTTTGAAGACAAACTCTTGGTGAGGAAGTCGATGATGGAGCGCTCTTCTAGCACTGAGTTGTTCTTTGGTTATTATCAAGACAGCGGCACCAGTTTTTTGATGAAATTCATTAATTTTTCTTGAAAAATGCTCTATTTCAATGAGGTCTCGGACACAGCCCATTGGTGAGCATACAAGTACACTGAAAGGTCTGGTCTTGAAGTCCTTGATCAAATCTGTAAAAGCGCTATTGTAATCATCCACTGTAAGCTTTCCGTCAAAATTTTCTTTTGTGATTAAACTATATACTGCAGCTTCGTTAGGATTACTTCTTTGGTAGGCCAAGAAATCTGTCTTTAGGTCCTTCAAATGTGGCTTTCCAAAGTGTTTTCTAAACGTTACTGCTACTCCTGCAGTCATCCTTCGAGGGTGGTGAAAGTCACCAGAGATTGTGTAGGCAAAGGCCACTGATCCATTGTGTTTCAGTTTTTCAATAACCTCCCACATGTCAACCTCTAGCACATCGATCCCCCTCAGAGCTTTGATTTCCCTATCTATTTCTCCGTGGATTTCCCGCATACCATTGCTTGAACTGTTGACAACATCCTTTAGTGAAGTTGGATTTGTAAGGTTCAGAATCATTTTTGAGACTTGCTTCTTACCTAGGCGATTTAAATGCAGTCCATGCTTGGTGTACATATGTCTTGGTAAACGATTGATAGGAAGAAATGTTGCTGTACCACTATTGTTGACAATCCGCTCCAATTCCATGTTTATATAGGAGATGCTGTTATTCAGTCCAGGTACATCATGTCTATGGGGCAACCCTGCGATTATTAGTTTAGTGTGAGATGCACTCTTTATAATATCACCGAATTTATCAATCAGCGTATTTCCATTCTTGACAATATCGTCATTAGTTCCCCCAACAATTATGACTGTGTCCTTTTTTGTGAAGTGGTGTATTAGTTCATTTAAGCCGTTGACAACTCCATGCAGTTTGGCATTGGGTTTATATATTACTGATATATTTGTGTCACGAGAAGGCCATATTTCAGTCAGATGTCTGTACATGTCTCTTCCATGACTATCAGAGATCATTAGTACATTATTTTTCTTCTGATTAGGAGCATTAGAATTTGTGTCGGCAAATGATTGGGGTATGCCTTTTTTCTTTTTTTTGTTTGGTTTTTTAGACTTGAGAGTTTTACTTATAGACTTTTTAATATATGGTGATTCTCTTCCAGTGACTTCTTGTACAATAGTTAGTTCTTCAGACTGCAGCAATTCAAATCTGTTTGCTAAGTCCACTGAGATATCTACAACTTTTGTACTATCCGCTGATTTTGCCAAATTTTTGGGTGTTATGAAGCAGCCATCATGGACTGTTAATTTATTTTCACTCAGAAGCTCAATTTCATGTTTCAGCTTTTCATTTTCTGCATTCGAGCTTTCAACATCACTCTTTAGTAGATTAATTATTTCTCTATGAGAATTGAGCTCTTCAACGTATTTGCTTTCCAGAGATTTAATTATTTTCCTTAAAGTTTTAGTTTCTGCTATTAGCTGTGGATCGGATAATGGGTATGGTTGGATAGTTTCCATGAGCCGAAGATTTTCCTTTTTAAGGTCATTTATTTGGTTTTCTAATTTATTTATCTGAAGGCTAAGTCTCTGAATTTCTTCAGAATCAATTTTGCTATTGGATGATTTCTTCATGAGAAGGTAAAGGTGACATAGGTTCACACTGTACAGAACAGTCTCTCCTCAAACTGTGGAAAGTAATTTGTGGCTTAGCAGTATTATTTAGGATTGAAACAGGGAAAATCTCATTTGTAAATTCCATTAGTCTGGTATCGGATTCAATGGAGTGATCAAGTACACACTGAAGCTGTTTTTCAAGAGTCACATTATGCTCCTTTAGAACTCTATTTTTTTCTTCCAACTCTGTTAATAATGATGGTGTTAATTCTTGGGATTCAAAAGATAAATTTGAAGGATGCTCTGAGGAGAAAGGTGTGGTTTGAGGAGATAAGTCATCTGATTGTGGTGTTGTTAAGTCGAAGGACCAGTTTACAATTGATGGTATCTGGACAGAAGACTCCTGACTAGAGGCCTTAGGTGACAATAATGACCTCATAGTGACTGGGTGGGGCCTAGAGTGCTTGGTGTTAGTCACTGTAATATTAGATTTATTCGCATCAGTTTTTATTGTAGCATTACAGTGTCTTCCAAGACACCTCCATGTTATTTCTCCACTCTTAGCCACATAATTTTGCCTGTATTTGTGGTTATTATGTATAATATTAGGTTTTCCATTCTTTGTTTCTTCTATTTGAAAGTCCATTTGTGTTAAAAAAAAAGAGGAAAACGTAAGTGTTCTAATGGATTGGATTTAAGATCTATTCTGTGATACCAGACCTCATATAACTTGAGATGAATAACTTAAGATGAATGGTAAAATCAACTATTGTTATTTAGTTTTCAATCAGTTATGTTTATACATATAAGCTAAATTTCTTCACTGACTTTTAAATACTGTATCGTATAAATACTTTATACATTAAATCAATGTTTTAATAGTAGGTCTGTGTATAAATAGCTTTAGCAGTCTTTGGCTTCACTCTTGACGAAAAAAAAATCTTGTGCAGCAGACGACAGTAGGCTACTGTCAGGCGGGAAAGTGTTATAAACAATGTTCGTGCTGCATGAAAATCTTACTTTAAAGTTTAAAATCATGAATTATCATGACAAAATTTGATCAGACCTATTTTAAGATGTTATAATTGTTTTACAAAACTTATATGATGATTGGTTTTCTTATACTGAAGTGTTAGGTTCACTCACGGCAAGTATCACTACATTTTCATTATAGGTTAAGCACTGTTTAAATGGTGAATAACGAGAATTATCACTTTAAAACTACACTGATTTAAGTCACTGTTACTCATTCAAACATCAAATACCTCTGCCAATTAATAATACAACGTTAATACAACGTTACTGGTGGATAAGAAGATCACGACTGAACTGTTAAGTATGTGTGCCTCTAATGGATGATTTGGATAAGCCCTTGGAAGGACAGGATATTGAAAGAAAGGAAAGAGTGAGAAAGACACACCAGGACAGCAAAAGACTAATTGACCACTCAGAGGGACAACTCCCGTGCTCCTGTGACAACTAATTTTCAGCCTCAAATAGGCGGTTCGCTCTGCCCTCTAACTATTCAATTTCAATTCAATTCAATTCAATATTACTTTATTCAAAACATATACATCAAGTATACATGAATGGCGTCATTTTAACCTAAATAAAAGTATCATTAATAAATTAAACAATAATTTTTTTATCAAAATAATTACTCACAGAAAGAATTCTTCGAGAGAATAAAGAGGTCTAAGAAGCAAGTAACCCTTCAAATTCTTTTTAAATTTGGCAAAATCTTTTATTTCTGTTATTTCAGAATGTAATTTGTTGTAATATTTTGCCCCCGCGTATGACGGTTTCTTTTCCAGAAATTTTAATTTGTGAGCAGGATATAAAATTTTATTTCTGTTTCTGGTTGAATAGTTATGGGTTGATCCCAAACTGGGCAAGTTTACCAATTGTTGTCTTACATATAAGCATACTTCAAAAATGTATTGTGAAAAAACTGTTAAAATACCCAATTCAGGAAAAATATTTTTAACTGAATCTGATTTTCTTAAATTTAATATTATTCGAACGGCTTGTTTTTGAAGGACTAATATTTTTTTTAAGTTTGACAAAGAGGTTCCACCATATAAAATAATTCCAAAAGATATGTGTGAATGAATTAGTGCAAAATAGATTTTTCTTAAAGTGTCTTCTGAGCAAACCTTTGACATTTTACGTAAAG
Organism: Neoaliturus tenellus; assembly: GCA_030545055.2. Classification (NCBI taxonomy): domain Eukaryota; kingdom Metazoa; phylum Arthropoda; class Insecta; order Hemiptera; family Cicadellidae; genus Neoaliturus; species Neoaliturus tenellus. Next base: position 76,957,315 of record CM061532.1, read on the forward strand.
CGTACAAACCCGATGAAATTTTTTTACAGATGTCATCTATGTGGATATCCCAATTTAAATTTTGATCAATTTTAAGACCCAAAAACCGTATAACTTCAACCTCTTGTAATGTATCGTTTCCCATAAAAATGTTTAGCTGATCACTTTGTTTATTTTGCGCAGTACTAAAAGACATATATTTAGTTTTAATTGGATTCGCCAAGAGATCTCGATTATTTAAATACTGGGCGATGTTTGAAATTTGCTCAAATGCCAACTGTTCAACTTCGAAAGGTGATTTGCTTGAAATTTTTAGGTTGATATCATCAGCATACAAACATATTTTCCCGGAATTTATACTGCTTGGCAAACCCTTCAGATAGCAGATAAATAGCAAGGGTCCTAGAATTGACCCTTGAGGAACACCATGGCTTATTTTTTCTAATGATGACTAACTAACTAACTAATGATAACTAGCCTCTCATGTTCCTCTGCTGTTGGTTTCCATGCCCTCCGGATGACGCCGACCCCATGCTGTTTAGAACATGGATAATGAGGGAAGGGAAGTTTGTCATAGTAGACATAAAAGACTTACCACATGTGATGCCAACTTCGTTTGTTGTACCCAATGGCAACTTCGTAACTGGTGAAAACAAACCAGTCTTAAAATTGTCCTTGGACAAGAATAATCCATCATGACACTTGGCATCGCTATTCTTAAATATTCAGAAATACATTTTCATGTTTTATCTATTTCTTAGGTGTTCTTACCTGAATCACCCCTCCACCTTTGCTGTCAGATAGGAACTTTGGCGGTAGACCGAGTGCCTTTGCTGGAACAACAATTTTATGTTTAAAAATTATATAAACCAACAAGTGATAATTTAATCCATTCCAGATTCATCCTATCCTCTTTTATTGTGTGATGGTTAAAAGTTGATTAGTCACATATTGCAAGAGTGTAACTTATTACAAATTGTAGATTTTCTTAAAAATATGTTGATTACCATATTAATGAAATTTCTATTTGGTGTTTATTTGAAAAGTAAGCAGGAAGTATTTCAAATAAATGTTAAAATGTTAGTACTTTTTAAGAACAATCTGTTATTAATTTATTTGTCATAAGTTATTTTTTTATTTATTTTTTGCATAGTTTTATTTTTCAAAGTTATTCTTCCAATAATATATATTTTCAATGAGATTTTTTTTTAAGACATTTGTTACTATATCAGTTTTTTCCAACTATTCTTGACTACTATTTAAGATTTGATGCTTTCCTAAATCAATGGCATATGGTATGCCTAAATCAATGGCATGTAGTATGGATAATACAAAACGAGCCAACAAGGAGAAAAATCTCTACAGCTTCCATTTGCTCTCCATGATCAGCTAATTCTTCAGAGTTCACTAATTAACAGTGAATTGGTGAATGGTAGCTGGTTCCAGTTCCAAACATTTATAAAACAAATTGTTTGATACTGCTCATAATCAAACTTGAAAACTGAAGATTATGGGGTAAGTGCCCTAGCAACTGTGCTGATAAGTTCATTTTTACGATAAAAACCGTCAATAGGTGCAACATAGAAAGGAAAACATAGAAAATGTGTTTTTATTAATCATCAGGGAAGTCTTAAATTTTTTCAACTGTTATAAAAATGAGTACTCAAAGTATCGATCTAGCTGTTATTGAAAAATTGACACATCAAGTTGTTATTGACAAAACTCACCCATCCAATCCAGAATGATTGTCTCGAGCTCGGTGCAGGCAGGACTGGCAGCCCAGGAGAATCCAATACAGCCGATAATATCTGACAACATGTCGCCCAGGATGGAGGGGTAGGAGTTACCTGAGGGGAAGTATGCATGGAAGTGTGGGTGCTGCCAATGTGTGATCTGTAGAGAGAAAGGTCAAATTAGTTGGGCATTTCGTTGGCAATATGTTAGTGGTGGGGAAAATTTACACAGTAAAATATTGGTCCCGATCAGATCAGGAACGGGGTGTTGTACTAATATTTATTTTTTCCTTCGCAGTCCTGGGAAAAATTGACATTTTTTGTAGAAGAAGGTACAGTTTGAAGTGTTTAGTTTTATTGTGGTTTCTTGGAACATAAAAAGCTACAAATATTTAAAAATTATTATTTTCCTATAATATACTCAGTAATAATATGGAATAAATGCGCTACACGAGTATAATTTTTATAGGTTAGGTAAAAGTGATTATTTAAATAGTAAAAAGTGGTAGAAAGTAAAAGTCCACACAATCAAATCCACAAGAACACGAATTACAAGTGACGAATGCCACTCGGTTCTACCAAATGTATACAATAATTCTACTCTACAAGTTTGTTTTTCTACCATTCTTCTTAGTTTGCAGCTGTGAACTTTAGGATCAGATACAGTATAGACAAAGAGAAACCATTTCCAAATATTGGTCACAGCTGCAAATCAGGAACTGAAGTGTGTAAAGTCAATGACAGTAGCTGTGATACAGTAGCAGTGATGTAGCCACTCACCCCTGGCATGATCTTAGCCTCGACATCGGCCATGATGGCGTCCCAGGGCTCTGGGTCAGTGGGAGCCTCGTTCGGCACCAAGCTCTTCAGGTACCCGGGCGACACCTGGCTTACCACTGGTCGCTGCGGCAGTGTCTCCATGTACTCGCACATGTAGTCCACCATCTCCTTGCCCCTGCGGCGGAACTCCTCGGTGTCCATGCCTGCTCGTGTCTGTCAATCAAAACATGACCATCAGTTAGGCTTACTCTGGTATAAAATCAACCATAATTGGTTTATTGGCCAACTCATACAATATGGAGTATTGTCGTTACCTGCTGTAGTGATATGCAGGATATGAGGGCCGTTGAGAGCCAGGCCGGACCCCAAGTCTGCACTCACCCAAGGCCCTTGGGGGATCTAAGGGGTATGGAATACCTTCCAGTGACAACAAAAACCAGGGGTTTTTGTCCAGGGGTAACAAAAATTACACCGGGTCCTCCCCAGCAGCTTTGGGGGGAAGATTTGAGTCACTACTCGCCGGATTCCGCCCCCAAATACTGTCGGTTCAAATACAGCCAGATAATTTTTTTTTTAACTAAGATTTCTCTTCTGTATAATATTTAGAATATCTATATTTACTGCATACTTCTATTTATAAGAAATTGATACTAATATTTTTAGAGAGCCTAAAACTCCCCTTCAAAAAAAAATCAAAATTCCCAGCCTATCCCAAGCCCCCTCCAGGAAAGTTTGAGACTTGGCTGATATACCCTCTCGACGGCCCAGCAGGAAATATATCCCGAAATTATCTGGAGCCTTTTGGTATATTGGTTCCTTAAATTGAGACATTGAGGCAGACATATTTAACAACGTAACCATTTGTCTGTTGGACTTAGTTTTCTCCTTTCTGTCCGTAACTTTAGCTTAATCCATGTAATGGAAATACTAACTTACCGTGAATGTCATGTATGGCAATACCCTGGTATAGAAGAAATTTTATGAATATGATATTAAGCAGTAAAATTAAGGAGATTTAACTATTCAATCATAAATACAACCTGAAATTTGAATACCAGGGCAATAAATGAGAGAGGATACAAAATTAAAATACACTTTTTGAAAAAAATACAGAATGTAGGAAAAAATTTTAGAGAAATTTCGTTTACTCACTTATTTTCTGTCTGATTTTTTAGCTTGTTATTAATGAGTATACTATATAGTTAAATTTTCACTAATTTTACTTTCTAACACCATGCACAGCAGGTCTAACACCATAGACAATTATTTTAACAAGCTTTTGTGTTTGATTTCATTTTATTTTATTTTATACTAGCTAACAGTCAGTAAAAATGACAGTAATTTATATGATGATCGATTATTTATGAATGTGATGTTTAGGCCTAATAAGTTTGAATGGTCACAAAATTTACGAAAACCCTGACGTCATCATATTAAAACTTTTTTTCATTTCTTTAACAATGTGTCATAATGGTAGAAGTACATTCCTGGGCGTACCGTACTAAGTGCTTCTCGACTTGATTTATCCTCTAAGTCAATCATGTAATAGGTTTTTTACAACCACTAAAACACTATTAAATTTTTTTCTTGACCATTTTTGCACTTTTTCCATCTCCTTTTTTATTCTTGGGTATTTATTCTTGTATATTTTATTACTTACCTAATTTCTACTTAGTTCATAGTTCTGCACCGCCACGTTTTTGTACTCCATTTTTTATATCAGTGAGATCAAAAACTGATTGTTAAACATGTATATCACTATAACTATTTTGAGACAGTGACCTCACACAGTGGGTATTTTAACCTAAATATGAATGAGAGATGAGTGTAAGATGATTGTGGCGCTATCTTGTAGGCTTGTTACCGACTAAGGCCGACATTCTCCTTAGGGCTGTTAATCAAAATCCCATGACCATTTTAAGAAGTCGGATGAATTAATTATAACAAAAATAAGTGGATTAAAATGCAGGTGGTGAGTACTGGTATTTTACAATCAAAATATTATGTTTTGTCTATTTTAGCGAATTTCCCTATAGGGAATACGCTATTACGGTAGTAGCGATGGTAAGACCTAAGCCCAGGACCACTTTACTTTTTCATTTTGAGGTCCCCAGAAGCCAAAAACACCATTCGTTCATTTTCATATATATGTATATATATATATATATATATATATATATATATATATATATATATATATATATATATCTATATATCTATATATCTATCTATCTATGTGTCCGTGGTACTGATAACTTTTGAAGGGGACCTCCGATTTTGATGAAATTTGGTATGGAGGTGTAAGACCAAGTCTATTTTCATGAGTTCGCGAACCAGCATTGTCGGGTTATGGGAACGGGGTTTTATGGGGTTTCAAAGGGGTCAAAAATGGGTTTTTTGCATTTTTGGACCTTAATTTTTAAAATTCATCAATTTTAACTAAAACCATTTAAAAGAGCTTAAAAAACAAACAATTTGGTATTTTGAATTTTTATCATAGCATAATTGGTTACGGGGCAAATCCAAAAATGTGTTTTCCATGTTATTCTTATGGGAAATCAAGAAAACCCTATATCTTGCTTATTTATTGACATAACTTAATAAAATTTGGTGTGTACATTTTCTATATAAGGTTTAACTTATACTTGCTTACAAAACCCATATGGCGGCAAACCTACATACTCACCCCCATGGGGTTTATGGGGAAAATAAAAAATTGCCAGAGTTTGATACAATTTTGTGTTTACATTCACCAATTATTGATTAACTTAGATTTTCTAACAACAGCCAATGGCAGAAAACCTACATACTCGATCCTATGGTGTTTTTATGGGGAAAGTAAATAATCTAAAATTTCATTGGAAATTCGCTGAGTACGCAGGTCTGCTGCGACGGGGGTATTTTAAACATTAAGCTCGTTAGTTGATGATTAAGATATGAATACATATGTGTAAACAAATGTTAATATAAAACTCGTAAGTCTTAAAACATAAATTCAATCATAATATAATTAGGCCTACTCTCTATTATGAGTAAACTCTCCTTATAGTATATCAACCAAACTTTAATTTAAGCATCAATTGATAAATATTTTACTGCTTTAAATAAATTAAATACATAACTGCAACATCAGTGTCACTTTCATTTTTTGTTATCTGACAATGGGCTCGCTCACACAATCCACCGCAAACTGGTTTGTTTATGTTTCTGCCTATCACGTGAAAACTCTTACAAATAACGTATATGGAGTTGGAGTTTTCATGTAAAGAGCTTTTAATCAAGTATATGGTTGTAGGGTTTTGGATTTTGGGAATGCTTAAACAATCTATCCAACACAGAATCTAACTTCCATATAGATGACATGTTTTGTTTTTGCAATGAGGTTTCTCTTCAATTACATCATCTCTTATATTAATACGTGAGGGCTATTTTTTGTGAACAAAACTCCTCCGTTATTTCTGGACCGATTTTAACGTTTAAGGTGTCAAAATAATGGTCTCAGTTTGTAGTTTTGCATAAAGGTTTTAGATTTTTGATATTTTAATTCTAAATCCCACGGGAAGCCCTTAAAGTTAGGTTTTTTGTCCATAAGATTAACATGGGGAACAATTTTTATTGAATTGCAAAATAAAACAGCTGTTGATAGTAAAACAAACAAACACATGTTATAAAAACTAGCTTAATAGAAGTAATTGAACTACTGGTACTGAAATATCAACACAATTCCATACTTTATACAAGAAGTGTATATATGTATGGAACAAATTTTGTGTTTTACGTTTTCCTCAAAGTGGTAGATTTGCTTCAACTTTGTATTTATGTTAATTTGGGCACAAAAATAAGTTTCTTATCTTTGCCCCCAGAAAATTCATTTTCCTGTACAAAAACAGGTTTGGAAATTAAAATTTTTGACGTGATTCTTATGGGTTGTCAGATTGGTATTAAAACAACAACGAAAGTTAATAAAAATTAAAATAGAACACTAATGTTTGCGCATGGGGTTTCAAACTGCTGTGGACTATGAAAAGGGATAATTGATTGTTGGTGTAAATTTCATAACCTGTTAACTGTGATACTATAACAAATTTAATGCAGAATGCTATGCATATTAAATCACGTGTTTTGAAAAGACGAGGTTTAAAAGTTTTTGACCTCCAGTATAGATACTAAGCTTATTGCAAAAGTGGTTTGAATAAGGAGAATTTTTAACCAAGATATGAATGCTACATCAAGCCAAAATGGGCCACACCAACAAAGATGTATATTTTCTTAATTTGTGATATGTTTGTTTAAATTCAGTAATGCCATGGGAATTTAAGTTAAAGAGGATTTAGTCCGTTATAAATAGTAATAGTGTTGACTTATTCACTTTGGCGTACTAACTCATACATTACTAGAAAAAAGAAAAGCCGCAGTGAGAGCTGCATAGCTCATACAAGACAGGGGAGTTGTAATTAAATATTGATTTATTTATTAAATGTTGATTTTTCTTACTTTTTGTTTGATGAACTATCTATATCCAACATCTGTGAATTTATTCTAAATTGTAAAGGAGTTTTTAGGCAGAGGCTCTAAGAAAAATCGGCATGAGAACCATTACTTAATTCTAGCTACTTTGGACCTAAAAGAACAACCACCAAATATCAACACTGTCACATTGGGAAGTTGGAGGATTATTGATGAAGATCGATTGATGAAACAACAATATGGTGTAATCAGATTTCCACAACAGTTCAATTTTCATTCAAGTAACTCGGTAAATTACCATGGACCATGGACTCTTGACAAATGCAGCGCATTGCGCTGCACGGGCCCCTAGTCTCTATGAATAGTTCAAACCATTACATTTTACACTGCTGTGTCATTCGGCAAACTATTACCTTTATGATTAACAGTTTTGGTTTTTCTCTTGTTCTTGGAATAAATAAATATGTTTCATTTCATTTCAGACTGTCCTACACTTATATATCAATAAATCAATCAATCAAATATCATTTATTGCCATAAAACATATTTACATGCATCGACTTGCATGCAGATAATTATAAAATGTAAAATAGACGGACATAAAAATAACTAAATAAAAGGAACTCTATTAGACCTCTATTCTTCAAACATTCATCAACAGAATAAAACTCTCCATAAATATATCAATTATAATATTAATTAATGATATATTTCTTCAGTATGAAGTTATATAACATGGGTGCTCCCTAAAATCCGACAGGCTTAGGACATTGTTGGTACTTCAAGGCCAATCGTCTTCTGGGACGGCCCAAGAGAATAATAACCCCAAGCAGGAAACTCAAACATTCGTAAGTTACTCTCCGAGAGAACAAGGATTTAATGGATTATTGTTTGTTTAATTTCAACTCCTATCCCGCAGCACTGGACTGATACGTGGTTGGTGTTGGCGAATTCCTAGGATGTGTCGAGATGAGCATTTATCCACCCTGTTGTTAAGACGCCAAAGAAAGCTCTCCAAAGGCATCAAAAACCATCTAATGTAAAAACGTGCTTATCAAGAAAAGTTTGTGGTTGAATATACTGATAATATTTTTTATTTACGTAGTCCCATTGTGTGTTGCCTCAAAACACATCATAAAAATATCATCAGAGTCTCAGGAACAGTATTACAAAGACATTTTTAGGTCATGTAGGTTTTTTACTTAGGAATTTTTGGCTTGTTAGCATTCAGTTGCACCTTTCAGACACATAAAATGTCATTTAAACGTCTAGGAAAATAGTCCAAAAACAGTCATCCATAAAAAATCTTCCAAAAAAGATCATCAGTATAGAAAAAAGTAATTTCACAAGAATAAACGAATCAATAAAAATACCCCCGTCGCAGCAGACCTGCGTACTCAGCGAATTTCCAATGAAATTTTAGATTATTTACTTTCCCCATAAAAACACCATAGGATCGAGTATGTAGGTTTTCTGCCATTGGCTGTTGTTAGAAAATCTAAGTTAATCAATAATTGGTGAATGTAAACACAAAATTGTATCAAACTCTGGCAATTTTTTATTTTCCCCATAAACCCCATGGGGGTGAGTATGTAGGTTTGCCGCCATATGGGTTTTGTAAGCAAGTATAAGTTAAACCTTATATAGATAATGTACACACCAAATTTTATTAAGTTATGTCAATAAATAAGCAAGATATAGGGTTTTCTTGATTTCCCATAAGAATAACATGGAAAACACATTTTTGGATTTGCCCCGTAACCAATTATGCTATGATAAAAATTCAAAATACCAAATTGTTTGTTTTTTTAAGCTCTTTTAAATGGTTTCAGTTAAAATTGATGAATTTTAAAAATTAAGGTCCAAAAATGCAAAAAACCCATTTTTGACCCCTTTGAAACCCCATAAAACCCCGTTCCCATAACCCGACAATGCTGGTTCGCGAACTCATGAAAATAGACTTGGTCTTACACCTCCATACCAAATTTCATCAAAATCGGAGGTCCCCTTCAAAAGTTATCAGTACCACGGACACATAGATATATAGATATATAGATAGATATATAGATATATAGATAGATATATAGATATATAGATATATAGATATATAGATATATATATATATATATATATACATATATATGAAAATGAACGAATGGTGTTTTTGGCTTCTGGGGACCTCAAAATGAAAAAGTAAAGTGGTCCTGGGCTTAGGTCTTACCATCGCTACTACCGTAATAGCGTATTCCCTATAGGGAAATTCGCTAATAATCAAAGTTTACCAGAAAGTTGTAAAAACACAGTATAATCATGTCAACTGGCGCATACAGTAATCGGACCAAACACATATTGTGTTCCCATTGTCGGCCAAATAAAAAATGTTCTTTTAAAACATAATCATGGGATAGATGTTTATGTGGTACATAACATATGTGGTACACAGAATATTCATCGTTACTAGTTATTGCAGGCTACTTGTAAAACAAGGATAAGACCTAAATAATTATTTATTAACTTTTATTTATTATTTATTTATTTATTATTTATTAATTATATGTTAACATTTTATTATTAATTCCCTTGCGATGTTAATTCCCAAAATACGTGACATCCTGTTTTTCTCTAACAAAGAACTATTAAAATAAAAATATTTCAAACATGGTTTGCTATCCCCATGAAGGTTTTTACAATTATTGGTAATTAAAAATATAAAACAAGAATGAACAGTTATATCCATCCACTTACTTCAAATCCAGCAACCAACCTTTTTCGTCTTTTTCTTGAAGAAGAATTTAAATTCGTGCCAGAAATGGGACATAGGCTCTAAGCAGGAGGTTGGGCTAGCCGACACTGCAGGGGTAGAACAATTCACGAAGAAAACTAGAACGCGGCGTACACAGAATACTTAAAGTATAGTGGAGAAGAGAACTCATGACAAAGTGGGCTAGTATCTTGGGCTTTGTTGCGACGTGATGTTAGGGGAAGTGGGCGAAGAACTGGGGTGAGTTGGAGCGCTGAACGGAGTGTCGGGGGAAGAATCCAAACTGAGTTGGTCTGCGGGAGGAGTCGTTCTTTAAACGGATCAGTTCAGCCCTCGGGTTACAGCATCAAAAATGTTATGCCACTGTTTGCACTTTTTAATGCCTCCGTTTTTTAAGTAGAGAAAAGGGTAGGATATCAGTATGAAGTAACATTGCGTAGATTCATTTGGTTTACAAAAAATTAAATCATGGAAAATAGTTGTTAAAAAACTAAAATTTAATACATCGAATTATTTTTCTCCAGGGAACACAATGATGTTTTGAATAAATAAATAGTTCAAAATATAATTTTTAGACTATATTGATGATTAAAGATATGCTAATTGAAAACATCTAAGCATTTAAAATAACAAATAGCCTATTATGAAGAGACCAATGGTAGCATTACATATGAGGGAATCAAAAATAAAATATTATAAAAGATGTGTTAAGCTCTGTATTTAATTCTTTTAAACGTACAAAAAATACTAAAATGTAGTTCACAACACAGGAAACATTATAAGAAAAATAAATAGTTTGTGAATTGAAACAAGATTTGATCCTAAAACGATTTGGTTTACCAGGACCAAACAGAATCCATCGCTCCTTATCAGATTCGGGTGACGCAACGCTGCCAAGTATGACTAAAACTCATAAATATTCAACAAGTAATTATTAGGTGACAAAATAAATATCGATTCGCTCGTCAAAGGCGACACTTGCGGTCTACTTGTTTTATGGCGCGGCCGTTGTATTGTTGCCGCGCCCTCTCTGTGTCTAACCCCCTACCGTAGAATGACCCATCATTGCGAGGAAAAATATTTAACAAACAACCTATGAAGATAAATATCTTGGTGAGCTTAATAATCATCGAAGTAAAAAGTGTGGATTTTTCAAACATTTTATTGACAAAGAGTCAAACAATAAATAGCCTATAAACAAAGAAATTATCAAAACCATCAAGTGTTTATTATTTTAGAAATCAAAAATAAACAAAAATTTATTATTAATTCGGTAAAAAATATAAATTAAAATTTAAATATCTGTTGATTAATGAAATAGAATAGATAGTGTATTTGGGATAAAATAAAACTTTAACTGTACATGTACAGTTATTTTTATGTTTTTTTTTTCTTTTTAAGGATGACGTTTCAGGATACAGCTTATTGTGGTTAAAAAACAAAATCTAAACCCTAACACTCCTGTAATTCAGTTTTCGAAACCTTTGTGCTGTCTTCAAATACAGAAAGTGTTTTTTAATTTACTAACATTATTTGTATTTTTAAGTTTTCTAATTATTATGGATTAAACATTTAAGAATACAAATAAATGTTAGCCTACATCTTTATAAATACCTACTGTTATTTGATTTTCTTACTCCACCAAAATATTAAAATACACACTTAAAAATTCCTTGTTAGTTGTTTAGTAAAACTTTGCTGGTCGAATGAATAACTTGCCTAATCATAAGCAGTGATGAAACCAATAAATAAAGAGCGCAAAGGAGTTAAGTAGAGTTCGGAGTTGAAAGTAGAGTACACACGCGACTGGGCATCTGAGCGGTTTAGCGGGAGGCGACAACCGGTGTCAGTGGTGCCAATATCGTCGATGTCAATTACACAGACCTCTAAAATTAGAAAACTCAACTGTTGACTCACTGTTGTGGTCCATCCTACCTGTCTGGCGATCACTTTGGGCCGAATTGTCACCGTGCGGGGCTCGCGGGGCAGGGGCAGGGGTGCGTGGGTTCCATTATTCAATGTTTAGAAACATAACATGGCTTTTTTTAGATAACGATTGCTAATCAGCTTTAACTTTAAAAACGCCAAACTTTTACAACCTAGGACTATTAAATTTCCAGAATTTATCCCCTTTAACTCAAAATAGCACCAAAGATTTTCGAATTTTTTACCGTAACAGTATTTTGTATTAAATCGTATTTTTAAGGCACAAATTTTCATCATAAACATTTATGAATAGTATGAACATTTATGGACAGTAAGAAAATTCATAGAGCATTTCAATTAATTCCTCCAGTGAAATACACCTTGCATTACATGCAAACAAAACAAAAATGTTAAAAGTTACAATAATGCACTTTGTTAGGCTAGGTTGTTTCCCGAATATCAGACTTGTAGAAAAGCGAGTAGTATAAAGAATAAATTTGTTGGAAATAATTAAAAACAAGTTTTATTTTAGGAAAGAAAATCTTATAATTTCGTTCTCAAAAGAATAAAAAAAGTATAATTGGATAGTTTATAATTATTATGTCTAAAACTATGTAGAGTTGCCTACCATAAAACAGTGCAGTAGAACCGTCATTCGATTATGTCAAAGGAATCAACCGACCTTGACCTACCGGAACCTAGGTTTGTTTTGTTTACAGAATGACAAATTCCTCTTCGTCGTCCTAATGTGAATGTTACTGACGCTTGGGCTGACCAGCTCCACCAAATAATATCAAACGTTGATAATCTGAAAGACATTCTTTTGCTCATTTAAATTGCTTAACGAACTGTATGGTTAACGAATATGTGGGTTGGGATTTTCATTCGATGTACCGCAAGCATTCTTTGTGACATGACTGACCTTTCGTTTAGTTTGTAACCAAACAAACGTCGAAAAACAAACTAAACTAAACAAATGTTTTGTGCTCCACCATGCTGTTTTCCGTTTGCCTTCTTAGAAACATTCAAAACTGCATCTCCCTTATGTACTTTTCAGACGTACTAAGTTATGATTTTAGTTACTTTTTAACAGTAATTGGATATAGACTTAAAATAAGTTGATAAATTTATTTTGGCACACGAAAACACAGAAGAAAAATCTTAGTAAAAATCGTAAATGTCCAGAGGCACAAACATCAATTTTTTTTAAATGAAAATGTAACTTGAATTTCATCAAAAATTCCAGAGAACTGCCCCCATTGGATAAGGGGGCAGAAACTAGATAAATGCATAAATTTAAAATTAATTTTACTTTAAACATCTCTCAAACGATAAAAACTTAATAGAGTTAACAAATATGCAAAGAAAGGAGATTGAATCATACCATCTTTCTTTCATATTTATTTCGATTTTAATGAAACCTTCAATTTACGTAGCTTTATATAATCTTACCAATTATTGCAGTACCTTCCATAAAAGCATTGACTATGTACACTATAAAAGTTTCCACATGGGCATTATTTTAAGCGAGTTATTTCACAGCAATCCGGGAAGTACATTGCCTAATGGTAATTCTTGTGTGGAGAACAGAGGATTTCTGTGAATACCATAGATGGAAAGATTGCATGTGTTGGCAGAAGTAGTGTATTATTATCAGAATTATACTTCGAAGAATCCACAGGTAGTCTAAATATAAAAGTATTATCAAACCATACGTCGTTTTTAGTTTTCCAATTTACACTACAAACTGTCATAATATGAAATGGGTTTTAAATAAACATTAGAAATTAGTATGGAACTTATTCTTCTATCACGTAATGAGATATACTATAAGGTAAAATCAAATAAGACTTTCCCCTGTGATATAAATAAAGTAAAAGCCTAAATAAAGTAGTTGGGTTGACAAGTTGAGCGCGTAAGGACCATTAATTAATAATACATTCGAGTAATGCACCAAGGAATGAACAGCTTATGTTATTTAGAAAAAAATAACATTATTTTAATGAATCAGGTACTTAATAAACTATCTCTTGTTTATTTGCGCCTGGGTTTCAATGCATTTAAATTCCATATAATTCTAAAAAAAATTTACTGGAGTAATGCAAGGCAGTTGTTAGCGTAGTATTTATATTATGATTTAAAGTAACTAGTCCCATTTCGTCCATTCTTTAATATCTACAGGATTACACACACACTACGCTAGGTACACACAGGATTTTTTACTGGATTTCTTAGTTCAAAAATGAAGAATTAGAGCTTACATCAACAATCAGGGCGTACTTCAATAAAAAAATAATTCAGTTGATATATTTTATGAAAAGTTAAATAAAACTATTTATTTTTAGGGGCACCTGTACGTTTTCGATTAAAAATGCAATCTTTAAATGTTATTGATTTATACAAAAATAAATAGTCATTCACTCTTATTTTACTGGATTATTCATATTTCAGGCTTATTTAATCGTAGGGACCAAATGTAGACAAAAGTTTGATTTTATTTATGTTTGTGAAAGCGGTAAATTTGATATAGGCCTAATTATGAAATTATGACTGAAGATATGCTATTTTTATTATTAAGAGCTTGCAACTAGAAAGCTTTTCCTATGGTGTCATAGTTTTTCCAGTGCACAAAAAGTAAATATACAGTACGCACAAAAATATATTAATTAATTGTAATAGGCCCTACGATTTTTAACTGTTTGATTTCAACTAAACATATTTTAAAATTCAGTTTAACACTCACCCTAACCACTTATATTTAGTACAACACAACTCTACCCACCGTGCACAATCCAACACTTGATCACACAAATGATAACGGCAACACTATCTACACCAGCACGCCGACGTACTGACCGTTTCGTGAGTGGCACTCCGGTCTTCGTCACGTTCGCGGCTCGCACCGGCGGCAACTGGCGGCATTCGCGCGGTCGCGGGTATATCTACACACGGTTGCGGGCGGGATTTCCTCCCCACCTCCAGGACCTTGGACCCCAGTTCCGGTCCGAAGACGCGATCTCGCAGACCGGGAAAGTAGTAAAGAGGCACTTGGTCGTGGGCATGCATTGTGGTTAGTTTGTTTGTGATTGAGGGTGTGCACAATCTCGAGAGAAAAGTTTCACTACGATTTTCGTTTGGGAATCCGACAAGTAATATATGGAGGAATTGTGATGCGTCTGAAGCGTTGATAGGTTTCAGGATCACATTTTTACTTTGTAACTTATTTTAATCACCATGTTTAATCTACAATCTATTTGGAGTCAATGATAAGTGTTGACGTTGCTCGGTAATGAGCCATGTCTTTTGGATTAGAAAGTGGATTAGAAAATTGATATAAGAATTTACAACGACCCTTTTTTCTCTAACTTGTGATGATAGTGGTTAAGGGCGAAGTGCGCCACTAAATAAGTAGTGAGCAAGAGAGATTCATACACACAAATTTAGTACATGTTTTCTGTAATTTTCAAGGGCAATGTTTAAAAAAAGAAATATAAAGAACGAAGTTTAACAAACTCAATTATAAACACTTTAAACCGACACAGAATTAGAACGGAGTACCAAAACAAAACGCCGGGAGTTAAGAAGCAAGCCATTGCCAGTCAGGATGTGGAATGTGTGGGCTCGGTAGTTAGCGCTGCAGCCTCTAAGGCTAATGCCACACTAGGCTGTTTTTGTCGCGCGATAATAATCGCGACGGGAATAGTCGCTGAGGGGTGCCACACTGACGCGACAATAATCGCGGTATCGCGACGGTTTTTGTAGCGCAAAAATTGACCCGGGGTGCCACACTGGCGGTAAAAATCGTCGGCTTTGGCAGTTGTCTTGCAACGACTATACATACGAGGCGCACCATGCAAGATGAGTTGTCACTCAAAATTTCAATGTTTAGGAGCAATAGCATTGTACGTTGTTCGTTGCCGCAGAAGACGTAACCGGCAACGAAAATGGTGGGTTCATCAAATTATTATAAGTCGTCCATGTGAAGGAAAGTTTGTTTTGTTACACCGTAATCTTTATAATCTTGAGTTTTGGTGTTATAGAGGCAGGGATACTTCTCTACCTCTATTATAATTAGCTCTGATTCCAAATGATCCATTTGGAATAAGCCACTATCTTCAGTCATGACGAAACACTCGACATTCAAGTACGATGAAGCGTGGCTGCTGCGCGACTGACGGGAAAAACAGCCGAGTGTGGCAGGGTTGCCGGCGACAATTACCGCCGAAGAAATAGGCCCAGTCCCATTCCACCGCGACTGTCGCGGGCGGCAACTTCACTGAGCGACAATTCCCGACCGGTGTGGCACCCTCCATTTGATCCCTTGAGTTCTATTTCGGGCGCGACAAAAACCGCCCAACTTCAGCGACAAAAACAGCCTAGTGTGGCATTAGCCTTACAGACACGCTACCAGACTGCTAACAGACACGAGTCGACTTCGACGTGTTGGAAAAATTATATGTTGTTAAACTTTATATGTTATCGAATAATTTAATGTATGGTGAAAAGAAATATTAATTAATATTAAAATTATAAGACATTGGTGTTTTGCCCATCTCGCTCACATCGACAGGCGATACCTTAGTAGCTAAAGCCGTTTGAACTTCGGTATGCAAGGTGTGAAAAGGCCCTTGTTTGTTTTCAGCCGAAGATGATGCAAGGAAATGGTAGACCCAATACTAACCGGTTTTACTTCTCAGACTGTATCCATTGTGCCCACCAAACGAATACTCTGAGTTAAATGGTTTTTAAAGCAGAGAAAAAACTTGCATATAAAAAAACCTAATTCTGATATTCAAAGTTATGTCAGCAAATAATAAAAAAAATAAGTCGTTCCCTGTAGTAAAAAATACAAAAATATATTTTGCAGTAAACGTAGGGGTATATAGTAAAAAAGATGTTAATCATGCAAAAAAGGTTGTTTAAATATTCAATAAAACTGAAAATCAATTATTACAACAACGTTTTCCTTTGTTCAATATAAAACCTGTAATAGTTTTAAAGGACCACAAAAAGAATTATAGGCCTAACCATGTTGCATGTCTCTAAATAGTCATTTAACCATGGTTTAAATGTGAGAGATTTGTTTTAAATATTGATTAACTTTTTTCACTATGTGAAAAATAATAATATTTTGCTTTGTTATAGAAGTCATAGATAAGAAAACACTTTAGCATAGCACATAGACATCAATTTAAAATTATTGTAACAAGTTTAATACCAATTAATTTATTTAATATAGTAAATATTTTAATAATAGTTGTCCCGCTAGTAGTGGGGTTTGCCTACTCCTGGCCCAGGTCAAGGTCAGCGGTTGTAACTGTTGTAGGGGTAGTAGCGGCTGGGGTTTTTTTTGACAGTGATGGGTGGGTTTTGGAAGTGGGTCAAGTTCATCCGGAGGGGTTTTTAAAAAAGGTGAGCCCCGAGGGGTTAGATTGAAGGTGGGTAAAAATTTATTTAATCAAAGAAAAGTAGTGGTTTTATTTGAGGAGGTGTTGAAGTGTTGTTTACTGGTGATGGAGTGGTAGACGCCAAAGGTGATAGCGATGAGAAGATAAAAACATACTATCCACAGTACGCATTTGAATAGTCGTAAAAGCTGAATCATTTCTTGTTGATTCTTTATTTCTAATTGTAGTCTGTTGATTTCGAGTTTGAGTTTATCCTCTTCCAATTGTGACGTAAATGAAAAATCATCCATCATCTTCGTGTATTAAATGTGTGCAGGTAAAAATGGGAGCGGTGTTGATGGTGAGAAAGTTGGCGATGAAATGAGAAACAGAGATAGGGACAGGTTATATATTACTGTAAAAATGGTGGGGGGTAAAGAAAATAATTGTAGTCGACTAAACATCATTATTAGCTGTGTCGGGTGTTGCAGCTTTGGAAGATGGAAGACTATTGTTTGGCAGCTGTAAAACTTCGACGTCTTCGCTTTCCATGTTTTCGTAATCAGAAGAATTGTAGGAAACTTCCACAGTGATAGTAATGGTGTTATTTGGAGTGATTATTAGATCACTTAAAATTTGAAAAATAGTTTGTAATTCTTCTTGTGATTGAATAAGAAAAGTACATTTACTTGTTGTTAAAGGAGAGGAGCTCATTGTTCGGAAGTTGGCAAACAAATGGTGAGCGATGGTCAGAGGGTCGCTTATATGTGGGCAAAGGTGGTGGAGGGGGAAGTAGAGGAGTGGGGAAGGTAGAGTGGTGGGGGAAGGTTGATATACCCATATGCGAACCGGCGGCCAGAGCATTTTGCCGCAAAACCCCATTTGGGTAGGTCATGGGTGGTGTGTAGAAATAAGCATTAGCTGTAATATAAATTAGAAACACTAATAATTGTTTTAAATCAAATATTAAGTTTACTTTTAACCAGAGTTTGCATTTCTTGTTCCTCGTTGTCCAATTCAATAATTTTAATACCATGAGTTGTTTCTTCTTCTTCCCCTGCACTGTTGGAAGATGACGATGATGAAAATATTCTGGTAGGATCCACATATTTTACTTTGATTTTGATCCATCTTAAAGGATACTTATCCATAAGTGTGAGTAAGTTGTGAAATAGAGTTTCCATCTCATCTCTTTCGGTAATTAAATGTTCAAAAGAAATAAACCTGTCACCCATGTTGTTGCCAGTCAGAGTAATGAAATCGGAATGAGAAATGTATTGAAGGATCTGTAGAATATATGTTGGTGGGGACAATTTCAAGGTCAACCGAATGAAATTTTAAAAAAGAGCTGCAGTCAGTGACTACAGCTATACATCTGAAGCTTCAATAGGATGAGAAGACCAATCTGATCTGTATTTGCATGCATTTATGATGCATGTACAAAAGTCGTCTTTATAACATGCATTACACTCTCGGCAATTAACAATTTTTTCTGGATGAAATTTGATACATCTCTGGGGACAGCAAGTGTGGAAGTATCTTGATTTATAAATTTTAAAGGTTCGCAATTCTGGTGGTGGTAGTTGTTTTGTCTTGCATTTGCAGTAACAGGATCCGAAGAATTCACATTTTCTACAAGCTAATCCGTCTACCATCCATCTTCCTATATCGGTACATTTTTGTTCACAACAATAGCGTGGTTTGTACTCGTCTTTCTTGTTTTCCATGTTGACGCTTCTAAGTTTAGCCAAGAAATGAAGGTGTATAGTGTAGGATAGCATGTTTTATAGATTAGAAAAAGTGGTGGGGGTAATCTCAAGGTCATCCAAATGGAGTTTTAAAAAAGAACATCTTACAAGTGTAAGATGTATTTATTTAAGATAGTGAGTTTTCATCCTCTTTTTCTTTCTTTATATCTTGTTTGTATTTTTCTTTTTCTTCTTTAGCCATAGCAATGAGATCTTCAGTGGATAGTGGATGTACTTCTGGAAATTTTAGAATTAATTTTGGTTGGAATCCTTCTTTAGTCAATACTTGAAGATCGGATGTCATTTGTTCTACACTTTGATAATCTTTTCCGTAGATTTTTCCATTAAATTCAATCATCATTCTGTACAACATGGTAGTGGTAGTTGTTTTCGCTGTGTCAGTTGGGAAGCAAATGATGATTCTGTTTAGGTTACGCGTTCCTTTTATAGATGCCACAGCGACCACTCAATATTATTCAACATCAGTAATATTTCTGAAACTTAACATTACTTTGAGTAGATGGTGTTGTAGTTGAAGGTTGTGTGGAAACAAATACTTCTTCATTGCAGAATTTTTGTTTAGGAAACATCCTCATGTTGTTAGCGTAAACATCAATATTTAAACGATAACCACCGGCAAGTAACACTCGCAATTCATTAGTAAAATCGTCGAGTTCTTCAAAAGTTGTGATGGTGGTGGTATCATATGATGCACACTTCACCTTAAGAGACATGTTGTTATTTGTAATAACTGGAGAGCCAACAGAGATGCGTACAGCACGAAAGGTAGTCGGAGACTGATGAGATCCTCAAGAAAATTACGGCCTTTATATACCCTCGAAACTAGGTCAAGGTCACCCAAACGTGTTTTTAAAAAAGCAATATATCGATAGTGCAGAAACACTATCGATATGTTGCCTTTTTCTTATTTTTTTTTATTTTTTATTTATTTATAATCAGTTACACACATGTACAACAGTATATATATAAACTACAGATTAGTTGCTAGTAGGCATAACATGAAGTGTAAGTTCAGTAGAGTTGCTTCCGCTAGGACCGTGAGATGCTAAGTAGAGTGTGCCGGGGTGAATCAGTCGTAAATCTTCATTCTGCAGCAGTTGAACGAAGCGTTTGGGAAGAAATACTTGAAATTTTGGTTCATCACCAGGTGTGTAGGGTGCTTCACTTAGTGTGCAATTGATAGCGTCTCCAATTGATGTTTCCATTTTCTTAATAGTGTGAATAATATAATGTTTCTCTTCCTTCAATTCTGAACATTTTTTTGTCGGTAGTATAGTAGATTTAGAATGTTTGTTAAATTGATCAACAAGCGATTGTAGAAAATTTTGTGACGCCATTATCTTCTTCTTGCTATTGTTTGTCTTCTTCTTCTTGTGTTTGCGCGTCAGAGGTGTTGACTCCCCGGAGGTTCGAGTAATACTGATGCATTGTCATAGTGCCGCTCTCGCTTTTATACCCTTCGTTTCCCCCACCACTTTGCTGGAGATAGACATTTAAACGATATGCGTTTTTTAAAGCACATTGAGACTGTTGATGTTTAAAGTTTTTAGATGAAATACAGATGTTATCAAAGTAGCAATAAAAATCTTTCTCCATTTGCACATTTATTACTTCATGGTTTGTATATGCTTGTATCCAATTTGCTTTTTCCAATCCTCTTGTAAAAATAGTTTTGAACTTTTTGCAGAAATGATTCATAATGTGTGGCATCATATTGTAGGTTATAAAACCTTCATCCCATCTTAGATTATGAAAATGTTTCATCAACCATTTATTTGTTACTTTAGCTTTGGTTGTTAATCTGTTGAATGGTAAAGGAGGCATAAATAAAAAGTGATAAACAACAGATGTTATCATATCTAGTACCACTAACTCTTTAATTATAAAATTTCCATCATTACCACGGAATGCTTGAAACTCTATGATACCTTGCTTTACCTCCATTAATTCTATCTTCTTAGAGAATGAAACTTGTTTATTCATTATGACGTTCAGTAGGCAACTGGTATGTTACTCCAGATTGACAACCTTTTATAACCCCAATATTCTTCTTCTTACTTACAATATTTTTTATTTGTTTAATTTGTTGCCGATTGTTGATTGTTGAAACATGATTCGTTTTCCTTGGCTTCTTGCTTTTCTTCATCCAAATTAAAGTTGGTTTGATAGTGGTGTAACTGTCTCCACATATCTACTTCATGCGGTATCCTATTGAAGATTGAAGTATCTACTGGACCATATAGGATTGGAACATATGGTTGTTTATCCAATGCATCAATTAAATAGTCTTTGATAATTGCACTTGAGAATATTAGCTGTTTTAAATATCTTTTTATAGGACCAGTAGTATAAGTTAAAGTGTAAAACTCTTCTTTAGTCAAATGTATTTTTATATTATATTTAGTTAAATCTCTAAATCGAACTAGTTGTTGACCACGTTGTTTAACAATATCGATTTCAATATTTGATTCCAACAAACCTAGTTTTGTTTTTCTTCCAAATGTATTGTTACTCAGATAACATTCCAAAAGATGTATATGTTTCATAAAAGATTCCCATGAAGTTTCAGTGAAGGTTACCATTTTAGATCCGTGATTTAAAATAACAGTAGGAGAGTGATCCAATGATTTCATTACTCCAGCAGATACAGTCTTTGTCATACAAGAAGAAATAGGATAAAATATTCGAAGAAATACTTCCGTTAAGATGTTGGTGGAAATGTTATCTTCAATTTTTCTTTTCTTTGTTTCTTTTTCAACTTCCTCTTCTTCTGTCTTCTTATGTTTAAACTTGAGGAACTCATCCATTTCCTGTTCAACTTGTCTTTCTATATCCAAACTATTGTCAGCCATAAAAGGTGTAGTTTCTTCATTAGCACTTGATGTAGTAGAACTCATCTTGCGGACGATGTTACCCATACGACAATCAAAGATGAAATGAATTTCCAGCTCTTTTTTCTCGCTTTTATACTCGCAGATGACCTAGATATTGTTGATTTTTTGTAAAAACCTTACAAATCGTGCAGATGTTGTATTAATCCTTCTTAAAGCACATTCTTCACAATTCCTGTTAGTGGTGTGTAGGTAACTATTTTGTCATGTAGAATTAAACAGTATGCTGAAGTTCCATCTGGTATTTTATCTTCAAATTCCATTTCAACTTTTATATCTACACTTGAAGATTTCACAGATTCATTTTGTTTTGAACAATCGATTACAACAATTGGAGCTTTTGAATAAAATTGTTCTGGTGATAGTAGTGGTGTATTGGTCTTACCATAATATGACGATTGAAATCTTGCATACATGTCATATAGAATGGAATAACGTTTCTTGTTAAATGAAACATTTAAACTGTCATATGGAAAAAACTGAGAATTTAAAAAAACTTTGCAATTCTTTATTTTGCAATGGTCAAATTGACCAGCGTGCGCAGTTATAATATCCTTTCGTTTAGTCTGAAAACCAACTATTATGTACCTTGCCCGTTCTAAATAAGTAGAGGTTTTAACAGTCCATGTTTGTCTTTCTGTTTGAGGCAATATGGGGTATTCATGAAATTCCCAACTTCTAAATGGTATTACAATATCACGGTCAGATTTTAATTTTTTTAATAATAATACTCGATGTTCATCCGCCAATCTGACATGTGGTACTCTCCATACAACTTTATCTAATTGAAGTTGCCATTCCAAATCGGCATCTTTAGTTCCACTTGGCGCTTGTATTACATCCTTATTCGTTGAAGATCTGAGCAGTACCAGTTCTTGCTTTACGTTTATTATTATTCTCTTGTAATCTTCTGCAAATCCCAAAAGCAATCGTAAAGGTACATTAAAGTCAAAGTAACCATTTGAATTAGGAGTAATAGTGTCTTTATCAGGAGTCACCCATCCAGCTGAGATTAAAGAATTCTTTTCATGAGGTGTTATTGAAGTCAATCCTTTTAAAGTTGTTGATATACCAACTTTTTTTGTTGAATCAACTGTTACTCCAGATATCTCATATCTAATTTCATCAAACAGATATGCCATTGGGTTATTTATAAAAGGAACAGTTGAACCAGATTTTCCATCCAATGTTGTTACTCTTCCTTCGATATATAAATAACTTTCACATGGTAATGTGTAGATATCTTGTTGTTGAATGGGAATCCTTATTTCATCATTATTATTTAATTTTGATGAAGTGTAAGGGTTGTGAGTGTGATATTCCTTCTCCCATAGGGTTTCGTCGAATGTCGGTCCTTGCGCTATATCCAGTATATCCATGGTTGGCAAGTTTTAGTCCGATCTTCTGTAGGAAGCGTATGTTGTCCGGTGTTAACTCGTCAAATGTTGAGGAGCTACTGAGCTCCCGACTCTTCCGTTGTGGTTTAAATGATAATCCCATGTTGACTTTATGTTGCTGCTCTGATATGTAACCGTATAGTTATTGTTTCTCCTCTAAAGTCAACACTAATGCCGTCTTGATCCAATATGTTCAGTACGATGTCTGAAATGAAACTGGTGTTTAACGGTAGGTATATTAGGTTTTGTGGCTTCTCAACTATTTTAAAACCAGGAGCTACTGTTGGGTAAAATGTGTGTAATATATGTTGATTTACTCCATCTCTATATGATCCGTGTATAATATTACATGTTACATCAATACTGTTCACCTTTAATATTGTTACTGTTGTATCGCCAGTATAATCATTTCCAGGAGCTAAAATTCCTTTCTTCTTTGAAAATCCGAGCAAATTGCCGATTGAGTGGTCTAAGCTAAAATCTATATAATACTTTGAAGTTATTTCTGCTTTTAATGTATTATTATTACCTTTTATAGAAATATTTTCTTCTCCAAGTTTTTTTTTGTAATACTTGGTTTATATCGTCTATTTCATATGCTCCTGTAGATAATGGAATTATTTTTAATTGTGAATAATTTCCTTTTTCATCTTTACTTTCATAATAATGTAGTAAATTATTTTTTCCTTCTGTAACATTAGGAATTGAATTGTATGTAGTCAAATCCAATAATGCTGCTTCCCATAGTTTGTCCGTAGATAAACGTAACGCTGGGAAAAGTGTACTTTTTAATGTTGATGAATTTCCACTCAGCGACACTGTATACGATGACATCTTAAAGCTGACTGACGCTCTTCGCTAAGAACTCCAAACATAAATGTCCGCATATTTCTGTATTGCTAGGTTGCTCTCTTTTGTAGTTGTAGAATATATTATTGCAGTTCCGAAAATAATGTTGAAGTTCTTTTGGTGGCGGTAAATTTCCAAAACTATCAAAGTAGTAAACATTTTCTCCAAGTTTTTTATAACATACCCAATGAGTACCTGGTCCATAATTAGAGTCTAAATTTACTATTCCAGTTTCATTTTTCCACACTCTATTTGGTAATGTATCTTTCATAAAAACTCCTCTGAAGAATGGTATTCTTAAACATTTCACATATTTTGACAATTGATAGTTTGTTAATGCTTCATTTGGAATTATCAATTTATTCTTCTCATTTAATACACACGGTATGGTCTTAAGTAAAGACCCGATCCGTTTTTTACCATTGACCATATGGATGTTTTCTTGACTTTCCTTTTAGGGTTAGTGCGACGTCTTCTTTTAATGTTCCCGCCTCTTTTTGCAGCTTCTTTTTTACTAGGTTTTCTCCCGCGTTGTCTTCCACCACCAAACTTAGCTTTTGTCTTCATGGCTGTTGTCACTGCCCAAGCTGCTGCTTTTTCTGCAATACTGGCGTCACTTGATTTAACTCTTTGCCAAGCTTTTTCCGCTAGCCCTCTATCTGCTATCGATCTATTTTTTGAATCTGCAAACTTGGAATATGCTATATCGTGTTCTTTGCAGGCTTGATCCAATTTATTAATTCCAGGATCTCCTCTTGCTAAACGTTTTGCCAACTTAGTTCCAGGTCCGCAATATTGATAACCTCCGGGCAGATGAAATTCGTATGGTAGAGCGTCTATTGTTCTATTTAGAACAGCACCAACAGGAATTTGTCTGAGCAGGGATAACGCAGCTGATGTAATACCACGTCCTTTCTTGCCGCTGTCTTGACGAAGACTGAGCGGTGCGGTCTTCATTATGTCGTCTTATATAACCAGCGTGTTTACTCCACGAGTTGCTTTACATAAATGAATACCTTATGCACAATTTTTATATTTAAATATTTAATTATTCAAATTAATTACATACTGATTTATGATTCTATTTTTAATCCAAGCTTCTCGTTCATCGGGTTGAATCATCACATGACTTGTTGTACTAGCTATATGATTGTGGGTATCAATAAGTAAATTGCCCACTATTCTTATTAAACAATCTAAAGTTACAGCATCTTTCGGATGTTGAGGATCGTGTAACTGCATAATACGTTTATCATTACACGTGTAAGCGGTTGAATCACTTTTTGATGTTGTTATGACTTGTCCAATAGTAGCAGCATCATTAAAATCTTCACCTGGTGAAATATTAATTATTTTCTTCATTTTAGCATCAAATTTGGTTCCATCGCGTTTATCCCAAGTTATTGTTTGTTTCACTGTAACACAATCATTTTCTTCATAACCAGGCATTATATTTTTTATTCTTCTATTATGACCTTCATATGTGCCTAATAAAGGACCGCCCGCAATTAATGTTTGTCCCATTAAAGGTACATCCGAACTTTTTTGACCAAATCTTCCATTTGTTATTCTTTTACCTCCCGCATCCCATTCATTATTACTTCCTTGCATTAAATCAAACTTTTCATTTCCATGTATAAATGTATTTCCTCGCTTTAGCACAGCATCTTCATGTTTTACAAAATTTGATGTTCCCCTTTTTAATTCTTTAGATAATTGTTCCATAGTAACAGCGTCTTTTGGTTGAGAACCAAATTTTACATTTGACAATGCTTTTCCATGACAATCAATTTTATCAGCATCTTGTAAAATACAGTTGTCCTTGATGTATTTCAGGTTTACAGCATCGCCGTCTTCCTTTGGGTATCCAATGTCATTTATAATAAACTTATAAAAAGAAAATCCTCGTTGAGTCTTTTCCGGTATTATAGAATGTAAATATTCTTTATTAACTGAATCTTTATCATTTTTTGGATTTGCCACATTGGTTATCCTATGATTTCCAGCATCATATGTTTGTCCATCTTTTAAATTGTTACCCCACTGCAATTTTAAAGTATTTGAAAGTTCAGATGATAAATATTCTCTATTAATTGCATCAGAACTGTCAGTTGGTTTACCAACATTAATTATTCTATGTGATTTAACATCGTAAGTATTCTTGTTTAATTTCAATGATGTTAAAGTTGCTTCTTTTACTGTTTTTAAATTTGCTCCATCAGTATCTTCTTCTGGGTCTTTAACAAATTTTAAACGTTTGTTACTCATATCATAGTCACCTTCAGGTGTTTGCGGCAATCCACTTCTTTTTCTGTTTTCTCCTCCTTGTACTCCTAGCCCGGAGTACCGTCCGAACTTGTCGACGCTCATGATTGAACTGATCCATTGTATGCTAACAGCTCTCTTATATAACCGTGATGATTTATACAACTATTCCACGATTTCGAAGTTCGTCAATTAAAGCCACCCATTCATTATTTAAACCTGTATGACCAGCTTCCATGGCTTCATGTAATAGTCTCATTCTATCGACCAATTTGTTTATATCATTATAGTAAATCACATTTGTATTATATAGGTTTTTCATTAAACCTTTACCAGAAGTCGAAGTTTCTCCTTTTTTCTTTTTACCATATTCGTCAATAAGTGATAAGTCCATAAGTGATAATGACTTCCTCTTTAGCGGTTTCTTCACAGCAGGTGCAGTTCGTAATGTTGGTAGTTTTTTCAGGGGAAACAATCTTTTTATTACAACCGTATATTTAGTTGCACGTGTTCTATTTATCATTGAATCTTTGGAGTAATTCTTCTTATGAGCATTAGTATTTTGCAAAATTTCTTTAAAAGTATTTAAATCTTGAAGCGTATATCTTATAGGTATATTTTTAAAAATCAGTTCAAATAATCCTTTTGTTCCTTTATATTTATGCTCACCAATAACAATATCATCATCTTCAGTCAAATATACTTTTGAATCACCTATTTTTAATTCATTTCCATCAATTCTCGCACAATATACATGTGACTTGTGTAATTTTGGGTTATCTTTTATTTCATGTAACATCTTCATGATATACTTTCTTCCAAGAGGTCCTTGTTGCAATATATCACTACTTAATTTTGTTAGATTTGGAATTGATTGTTCTGCTTCAGGTATATGTTGTTCTTGTTCTTCTTCTTTTTGAACATTTATTTCTGGTTCTTCCTGTCTTGTTTCTTCTTCTTCTTTTTGAGAAATTTCACTATCACTTGTATAAGAATCATCATCTTCTTCCTTCTTCAAAGTCTTTACTTCAAATTTAGAAACAGGTAGTAAAACATCTCCTTCATAATGAGGTTTACCAATAGTTTCTGTTATCTGTTTTAAAGATTCTGTAATAGGCTTAAATGTAGTCTCCAGGAATTCTTCTCTTTCATTCAAACCCATTCTTAATGCTCGATTTTTAAGTCTAATCGAGTCACTCAGTGATTTTATTTCTTTTAATAGTTTTTCTTGGTTCACCATGTTTACACTGCGAAGACCAATCTATTACTAAACGTATCATCAATTGTTCAATGGATTAATACAAATTTATCTAACCCTATACGATATCTTCCATTTTTTATAGCTTCTTCTTTCATAATAACAAGAAATCCATATTTTTCAGCCCATGCTTTGCCACACATTTCTTTAAATTTATCAAATGACATGTCTGCATTCACATGATCATTATATATGTGCTTTAAATTTGTTTCATCTTGCTTGAAGATAATAAGTAGATTTGCATTATCTCTTATTAGTTGTTTTGGAATTTTACTGTAAGTTTGACCAATATAAATGCTATCAATATTGTAATGTCTTCCCATGGCAAAATAACTTCTAATAGTGTCATGATTTTCACAAGATACATCATCAAATATAAATATAGAAAATGGTTTAGCCTCGTTTGGCTCCATTATAGTTTCACTAGCATTAAACTTGTAAAAATTAACTTCAGGCACACTTGCGAGTACCTTATCCAATAATTGGTATTTGGGTTGTTGCAAAGATTTGGAAAAGATATAAATGTTGTTGAAACATAATCCCTTAGGATTTGTTATTAAATTAAAAACCACATTTGTCTTTCCACAATTTGATGGTCCAGTTATTAAACATCTTATTGTGTTTGGCAGTAATTCACCATGTTTTCCATGATTTAACTTGTCGTTGTCAACTGTTAATTCATCAATATTATTAATAAAAAATCGATCCTTTTGTTGAACAATCTCCATCTTGTGTAAAGGTTAAACATGTAATGACTTCATAAATTGCTACACTAAGTCTTTTGTAGGGATCCAAGAGTCTTCACTTTTATCAAATCCCAACCAACGTACTTTCACCTTATCCTTTTTTCTTTGTAAAATTTTTTCAACAAGATATACATCGCCAACTGATGATTTTAGCAATTCATGTCCGTAGAATCCACCTTCAAGTAATTCACCCTTGTTGTCCTTTAAAATGTAGGTTTCAGGTATTGTTGGTTGCACTTTATAGATTGTAAATACTTCATTAGTCCAGTTTGGCAGATATCTTTTGCTAAATACTCCTTTGTACTTACTTATACGAACTTTATCATCAACTTTAAATGTTTTGGGCTGCATTTTTTCACGTTTAGGAGTAGTATTATTTTTAATACGTTTTAATACCATTTTAGCATTGGCACTATTTACTTCGTTAGGCTTCATACCAATGGTTCGATGATACTTATTGTTATATTCTTTTATAAGTTGTGGTAATATATCATACCAAATATATGATCCTCGTTTGGAAAATGTTTTATATATTGCCCCTTTTAACGTTCTGTTAAATCTTTCTATTATTGAAGCTTTAACTTCAGAATTTGTAGAATAATGATTTATTTTATACTTCTTCATTAAAGCTGCAAAGTCTTTGTTAAAATATTCTTTTCCATCATCAGTTTGTAGATGTTTGATGTTGAAATTATTTTTTTGTATAGCTATTTCCATAGCTTTTGTAACACTTTTACCAGTCTTGTCCTTTAGCGGTAAAGCATCAGCCACTTTAGTAAAACAGTCTATAATCGCTAAAATGTATTTGAATCCTTTATTTAATTTACTATGTGGTATCATTTCAATAAGATCGGCTTGGAAAAGATCATTCATTCCTTTTATAATTGTATTTCTTCTAGGAAATTTTCTTCTTGCCGGCTTATGAAGTTCATTTACAATCTTGTTCCTTAAATCTTCCATCTTCAGTTGTGTCTTCCACCCCGCTTGTAAAAGTACTGATCTCTAAAATGGTTTATCCTCTTTTATATGGTTAGATTATAGGTCAAGGCCATATTACATTGGTGTAAAAAAGAGGGAACATGACATTGAGCTTGTCATGTCCCCTCTTCTTTACGGAAAGGAAAAAGGAAGAAGGTAAAGGACGAAGAATAGGTTTATTGGTCGATAGGGTATAAGGAGTAATGTCCAAATGGTAGAGTTTTTATATTATCTTCCAGGATGTACCTCTTATCATCATTACAACTCAAAGCCCATTTGGTTTGCTTTACACTGAAGAGACGATGGTTGAAGCTTCTTATGGTGTTAAATGTTGCTGTTGTCTCAACATTTTCAAATAAGCATCTCTTGTATTCTTCAAACTGTACATTCTTCTTCAGGTATGAGGTTTTTATACCTTTGGCCTTCTTCACGATTTCATGTTCTCTTTTTTTCATTTTTGTACAATTTAAATGAATATAATTTAGACATTAAAGCAACAACCTCTTCCATTGGCACGCTATTTGTTTCGTCTTTGAACTTTCCCAATACCTTTTTATTTCTACCATTGTCGTAGTTGGGATGGTCTTGTGGATAATCAGAAAAGTCAAAGTCGTTATTGTAGATAAAACAGCGTAGGTCTTCATACATATCTTCAGTTCTTATCCAATAAATAAAAGCGTCCGTATCCATGTATACAATGCCGATGTTTTCTCTTCCATAAAATTTAACCATCTTGTTGTAATGGAAGTCATACATGTGGGTCTTTGAAATATCTAGAATAGACATCCCCACATATAAAGGACGATCCATTGTAATTGAAATTTTGTTCATGGAAACAGCTACAAGATTTTCGTTGATTATTATGGATGATCCAAAGTTAGGTTTTTGTACCAGCTTTTGTAGTTTCACCGGATCACTAACTAATTTCACATTCTTATGCTTTCTTTTGTTTTCCAGTGTCTTGCCAAATATCGCATTATTCATCAATTTAAAAAAGTCCTTTTGAAAATTAGATGTAGCTGCAGTTCTTCTTTTTGTGTTATTGTCAATGTATGACTTTAACCAACAGGATTGAGAAAATTGTAAAGCTCTATTAATTTTTGTTATTCTCAATCCTAATTCTAGGGCTTGTTGTATTACCCAATAATGAGCAACATATCTTGATTTGTTGGTTAAAGTCATCATTAATTTAGGCCATCTACCGGTTGGTGATATTTCTGTCTTGGCCAGTAGAGGTAAATCATAATGGTGGTCGTGCAAATGTTCAGGGTACTCAATATCTACATCCAAAATATAACCAGTATCTCCATGTTTTGCTATATCCATGATGTTTCCAATAGAATCAGGGTCTACACATTTAAATTTGCCAAACGGGAGAGGATTTGACATGGCCCATCCATAAAGGTTATTTGCATCAAAATAACCTAAATATGTACTTGGTTTTGTTGCATCAAAATTGGGCAAATATTTGTTATTCGCCTTTACATGTCGTGTTACGCTTTGAGTTAGTCCCCCTCGAACACCTGATTCCAACATCAGCACCATGTCTATATCTGTAAGAAGTTGAAGTTTACATTTTGTTTCCTTTAACATTGCTTGCCAAGCTAGTCCAGGTGATGTACAAGAATGCAGAGGGTCTAATCCATATGCCTTAAAACATGTATTTCTAAACTCTTCCATTATATCACAAAGTAAAGTTACATCTAGTTTTACATAAAAGTCCGAATATTCTCCAAGTGTTTTAAATCCTAATTCATTCCATACTCTACACGCATGTTCATAATCTTCATGGGATATATCTGTGTCATATAGTTTACTTTTGAATTCTTCTTTTGGTGGAAGGGATGTTTCATTAAATCTTTCTAAGCTATCTATATAATCATACGGGAAAACACCTTTGCGAAGAACTAAATTAACCTTGTCATTATTTACAATCTTCTTGGTTTCTATTAAATCTTCTGTTCTCAGGTTTTCAGAAAGCTTCATTAAACTAGATGGCATAAAACGGTAAGAATCTAAAAACCGAAGCTTTATATTTCCAACTTTTTTAGTAAAACTTATAAACTTCTCCGTGGTTTCAGCTATGACATCAATTTCTCCATTATCTCTTCCTAATTCCGGAATGATAAAATGCGCATCATAACCACTAAGGTTATGTAATATTACAGGTATATTTGTAGGGATCTTGTAGTTGATATTACAGCTGTTACATGCAGCACCTCTATAATACCCTGTCAGATGGTCATGATCATGAACCTTGTGATTTTCCACAGTAAATTCATTTCTACATAAATAACAATGAGTTGCATTTTCATGTTGAATCTCTTCTTCTTCATCCAAAGGTATCATCGGTATAATATCACTGTATAATCTTTCAACACTTTCCGCTATTATATATAACTGATCAAGGAATATTTTAGAAGCATTAACAGCACGATAGACAATAGGTTTTGAAGTTAAATTAAATTTATTTAGATGTTCTTCAGAAAGAGTAGATTTAACCATTAAACAAAAACTGTTTGGATCATGTATCTGATACTTAACACTTTTCCTTGCTACATCACCATCATTATTTTCAATAGGCACTAGTGTCGATTCAAAATCAGCATAGACAACAATGGGAATCCGGTATTGATGGGAAATTTTCTCAAATTTCAACTCTGCCTTACTTGGACATGGTAAGATAATTTTTGCTTCATAGTTGTTGTTACATAGTTTTTTATGCTCTTGTAACCATTCATTTCCTTCTCTTCTTTCTTCATGAAAATTAAAGCATCTTTTGCAAACTATCTTCTTATTTTTAGTTTTACATAGTTGATAACTTACAAGAGTTTCAAATTTTTTAATCCATACATAGTGGGAAACATCACCTTTTGTAAGTAGTAATAAGTCTGTATGATCTGGGAGTTCATTCTTCACCACACGCAATGGGTACACTTTATTCGAACTGTCCAAACCAAAAACATTAACAGATGTTCCAGGGTTTTGTTTTTCGAACTTTGGGATGTCCTTCAAAGCCACTGGGTAAGTGAATCCTTGGAAATTATATCTAAATCTGTGTGTTTCATATTCTTCACTGGGTCTAACCGCATGGTGAGGTGGTACAAATTTTGCCGTCATTGCATATCTAAAACATTCCATATCTTCATTTTGAACATTTATACATGATTTGGTGTCTGAAATTTTCTTTGGGAGCGGAATATAACTGCTACCCCTTAATCCATAGCCGTGTTTATGAACTCTAACATCCATACTCTCAATACTAACCAAACTCCAACCAGATCCTCTTCCTTCATGTTCTTGAATTTTTGTTAATATTTCTTCCAAACAATCTTCAACTATTGAATTAATATCTGAACTTGCCATGATGGTCTGGTTTTTTGTCATGAATCCTCTTGGTGACATTTCTCCTTCTACATTAGTAAACATAGCATTTAATAATATGCCAAATTTAATAAAGTTTAGTCTTCTTAATTCTTCTGTGAGTGTTTTACTTACAATTGTTCTTACTTCTTTAAAAAACTGATCCAATTCCAAATTTTCATTTTGAATTTTGTGGTGCATTACTACTCTACCTTCTAAAGCAAATACTTTTAAACACGGTATTTCATTAGATGGTCCTGCTGATGGTTCTTCTTCTTGTTGTTCTTCTTTTGGTTCTTCTTCTTCATATAGTTTTAAATCTTCATATTCTGTTTCTGTTACATCTTCATTATTATTATGGAATAATTCTTTATGTATTTCTAGTATAATATTATCATGAAAAGTTTCTGAGCAAATTTCACATTGATGCGATATTTCATTAGATGGTCCTGCTAATGGTTCTTCTTCTTGTTGTTCTTCTTTTGGTTCTTCTTCTTCATATAGTTTTAAATCTTCATATTCTGTTTCTGTTACATCTTCATTATTATTATGAAATAATTCTTTATGTATTTCTAGTAGAATATTATCATGAAAAGTTTCTGAGCAAATTTCACATTGATGCATCGTGTTGATGTTTACTCTTTGAAATTTAGCACGGAAATGAAATGCTTCTCCCTTCTATTCCCTTTATATAATGCTTCCCCCACCACATTTGTAAGGTTTTTTTTTAGTGAAATGTTAGAATTAGTAGTTTAACACTAAAGCTGAAAAGTAATGATTAAAGCCTATATTTTCTTCCAATTGCAAATACTCCACATATGCCTCCGCCCACAGCCATAACAGATCTATGTTTCTCCAATATACACCAAAGGTGTGTCTATCATCTACCAAAATTGGAGAACCTATGTTTACTAATCTTCCATTTTCTATCCATGTCACAACTTCAATTAAAAACCTTCCTATAATATTCATTGGTGAATTTGGATCCACAAATATTCTTGTTACAACATTTTCACTTAACAAAGGCACTTCAATTTCTTCAATTTCTTCATCATTTTCTTCATCCACCTCCAATACTTCTTCAACTTTTGTACATTTGTTATAAAATATTGAAGCATCTTGGGGAGACATGTTCACTCTAGCTATTATAGGTGAAGAATGTTCTCAACACAAACCACACCACTCTTATATCGCCATGTCATTGAGTGGAAAGTGTTCTTTTTATGGTACAATTTTAGTAAAAGAAAATAATACAATTCTGTCTTTACCACAATATTGCTCTTAATTAGAGCTTTTCATTGATGTATCACTTGCCCTATTCCGGCAAACCATCCTTGAGTTATTAGTCATTTTCTAATCCAGATTATTGCTGGGGAGGGGGGGGGGCTTGCCAAATTTGGTGGGGGGGAGGGGGAGGGGAGGGGGAGGGGGGGAGGGGGAGGGGGAGGGGAGGGGGAGGGGGAGGGGGAGGGGGAGGGGGAGGGGGGGGGGTTATTAACCTAATTGAGGTCAAGGTCACCAAAAAATGATAATGTACCAAAGTGATGGGGACGGCCGGAGCCATCCCCACCACTCTGTTTGCCTAACACTTCCCCAAATCCCAACCCACTATAGTTACGTCTTGCAAGGGATCCCAATTTTTGGCCCGCACGCACGTGGCGATCCAGTTTGGTGAGCTGTGATACGGGCGGTTCAGTCTCGGGCCCGAAGGCACTGGGCTTGACCATCCAATTATAATAGGGAGTCTGGAACAATTAATGCAAGACGCAACTCTAACCTCCCACCCTTAATCTAAACCCACCCAAATATAATTATTTCCTAACAAAAAATTAAAAATTTTAAAAAAATAAAAATATGCGCTGCCTATGGCACAACACGCATGTCCCACCCATATTTAATGAAGTTCAACAGAACTTCTATAATTTAAATTTAAATTTAATCTACCCTCCTAACAGCTAGCTGTGAAAGGTTATTAGTACACACACACACATACAGAATAATTGCATCAACACTCAACATTAGCAATAATATAACACACCTTAATGCTAACATCGCAATGCGCAAATTAAAACTTAAAAATAACGCAACTTAAAACTAAAAAATAAATAACATTTTTACACACACACAGTCACACACAACAAAAATTAATATTAAAACCCTAACAGCAAGAGTAACTCAAATATATATCGGCCGCTTATACATTTGAGTTACCCTCTGAGTTCGGAACAACCATCGCGTCCGACGAATTGTTCCGAACTAACTCAGCGATAGTCGCCAGAAAGGTTCTCGGCTCACAAAGTGGTAGGGGGACAGTAGGGGTTTGAGGGGGGTACAACGTCTAACGTCCAACGTCAGTGGAAATTTCCAATGATCTATTCGTCACATGTAGGTCGCCGCTAATGCAGGTGGGGCGTTGTACCTTGCAATTAACGTTAGGCAACACCTGGTTTAATCTGCTGTTAAGCTTAACTGAGGCTTTCCCCATCGCGTAACACCATAATTGTTGCCTGTTATCATCTGAGTAATGGCAGAAAATTATCTGTCCTCTTTTGCCGCTTAACTATAGTTATTAAACTATTGGCAACATCAAAGCTAAATTGGTGTTACATAAATGTAACCACTATCAACCTAATTTATATTGATGAGTGAAAGTGACGGAGGGGGGGGGGGTCATTACTTTTTTCCTTGGGGGGGGGGGGGGGGGGTCAAGTTTAACATAATTAATATCCATGCTTATATAAGCCACAACGCGGTCGCGCGTCTGCCATTCACTCCCCAGGTACCGCAGCTGAAACAACTAATCTGTAAGTCTCTACCACCTAGTAATGTTACATATGCTTTGTTTTAACTTACACCTGTTAAGCTTGCTATATTTTTAAGTAATTTATTTTTTCAACTATTTCTTAACATATAAAAATACACTTTTATTTTATATATATAATATATCAAATAATCTCGCGTTACTATTTTTATTTTAGTTTATACTTATTATACAAGTTAACCCCTACAGAATAATTAACTAACTTCTGCTGCTAGACTAAACTACTTAGACTATAAACAGTTAACACCCATATATTAATATATAATTATTATACTGCAATTTTTTACCTGTACAAATGCTAGATGTAATTGCGATTAATCGTCTATGACACAGTTTTTAAACCCTTATAAAATAATTAACTAACTTCTACCACTAGCGGTAATTTTTAAGAATTTTTACAAAAATTTATTACCTATTTTTTCCCCCTACTAGAACCTTTCGCTACGCTGCCGCCCCAACAAAGAACTGAAATCTCCAAAGTTCTTCCCTTTTATCTCATTCTCTTAGGGAAGGGGGTTAGGGGGGTTCACACAACCCTATATAAGTGGCATCGGCACCTCACGCGTGCGCCATTATAATGGCGATAGGGCGACAGTAAACATCTATCCGTAAGTCTCTAAGACTATCAAACATTTTTTAACTTACTCTTGTTACTCTAACATATGTTTGCGCTTATTATGCTAATTAGTCTCTATATATTCAGACACACTCGTGGGCACCAATCATATACTCGCTGAATTTTGGAGAGTACACATCTCCCCTTTGAATATTATTATGGATTCGCACACTTTACATTTAAAACTTTTGCGTACTAAACACATTTTACAGAAACAATCTAACTCTACAATTTCAAAACCGCGTACTACATTGAGTAAGCTTAAAAAATACTTCAGTTGTCACCCGTTGTACTTTGTAAAATCTAACCTTTGTAATACTTGTTCTACTGATCCTATTTTACACTCTGTCTTAACTGAAATGCTGAAATATCAAAATTTCAATTTTGTTACACCTATTGACGATCCTATCCAATTATTCTTATTCACTATATTACCAGGTTTATATAATCATTCTTCCTCAGACACATGTCTTGTTCTGCTCTATCAACTCGCACTGTAACCACCTAGGACCTCTCCTTTTTTGCAATTATGGACACACAGCGGGATTCACCCATACAAGCACTGACTCCCATCCCATACAGAGTAATAAAATAACTATTACTGCTACAAATGATGACAAAGCAATTTTCCAATCACTGATGACTTTTTATTAAATAAATATATTTTTAAAAACCCCCTCTGGATGACCTTGACCCACTTCCCAAACCCACCCATCACTGTCAAAAAAAAAAAAAAAAAAAAAAAAAAACCCCAGCCGCTACTACCCCTACAACAGTTACAACCGCTGACCTTGACCTGGGCCAGGAGTAGGCAAACCCCACTACTCCCGCTCGATCAAAACATGTTTCTAAAGGTTTGGTTTTTACTTAAAAAAATTAAAAGAAAAGAAATATATTGATTTGTCAAATTGTTAAACGATTTTAAATATCTATTTT
This sequence comes from Neoaliturus tenellus, assembly GCA_030545055.2. Lineage (NCBI taxonomy): Eukaryota > Metazoa > Arthropoda > Insecta > Hemiptera > Cicadellidae > Neoaliturus > Neoaliturus tenellus. Next base: position 76,994,237 of record CM061532.1, read on the forward strand.
GAAAACATTTTTAAACATTTTAACTATAAAATTTGACAAATTATTAAAAACCTGGAGGAACAGTTTTAAAATTAAATTGCAATGTCAAATAGAAGACCATAATAAAACTTGTTTTTTTTTTTCAAAAACATTAACAAGTTCGAGTAACTTAAAACGTAAAAATATATAAATGAGGGCATAAATTCATATTACATAATTTCATATTACCTATCTTTTACACTTAAATGCATACTTAGAGGAGTACGTAATTGGTATCAACTCCTTAGATTAAGGTGGCTTAATATCAAATGTGTTGGTTTTAGGTTATATACATGCACTCTAAATGCTATTCCAGAGAGACGAATCCAGATATCTAAGAAGCTTTTGTCCGCTTGTTAAATTCGGGATTTTAAGGGTCATATCAGTTGAAGTTGTCCTTAATATAAGTACGGAGGATTAGATTTATAATAAAATTAAACCATTTAAATTTGTCAAAATGTTATTTATTTAAGATAATTTTTCTAACAGTTAATTTTCTTTAACGTCATTAAATGAGATTTTTACTATATTACAAACTATCACAATAAATCTCACTAATCCAGCAAATTTTAGATCACTGTGATGGCGGATTCATTAAAAAGCCAGACAGTGGAACAAGTTTTACTCGTCCTGGCCGTGAGATATCGACTTAAGATGATCGGACCGCTGAAAACAGCCCCTAACGACGAAACCACTTGAAATGGGAAGGTGGGGCAAGACAAAGTCCTTAAACACATTTTTTTGACGTTATGAAAACCTTAATAAACAAACCACACATTTTAAATAAAACTACTATCTATATTGCTCTCTAAAGTTTGATTTTAAAAAAGGATTATTTTTTTCTTTTATAGATATGAGTTTATAACAACAGGCATTGCATTCAAATATATTCCGGATTAGAAACTGAGTTTGCCGTGTGGAAAATTTTAGAAACCGAAAGTATAGTTTGAAACTGAAATAGTTTGGAAACCTGAAAATAACACTAATATTTTTTAGCCCACTAACAGTTAGTTTATGTTTCGGCTTTCCTCTGGCGTCTGTGTTCTGTCAAAACACCGCCCCTGGTGTTTGCCATCGCCAGGTTTTATTAGCGCTGCACAGGCCGCCTATTGTAACCTGTTTGTGCGTTTAAGTAAATAAGCAACGCATCTCATACACAAGAGTGTGGATTAGTTACATCACGATAAAAGAGAAAGTTTGTAAACAGAAAATGTTTCATAAACAAAGCAAATATTGGCTTCGTTTGATTGATTGAGGATTCTAGTACCGGTACCAGAGAGAGAAATGGATGGTTTATATTTTATCAATTAGTGGGTCCATGCTCAAATTGCACATTTTGTAATATATTGATTTTTGTTTGTGAGAAACTATCCTTTAGTGCAGTTCGAGGGAATTAAATTAGTTTTTAAACTATAAATGGGAACATTTCCATATGAAAATAAAAATGTGAATTTTTTAACAATATTCATGTTGATTATGCAGTGACAGACGATTATTTTTGTTTACCTGTTACCTCCAAAGTCTGTTCGGTGGACGATTGTGGCATTAGACCCGTCTTCCTATAGCAAACAATAATCTTCAACATGCAACCAAGGTCAAGCTAGATTATGAGGATTATTTCATTTTAAGAAGGTTTTAGGGAAAATTAGGAACATTGTAAAAAGACTCATCCAAGAGTTATTGTTTTAAGCTTTTTTGAATTTTTGTAGATTTTTTTAATTAATTTAAATTCCTGCGGCAGTTGTGTGAAAAATTTGATTCCTACATAGCTTTGTTTTGTTCAAAAAACGTTACAAGTTGTGTTGTATTGACGGTTTTACATTTCTATTTCTTGTAAAGTTAGAATAATTATGAGACTGTATCAGATTATTGTCAAATACATATGAGATAGTTTCGAAGATAAAAAGAGACAGCACGGTTAATACGTGCAATTCTTTAAAATTTTCCCTGCAGGAATCTACAAATCTAAGGCAAGAGACGGTTCTGATTGCTTTTCTTTGAATGATAAAACTTCTTCTGAGATTGAATTTGCTTGACAGAACCCAAAGCACTATTTGAACTTTAAACCAAACGAAATAGCACTAACTTACAAAGAACAATATTTCTAAAAGGAGCTGGTTCCTTATTGCAAAAAAAATGAAGTTAAAGTTTATCAATAGTTTTATCAATGTCCTCCGTCCAACTAAATCTATCGCTTACAATTTGACTTTAAAATTCATCAGAAATTAATCAGCCGTTTAGTCAAAATTCACATGTAAAAACATATAGTGAAAGTTGGTCAACATTTAAAGTACCATCTAGAAATAAATCAAAGGTTTGGGGGTGAAGCCCGAAACAAAATGACCTTTTTATATAATCACCATTCATCGCATACGAGCTAAATCATAAGCTTTATAAAAGGACAATTAAATCTTAAAATCGGCTACGGAGGTCGATAAAAAAAGGGATGTAACTAACGAAACCGTTATTTAATAAAAAAAGGATAGGCAGTTTAAAATTTCTAAAAAACAAAATAAAGTGACATAAGTAAAACTCTGACTGGAGCATTTCACTTTCAAATGAAAACAATATCGCTAAGGCAACGTTTCATTTTCCACAGCCTCGGGCTCCGTGGTTTAGAGCAGTCACAAGAATTACATTAGCATACAGCACCAAGTGAATCACTCTGACAGCCGAATTGTTACAACACTTTGAGCGGGGCCACGCCCACATAGCGAGTCCAGGGGCAGGAGGCTCCAGTCACGCCATTACACTGGTACCTGCAGGAGAGGCTTGAGAGGAGCTGCAGACTGCCAATCAAAACTGAACCCCCGCGGGATACACACACCACACTGGTGTCTCAACGGCTCTGACATAAACGTGTCGTGTATGATGAAATTAAATAAGACATGTATGTCTTCTGTGTGCTTTTGTCGTAATAACTTTGACATTCCTCGTATGAGGAGAAACAACGCATCTTTGTATAGAAGCCTGATGATGACTCCTTGTATGAGTCGTTGGTCGGCAACTATATAGTTTGTAAACTAGTTGGTCGGCAACATTTGGATTACTATAATTCAGGTGCTTAAACCATTAATTGCATTTATGAGTAATCCGAAGGCACATTCCATCATGTGATCTTTTGTTATATTTTTTTAAATTGGTGTGATCTTTGCAATTTTCCATTTTTCTGGAAAGGTGTTAGTTGTCAAACTTAGATTAGTTACACAATATAGACAACTCTTTGTTGACATAATCATGAAGTGATGCGCTCTGTAAACTTTCTGTTTGTTGTAAACTGGTGTATACAGTTAATAAATAAATAAATGCGTCATTTACAATTTTGTTAGCTTGAAACATTGTTTAAAGTGTTAAAGTATATTGTTTGATTTAAATATTGAAATATCCCTGTTCAGTATAGAGTGGTACTTCCTGTAGCCGTGCTGTTAGCTTGAAGTGGCTTGATTGTTGTTTACTCTTCATGTGCTCTGGTAGATTAACAAAAAAGTTATCGGATTTATAAAAATGTCAGAAAATCCCTTGATTAAATATTGCAGAATGAAATCTGGACCTGAAGTGCACTTTGATTTTAATCTTTTGTTTAAAATAAAAACAAATGAATTCCCGCCGCCGCGCCGCGGACTCCACGCTAGACTCTGTACGTAGCTCTCGTAGGCTACACTGAGCTGAAATACTCGCCGAACGCATTCGCAACCGCCCCTCCGCTATCAACCCTTTTTTCATCATATCAACCACTATCAACATACTCCGTCAAAAGTAAACTATTCCTCTCTATTTTTTTCTTTTTTACTTTTAACGAAATCACAAAATTTACTTGGGTCAGTGTTAATACGATTTTCAACATTACTTTAGTTTTGGCAAGCAATTTTTATTTCCCTTTTGATAGCTGTTCTATGATTTTTTTAAAACATTACAATTTTCTGTAGTAGTCTACTGAACGTTTTCCATTTTATAAGCATTTTTCATTAAATTTCAATTTTTTAATTATTAACAAACGATGTAATTTGACTTCTGGTTTTTATTCAATGGACTTATTGAGAATAAGATAAGACATGCCAAGAAGACTCAATAAGACACTCGATTTTCTCTGCAATATTTATTGTTATTATAGACGCCAACTGTATAATAACTAAGTATTAAATAAAACTCGTATTATGTAAAAACACAAATTTTAAGCATATACTTAAATAATAAAAACAGAAGGACGGAAAAATACGATAATGATTAAATACCATTCCTTAGATAAACGTATTTGAATACTTTACATAAAATTTTATTGTCAATTTATTTTTGCTCTGAGCATCAAAGCTAAAAAAATAACGTAAAATACCTTTGATAATTTAGAGAGTAGATTGGAAAAATTTCACAAAGGATTCAAAGAATCCTAAGTGAAATTCTAAGAATCCTATATTCTAAGTTATACTTAGAATATACATTACTATAGTAATGTGGTTTTTCTAACACAAAGAATTGACATTATTCAATAAATATTCAATTTCTTAAAATTTAAATACATATAGAAAAATAATATATGTCTCAGAGCTCTGACAAATATTGTTACAAGTACTGAAGGCTTATGATGTCCATTTATCTGTGTAAGCTGTGCTCCCAAAAGCTTTTGGAACTTCAATTTTTACCTTTTACATTAAGAGAAAAATTAAAACAATAACCCAAAACTCTGGAAACATAAATTAGTATTAACCATAGAAAAGGCCAGACTGTCAAATAATGTTGCTATAATGTAATGCTAACTAAACCAGTGTTTTAGAGAGCATTAATATGTACCTGGACTGTTTTAATAGGTATTTTTGCAAGTATGTAAATTCTATATCCTCTGAAATATAACACAGCGTCATTATGTTACAAAACTATGGTTTTTTTTATTCAACTATAGAGTTTAATTTATCAAACAATGTCTTACCTTGGTACGAACCTAGAAACCCATTTAAAACTGCTACTAACACTTAAAACGATACAAGGGGCCATACAAAGGGAATTTAAGCCGACGGTAACTTGTGAATTGCAGATTGACACATAAGAATTTCCATAAAATGTTATATACAATAAGAAATACAAGGTTGATTCCCTTATAACAAAATAATTACTATCCTAAACAATGAATTATTGTCGCTTTTACATGAATCTAGTAAACATATTTTACCAGTAGCCTAATAGCTAAAATTTCACTACAAAAATTATAACATAAAGTTTCGGAACAATAATAATCCTGAAAATATTTAACGAGGAATGTTTTTGACAGCGTAAAATTTTACTGGTAGAAAATGTCAGAAAGAGCTTATGTAAATTTTATGAATTTAAAAACTGAACTATCGTTAATCAGCTATAAAAATTTTGAAATTAAATATTTATTTCAATTTGTTTAGAGAATTAACACTTAAATTATATTGCCACCTCAAGTTGTGTAGTGTGTTTCAAAGTTACCTTAACCCTTGAACGAACCAATTCTTAAAAGGAGCGCTATCAAAATATCACATCAACAACGCGAACGTTTCATAAACAGACTGAATCCTGCTGAAAGTGCTCTGCTCAGTTACACATGCGCATAAAATAATTTGTAATTAGAGTTGGGTTCGTTGTTTGCCGTGTGTAGTATACATATTGAGTAGAGCCTAATACCATGCAAGCCCTAACTGAAAGAGGATTTTCCATTCAATTTATGAGGACTTTCGACTCGATTTGAACATACGTGATGTAAAAAAATCAAGACCTGGTTGTTTTTATTCAACAATACATTTTTAATCGCCTCTTTAAAGTAGGGTTTAATTGAAAATGTACTGCTTAATATTATTGCAGGATGGAGTTTATATTTTTGGATTTAACTACATTCCCAACAATAAATAGATGCATTTGATTAGAATCTTTAGTTACGAATCAAAAGTCAAACGATTATAATTTGTACCGTACATATTAATAACTAGCAAAATATATTCAGAATAAATTTTGTTCACCGCGATCTAATAAAAAATATTGAGTTCATTTTACTTTTATTAAAACTGAAGTATGTTTTTTACTATAAATTTGTAACGGAAAACAAGATCTGCAGTGGTCAAAGTATGAAGGTTGTTGAGAGATGTCTAAGGAAGAAGTTTGGAAGGTGGCGGCTACTCCAGCTTGGTCGGGGAGGAGTCCCTCTTCTTAAAGATGTTAGGAGAGCGGCGTGGGGACTCCTGGTGTTCCGGGGAGATAGAGTTGGGTGACACGCCCCCCTGGTGACTCTCCCGGCGGGTGTTGAGGCGCACCATCGTGTCCAGGTGTCGGAACCTGCGGGAGAGACAGAGCTCAGTCAAATGGAAGATACTGTACAGAAGAAATCAGGAGACCTCTGGTGTTCCGGAGAGATAGAGTTGGGTGACACGCCCCCCTGGTGACTCTCCCGGAGGGTGTTGAGGCGCACCATCGTGTCCAGGTGTCGGAACCTGCGGGAGAGACAGAGCTCAGTCAAATGGAAGATACTGTACAGAAGAAATCAGGAGACCTCTGGTGTTCCGGGGAGATAGAGTAGGGTGACAAGCCCCCCTGGTGACTCTCCCGGCGGGTGTTGAGGCGCACCATCGTGTCCAGGTGTCGGAACCTGCGGGAGAGACAGAGCTCAGTCAAATGGAAGATACTGTACAGAAGAAATCAGGAGACCTCTGGTGTTCCGGGGAGATAGAGTTGGGTGACACGCCCCCCTGGTGACTCTCCCGGAGGGTGTTGAGGCGCACCATCGTGTCCAGGTGTCGGAACCTGCGGGAGAGACAGAGCTCAGTCAAATGGAAGATACTGTACAGAAGAAATCAGGAGACCTCTGGTGTTCCGGGGAGATATAGTTGGGTGACACGCCCCCCTGGTGACTCTCCCGGCGGGTGTTGAGGCGCACCATCGTGTCCAGGTGTCGGAACCTGCGGGAGAGACAGAGCTCAGTCAAATGGAAGATACTGTACAGAAGAAATCAGGAGACCTCTGGTGTTCCGGGGAGATAGAGTTGGGTGACACGCCCCCCTGGTGACTCTCCCGGTGGGTGTTGAGGCGCACCATCGTGTCCAGGTGTCGGAACCTGCGGGAGAGACAGAGCTCAGTCAAATGGAAGATACTGTACAGAAGAAATCAGGAGACCTCTGGTGTTCCGGGGAGATAGAGTAGGGTGACAAGCCCCCTGGTGACTCTCCCGGTGGGTGTTGAGGCGCACCATCGTGTCGAGGTGTCGGAACCTGCGGGAGAGACTGAAGCCAGTCAACTGTGGGAGACTGTACAGGATATTAGATGAGACTCCTGGTGTTCAGGGGGAGACATTTGAGGGACTCGCCCCCCCCCCCCCCGGTGGCTCTCCCGGTGGGTGTTGAGGCGCACCATCGTGTTCAGGTGTCGGAACCTGCGGTAGACAGAGGCCAGTCAAATGGTAGATACTCCACAGAAAAGGTGAGAAGACCTTCGTTGTTCCGGGAGCGGGAGAGAGTTGGGTGACACGCCTCCCTGGCGGCTCTCTCGGTGGAATTTACTTACTCGCAATTATAACACATTTTAATTTCATTAGACACATTAGTAGAAACAAATTATTTGGAATTTTGTTTACAATACTTAATTTTATTCTCATCTTTATCTTCTGACTAAAAACATTAACGATTACTGTAATTTTTGTATCAAGTGGAATAACGGCTCAAAAGTTATTGCTATTAAATTAGCACAACCAATTGAAAAAAGTTCTGGTATTATTGCAATTTATATAATGTGGGTGCACCGTGCAATGCGACGAGGCAGGACGAGGCGGGAGGTGGCGGGAGGTTGCGGGAGGTTGCGCTGTTTTGCGCAGTAGGACTGCTGACAGAGCGGTTTATTGTCACTTATCTATCCGCAAACATCGCACCCACCGATACCGCTCATAAACAACTGATTACACCTACGATAGCTACTCGTGCGTCCGGTTCCGGTGCCAGTATGTCACTTTTAAATAACAGTTTCACGATAATTTAAAACTGATATTAATATAGAAGAAAGCCGATGAGTGGGCATCGGTGTGGGTTATTCATTCGTATTTATCTTCTAGGCATAATGAATTTATTTATGTGCTAATTTTAGAATTAGTTGCGGAAAACAAACAACGTACTCAATTATTCTGAATAATTGACTTGAAGTATTTTTGTAACGTAACAACATAACTTTTTGGAATTTTCAATATTGGTTACATGACGTAGACTGTGTAGATCTTTATTCAGTAAACACTAGTCCTTGGAAGGTTCTCTTTTGGTAGGTGTTGTATAAGATTATATGACGTAAAAGTAGTCATAAAGCAACAAATTGATTACTTAAAATTTATGGTAAATTGCACCTTAATTGGTACCTCTAATTTGATTTTGTATATTAAAGTGCGCGATCATCTTTACTTTTAGCTTAATTACTCGTTGATTCTGCAACCCAAGAAAATTCCAGTCTGAGCTATGAATATTACCAGTTTTAAAAGTAAATTTAAATTATATTTTCACCTAAAAGATATGCCTAGGAGAGAGACAAAGTTTAAAGAAACTTCTTTCAGTCCTCTGCAATGGGTTTATCCGATTATATATCGATAGGTGCATTTTCTTAAATCTTCTGTTTCTGCATTCAACCCATTTTCGCCATTCTTCCATACTACATAGGAATTATTTCATAGTATCGTACGATGACTTAAAAACAAGCCAACAAGGGTGTTTTCTGAACATTTTCATCGATTCAATGAGAGTAAAACCATACCAAATAGTAAACTATGTGTACGGGGAATCTCGCAATCCAAACTCCTTGGTTTGTCACTGACGCAACGTCGATTCAGTCTGTAGTACTACGAAGAGATAAGAGGTTGTCAAACTCTTTATCATGATCAAGGCTAGTGCCGAATGCGGCCGTATATCCAGCCCCGCCCGAGTGTACGTCATTGTAGTGACGTATCCGTGATTGTGGGGCAGGGCAGGACCGTTGGAGGACCGTGGCCAGCGTCACGTCAAATTCTCCGAACTCCCAGGGCCAGGCACATGCATTTCGAGTTACTCTCTCCACCGACCATGCGAGTACCTATTGTAAAGGATTGGTTGGTTTCATCAGTATTTCATTTACGGCAAAATTGTACGGTTTAGGTTTTTTAAGTTATAATACTAAAGGAAATACATTATATGTACATTGAATGTTCTGTGTAAGAATCTACTAAGATGTGACAATTTTATTCACATTTCAAAAACTTTGGAACTATCTGGAACACTAAACAAAAAAATATATTACTAAAAAGGTTAGTTAATTGCTACTAAAGATTTAAGGCCCAGCCACTTTTCCAAATAGTCAATAGAGTGCTAATGTTTAGACTAACCTTACTTATTCACTACACAACTTTTTAGTACTAATAAGATAATGTATGATTTTGACGAGAAATAAAATTTATTTAATTTCGGGCTGAAATATAAGGAGGAAACTTAATACCTAATGTGCTTACAAGAAAGAAAGAAACAAAGGAAACTAAACAACTTTGGATCACTGAAACTTTACATCGGTTTAAACTTCTTTTTCGAACCAGAATTATTGTACGAGAGAACATTCCAGATCGTGACGTATCCCTTGCTATTCCTCCGGCCTGTGTTCCCATTAACCATTAAGATGTAGATTAAAATAATTCACCAAGTCTACATCCGTTCGCCGGGACTTTCCAAGCTATACTGCAGCAGTGAGGGTTTATCTTTGTACGGCCTCTGCACGACTTTTCGCCGAAGCTCTCACTCCAGAACAACGCTCCAGGACTGGAGACTTCCGGAGGCCAGGATCATTGTCCTCTGGAGAGGTTGACTCACAGCTCCTAGCGGCCTTGAGTTGCGTCTCCTCGTGGAACTCTCTTCGTTCCAGGTTTCTTACTGGAGTTACCTGCATTACGTGTATACCTTATCATTATCTTACAATGTGTATACACAGTGACACATTGTAATTACCCAGGGTATTTTGATTATATTTCGTTTGTGTTTACCCGCCGTTTTATCATCAGTGTACGCACCTGACCGGGACTTTACTGCTGCCCTCTTCGAGGTTGTTGAACAGGAACGCCAGTGGCCAGCTTATCCAGGAGGCACTGAAATAAACATCTTTTATAAGTAATTGATCTATAATCTCATCTAGTTTTAGTTAAGTATGCATGTTCAAATCCCTAGCCACTATCAGCAGTCTAGAATCTACATTCCATTGCCACTAAGTGAAAGACGTAAATTAATAGTTCACAGGCTTTAATTAATTTATTGATAATGCGCTTAATATCTACGCAACAAATAGCTAGGAAAAATCGTTTTGAATTACAGTTTGTTTTAACCAATTTTAAATAACAAAATAAAAATTTAAAAAAATCAATGTAATAGGGAAATTCGCGAATAAAATAAAAACCAAATAGTTAAGGAAGACAAGAAAAGGTTATAGAAAACAATTTTTTACATTTTTTATATCATACTGATGAAATCAAGATAACCATGCTGTGCTATTTCTCCTACTGTATTTATTAAATGTGTTTTACTAATCTGATGTACGGCATTTTCGATCATTAAGAGCCAAATTTTTTATGTCTGGAAAGGGCTTATGAAATAAACAAATATTTTACTCGTTGTATGTGTGTACATATATGAGTGAAAGATAAAATTGAATTGTTATAATAAGTAGAACATATTTAGAACTTCATATGGATTTCACTAAATGCTAGTGAGTATATTTAGGTTTATTACACTTTAATATTTTTCTTCTGTTGATTGTTATTAGAGAAGTCGAAACTGGTTTTTAATTATTAAAATAATATTAATAAAAATAAATGTAATCTGTGAAATCATCCAAACGTTATTTACCTCTCATGGAATCTTTAATTCCCATATTAATGGAAATGGTCATGAAAATACAGCTACTCTTATTGGAGATAATACGTATTCTGCGAATCGTCCTTAATATCAATCAAGATTGGTGAAATTGGTGAGATAGAACTTCCCAAAGAAGATTTTTATTCCGTTCCAAGTGTATACATTTTAGTGCAGACCACCATGACAAGACATGTATGTCGTAGTCAGTGCCAGAATACTGGTTAAATACTCGCACTAAAGGTCACGATTACACAATTACTGTAATTGGTACGGCAGTTATAAATATGAGTCATGTATGCAAAAGAACGAATGTTTTTTAATCATATCAGCAGTTTTTTATTGTTTAGGACTATCATAAAAGTAAATTAGAAAGTTAATTACAATAATCACGAACTTGAGGTACGCGGACTCTAATGATCATTCGTTATACGCTTCTTACATCTTATTACACGCTTCTTTTAGACTACATTGCTAATTTGAAAAAAGCTTAACTAATCACTTATCGCAATTTGTTTTTCTATAGCATTCACCGTCCCACCCTTATATTTTTTTCAAGCAAATACAAATGTTAAGTATCCATTTAAATGTTGTTAGTACCAAAGAAACGAAATATTCAAAAGAATGTAATACTGTATGCTTGACCAAACATTTTGTTGTCAGTAGATTATGCAAAGGGAGATTAATTTGAGAAGGCTTTGGAATGAGGCATGCTGCCAAGTTGCATCTGTTTTTATAGAAACAACTAAATACATTAAAGTCCTTTATTTTTAATCATTAACCTATGGTTTATAGAATTTATAACACAAAGTAAGTAGTTCATAAAGACATTAATGTTTTGCTAGTAATATTCGGAGCAGTACTTAGTCGTAACACTGTTGTACCCATGGCATGGCTGTACCCACAGCGGCGTGTTGACCTCCTCGACGCCGTTCTCCGGGCAGGACTCTAGCTCGTCCTCGTCATCCTGGACATGACTGCCGTGGCGGCGTGCCCCGGGGATGGCCTTGGTGATCTTGGGGTTGTACAGCTTGGGGTCAGACACCATCCGCACGAAGAACGACCGCTTGTACGCCAGGTTCTCCCGCTTCTTGCGCTCGATCAGGTCGAACACCTCGTCCGCCTTCTCCTGAACGACCACCACACGTTACGTCATTGCGATTGGTACACCAGTTAGAAATATTTGTCATGTATGCAAAATATCGAATACTTTTTAATCCTATCAGCAGTTTTTATACCTTGGGATTATCATAATAGTAAATTAGAAAATTAATTACAATAATCACGAATTTAATGTACTGTATGAAAAATGTTTGTGTCTAAACTGTTATGATTTCGTATCATGACTATTTGATAAAAACGTAAAGATTAAAACGTTCAAAGTTAAAGACACCTGGATTTAAGTTGGTGTTTGAGAACACTGGTTGACACCGATCTCAAGTTTCAGTCACCACGTAGGATACACAAAATAACCTGAAAATAAGTTTTAATTGTATGCACCGTACCTGTTCCTTTTCTCCATTCATTGACTCCAGAAGCTCAGATGAAAACTCCACGATTGTCTGCCATGCCTTTTCTGAAATAATAAAATTTTTTAGCATTTTAGAATATCTTTACTTCTAAAAGAAGACATTTAACCATACTATGTTTTCATTAAAACATTCGAGGATTGAAAAAAAATAGTCTTAGTTAATTTAGAGTGTTTATATCCATGAATGAGTATAAAACAAGTATTCTAATTATCTTAAGATAAAATAATGTGTATTATAGACAATGGCATGAGGTAAACAAAAAGATAAAATAATTTAGTAAAATTAGTATGGATATGCACAACCAGTATCTCTGTAATTTGATCTCTATGTGTTGTACATTGGTAGAAGATGTGAATTAAGGGTATCTGTAACTCCATCATTAGCGTTTCACTGTACTTACCTCTCCCTTTATCGAAATACTTGCAAATAGAAAATTAAATTGTATGCTAACACGCCAAAAAATTTGACAACAAGTTCAATCCAACAATTTATAAATCAATAACAATAATAAGATAAATACCAATTTGGCTGATTAACATGTTTAATTTAACTTATTAGATTACCTAAATAAATTATTCCTCGTTACTCAGAAGGAACTGTTTTGCTAACTTAAGCATTTCTCATAGATGTTATTATTTTTAATCGGGACTCATAGATCCAGTCATTGATTTTTTTTAATGCATTGTTAAGCATGTTTTTTTGTAATTATGTTACTTAGATGACCCTTGAAAACAACTCCCTCTTGGAAACCCCAATAATCATCCCCCAGACTGCGGACACCAGACCATCTGAAGGTCGATTACAAAATAAAATTCCTCTCTTGTGATATACGATGGCTAATCCGAGTGACACAGTTTCTTTCCTTCTTTCCTTGTTTACTACATTATTTACCGTTAAGGGTTCCACTCTTAAAAAAAGACTACTACTATTAATAGAGATACCGTTCAAGCACATCAAAGACCGATTTAGCCTGTACTCTATTTCATTTTGACAAGTATATTTCGATTTCAAACTTGATTGACATACTCTGTCTTTTTTCCACTTGATTCAAAATATTTAGGCACAAAACGTTAAATTTTGTTCAATGTTCATTTGTTTAATCTACTAAGCTGTTAAATAGACAGCCTTGAGAAGGAAAATAACTCACTTTTTACCTTAAAACTTGTAAAATGTGATGTCGATGGTCCTTTGTAATGTAAAAAACTTATTAAATTAACTCCTTTTTACAGCGTATGAAATTTTATATAAATTTCGTTTGTCTCACATATATTGACTTTTGGCATGCTAGGTCAAAAGAGATCGCCCGATCACTGCAAAGTATAATATCGACGTCTAACACTTTACTGGAGAATAAACTTTGAATGTCACTGTGAGAGCTCGATCGGTATCCCATATGAGGTTCAACATAAAAACCATTCAAACAATCGAAATCTGATTTATCGTTTCAATGACTGATGATGTATTTCTTTGGTTCTCTGACCGTCCAACGTCTGTTGCTGATACTTTCTTCTAAATATATCTTAAGACAATGGAGTCGTTTTAATAGACACCTACATTAAATAAACTGTTCATCATAAAAAATAGGCTACCATTAAGAGTCATCTTCACCCCTGGGCCAGTAGCCCATTGTTGCGCAGTCGGCAATGTTAATCATACGGCGTTTATGCTAAAACATGGTCTTATATTCCCCTGTTTCGGACGCCGTTTTTCAACCGATTTTCTTGAAACTTGGTAAGTGTTTAGTTGAATAGTTATATTAGGTTTCTCATGCCTCGAAACTTTGAAAATTTTACTATATTTTGAAATATTACTAAGGAAAATCGAGTTACTTTGCGACGTCACAGAAAGTAATATTTGTTAAATTTCCAAAATTTTGAGGTATGAGAAACCTAATATAACTATTCAACTAAACACTTACCAAGTTTCAAGAAAATTGGTTGAAAAACGGCGTCCGAAACAGGGGAATACAAGACAATGTTTTAGCATAAAAGCCGTATGATTAACATTGCCGACTGCACAACAATGGGCTACTGGCCCAGGGGTGAAGATGACTCTTAAAAGAAAACAACTTAGGTAAGGAAACCAACGAAAGAACCGGAACCTCTAGACGACCAAGACATTAGACATCTCTAAGCTCTTGATAACACATTGTATGGGCTTGGTTGCGTTCAGGAGTGAACGTTTCTCACCGACGTCTTCCTCGGTCGCGTTCTGGGCGACGGCGCAGAACCTGATGACGTACTTGTCGTTGACGCTGGCCGGCACCATGTGCATCTTGCCGCTGGCGTTGATGTTGCTCAGCAGCTTCTCGTTCAGCTTGTCCGAGCCCTTCAGTCGGAAACACACCAGCCCCAGCTGGAACCAACAGACAAACCGGGTCATCATAACCTGATGACGTACTTGTCGTTGACGCTGGCCGGCACCATATGTGCATCTTGCCGCTGGCGTTGATGTTGCTCAGCAGCTTCTCGTTCAGCTTGTCCGAGCCCTTCAGTCGGAAACACACAAGCCCCAGCTGGAACCAACAGACAAACCGGGTCATCATAACCTGATGACGTACTTGTCGTTGACGCTGGCCGGCACCATGTGCATCTTGCCGCTGGCGTTGATGTTGCTCAGCAGCTTCTCGTTCAGCTTGTCCGAGCCCTTCAGTCGGAAACACACCAGCCCCAGCTGGAACCGACAGACAATTATACCTTGTCATCATAACCGGGTAGTGTCCACTCAGAACCATAGACTCGTAGTACCGGAGAATGCGAGGGTTTTAACTGAAAACTGTGTTAATGTCAGTGCAAATTTTAGTAGGCCCTACTAATTTATTACTTGAGTTTTTCTTATATGGCAAATTATTTGTAATATATTAATACGATTAGTAGAATAACAAATAGGCCTAGATAATAGAGGTGAGAATAGATGAATTAAAAGAGAATGGGGCTTATTGGAACAAATTGGAAATTGGAAACGATTCAAGAGTGATGTATAAATATAAACACTAATCATTCAGGTAATAGCTGATAGTTTTTTATTAACTAAAATAAATAAATAAATAATAACAATTAATGAAAAAGTACAACAAATGAAGAATATTTGCCAAATTTGTAATTTAATAAATACCCCCGTCGCAGCAGACCTGCGTACTCAGCGAATTTCCAATGGAATTTCAGATTATTTACTTTCCCCATAAAAACACCATAGGATCGAGTATGTAGGTTTCCTGCCATTGGATGTTGTTAGAAAATCCAAGTTAAGCAATAATTGGTGAATGTAAACACAAAATTGTATCAAATTCTGGCAATTTTTTATTTTCCCCATAAATCCCATGGGGGTGAGTATGTAGGTTTGCCGCCATATGGGTTTTGTAAGCAAGTATAAGTTAAACCTTATATAGATAATGTACATACCAAATTTGATTAAGTTATGTCAATAAATAAGCAAGATATATGGTTTGCTTGATTTCCCATAAGAATAACATGGAAAACACATTTTTGGATTTTCCCCGTAACCAGTTATGCTATGATAAAAATTCAAAATACCAAATTTTTTGTTTTTTTAAGCTCTTTTAAATGGTTTCAGTTAAAATTGACGAATTTTAAAAATTAAGGTCCAAAAATGCAAAAAACCCATTTTTGACCCCTTTGAAACCCCATAAAACCCCGTTCCCATAACCCGACAATGCTGGTTCGCGAACTCATGAAAATAGACCTGGTCTTACACCTCCATACCAAATTTCATCAAAATCGGAGGTCCACTTCAAAAGTTATCAGTACCACGGACACATAGATATATAGATAGATAGATAGATAGATAGATATATATATATATACATATATATGAAAATGAACGAATGGTGTTTTTGGCTTCTGGGGACCTCAAAATGAAAAAGTAAAGTGGTCCTGGGCTTAGGTCTTACCATGGCTACTACCGTAATAGCGTATTCCCTATAGGGAAATTCGCTAAAATGCAACCTTTGTTAACAAGATGAACCGGACCATATTTTTTCATTAAGGATCTAGACTAGAGGGTTAGAAGGTTTAATCTACGAGGCATTGTAGATAAACATAAAACTCTCCATCCAAGAAACGATAGGTAACTTTGAACTTAGATGTGGAGACTGTATATCATGCGGCTACAGTATGTAGACACGTAGTTTCATAATGAAATTTACAGGAAGCAGCTAGAAGTGTATTTCATCAGCAGCGGTCTTAAGTGACGTTTTTGTACGAAAAGCTGGCTGATTTCGCGCAGATTGATAAAACAATTTTTTGATTGTTACTGTAGTTTTAGTACATTGTTAATACGAACAGCTTATGACCTTGACGACCTTATATGATTCTTTTTCTCCATAAAGCGAAAAGATTTATTCTAGCCCCTTAAAATTGTACGAAAAGAGCCATCAAATATTCTCTTAAACAATTACCACAATCCTAACAAAGTATTTTAGCCGTGATTGCTCTACGTCTGTCCTGTTGCACTGAGACCAAAGGATTGTTTTGTCTGGGGATTCCCTGTTTTCACACACGTGAGGGGGCGGAGTTCCTAATGACGATACGAGAGACAGATGATTAACAGCTATACTTGGCGGCTTTCCAAACCTGTCACTAACTGCCTTCACCTTCACCTCTGCGGTGAGTGCTTATATTTTACTCTACAATTCATCAATAATTCATGGCCGGTTCCAAATTTTACCATAGTCTGACAGCACTTAGACATACCGCATATTTTCATTGTATCTTTTTTGTTTTTTAATGCATTTATTTTTTTTTTAATGTACAAACAAAGCTAAACTAGCATAATACTTCGATCTTCTTCTTTATGGGATCAACATTAACAGCAGAAACGTTTTTCTATTGAGTTACAGGGGAAACAAATGCAAACGATTTATGAACTTCCCCGGAAAATAATCCGTCACCTCTTTAGACATGACGTTGGCCTTTGTGAAAAAACTTTTCTAATAAATAGTTTTAAGCCATATTTATATATAGAGAGCCAACCGAACGTGGTCAGAATGTGGAGCTCAATAACAGCGGAGATGGCGGCGTGTCGGAATGTCAGCTGATGAAATCGCCCCTTCCTCCCCGTCATCTCATGGAGCGGTGGTGAAACTTCCCCGACCTTATCAACCTTCGTCCCTTACTCACTCCCTAATAAATAATCGTACGAATATGTTCCCACATGTACATTAGGATATCTGGATCAATAAAAAGTAATAATAATAATAATAAGTCCCGCAACTAAGAGCCTAAATAAGCTCAATGATTATGCCCAAATGATTATAAAGTAAATTTACAATAGTATACTTCATTACAAGGGCCAAAAATTGTATTTACCGGCCTCGAGAACTTGAAACGATCTAGAGTAGGCGAAACGTATAACGAAGAAAAAATGATTTGCCCATAATTCACAAAACATAACATTAACTACCTAGCTGGTTGCTTTGCTTGTGTCCGGTTACTATAGACAATCACTTCACATCAGTCAACGGTTTCTATTGTTTTCTAGTTTTGGCCCTACACTTCAAAAGCATGATTTTCGTTGTTAAAAGTGAGGGTCGGAAAAAGGTAATAGAGAGTTTTTACATATACGGTAAATGAATACGGTAAACGCTAAACGATATTTCATTTATGGTTTATTTACCAATTTATACTGCTTGAAGCTATGAAAAACTTGTTGAAAAGTGATCAGCGGTAAACGTTATACATTATTTATCCGGTTCCACCGCCCTGAACTTCGAATTATTCACAAATTTACCAATATAAAAATAGCGTCTAGCGTTTACCGTAAGGTTTACCGTATGTTGCAAAAACTCTCTATTATTTATTTAGTTTGATGAAAACCGTATTAATGCTTATGAAAACTAACCGTCAAGTGACAACCATTTATAAATTATTATTCTTATTAAAATTAATGGCGAATATGATAGTTATTTTATTTGCCATTAATCTTTTATGAACCCAGGAAAAATTGTGGCAGTTTGAAATTTGCATAAGTCAAATAAAACTACTTACAAAAGAGAACATGTTTACTGGGTTAATATAGTTATCATTATTCATTCTAAAAAAAAATTAAGACACCATTTGACAGTGCTTTCAATTCACATTTTATAGGATGAACATTGTGATGATCATAAAACAGTTACAACTTTTATATTTAAAAAATTTCATATTTTAGAATTTTATTTCTATGCCAAAACCATTTTTAGTGTGTCAAATTACAAAGGTACGAGGATTCCAATAAATATTATTATTGGAATTATATGCATTGTTAGACGACCAAATAGCTACGCATTTATGTAAGATCAGTTTTTCGATGTCATTAAAACCATATAAAGCCAATGTTCCATGATCATACGTTTTACTGTTATTCAAGGTGTTTAAACTCTTTGGAAGTAAAATATTCATTCTTAATTTTTTTATAAAGTAAAAGTTAGCAATAACATTAAACATATAAAAAAATATCAATTAATAAGTACTTTCTTCACAGATTAATTATTGTTTGGAATTGATAAATCTTGTTATGCTGAATAAACTTTTACCTAGATTTATGGAGGATTAAATGTATTATCAGCTTGAGTTTGCTAGTGTGAGAATGTTCCCAAAATAACTCTTGAAAATTGTCTAAAATTGCGGTTTGGTTTGCTGGCATTCAAATTACTACACTAAACTCTGAGTACAAATTATACCAAACGAGGTCCATAATGTGTTAGAAGCTATTATTACTTTACAATTCCAAGCCGAGCACAGTAAGGTCGTGGGTTTTTTATTATTAGATTCAAAATTGGTTTGAAGCCCGATTGGGCTAGGAAACCCCAGAATTGTAAAAATGATAATTTTCATTAAAACGTATTCACTACGATCGGAAAAAACTAACTACGATCGTAGGGTAATTAATTTAACGAAAACTAAAATGCGCCTGGAATTTCCACTTTCAGTTGGACAATATTTTATACTTAGTTCATCAGAGATGTTTTATCTCGGGTGCTAAAAAAAGGAATCGTTCAAAAAGAAAAAAGACACGTGGTCTTGTATTGAAATAAATAAAGAGAGCCGCATCATGTCTGAGGGGAAGGGAGGTATTTAATGGTAGGATTTAACTGTTTAGTTTATTTAAGCTAATCATTTCAACACGATTCCAGAAACTATAAGCTGAAAGATAAACTGTGAGAGATTACAAGATATAATGGCCACGTCAGTAATTTAACTGCCAGCGTAGGACGGGCGCCTGGTGTCCTATTTGTAGAAAGAATTTCATATTTTGAGAGGGCCAGAGACCCACTCCGGGTCTGGTGGGGATAATTTTGGATCCGCGGTCGACACACCCCCTCTGTTTACAATATCAACCACTTTATTGCCTTAGAAATAGCGATATTACTTCTCAGCATTATTAGTGATGGAGCTGGCTGAAATTCCTCTTCGGTCATGTGGTTTGAATAATGATTCATTCGGAACGGTCGTGGGTGGGTTTCGTGTTGGGTTGAGTTTCGTACGTACAGCGATGAACAACAGGATTAAAGGATTTTTCGGCGTTTTATTTAATACTGTGACAAAGATTCTATTTGAATTGTAAAACAAATAATAACAATAATCACAAACTAAAACCGTTTCGATTGAATCGTTCGGATATTTTTCAATCCTGTCATTATGATAGGCCTGTAAAATAAAGATTAACAAAAAGACTACAGGATTTGTACTTATTTATATTTTTTGTATAACTACTTATCTATTGTAAACTTCATTTGCTCAAGGTATTCTATTAAGCATGAAATTATTTTTTATGAAGTTGAATTGCATAATCGTTATAAAAAAAATTATAATTAAACCACACTGCTGGTTGAATGATTTGTATAATAATCATACAAGTTTGTTATAATAATCATAATACAGACTAGTATTAGTTTTTAACTTTATTTCAAATTACGAGTGGAGGTACGATATCTTTTTAACAGATTTTCTTGTTTACATTAACCACGAGTGTCAGGTGAAACAGTGGCCTACACATAATCCTATGGGTTGGCAAAACGAGTATTAGACCTGGTTTCTTCATAAATTTTTATTTTTCAAGCGCGAATCTTAACATAAATAACTCACTCTACTACCTACCTTGACTTCGTTGCACACCTCGAACCTATGATCTTTCCTGACGAGTGCCTCGAACTGCTTGGCGAGGCTAATATGGCGCCGGATGTAGCTTTGCAGACCGGAAATGCCGTAGTTCCTCATGACGAACCACAACTTGAGGCTGCGAAACCGGCGGCTCAGCGGCACTCCCCAGTGGCGGTAGTCGATGGTGCTGCGACCGAACAACAACAGAGAAGAAAATACTTGTGGAATTTGTTTCAATAATCTACTGAAAATTTAGGGTATCATACAAATAAAATGTAGTATCGTACATTTTAAAAGTATACAGGAGCGGTAGCTCAGCACAAGGGTAGGCAACTCGGTGGTAGAGCTTTGGCCTCTCAGGCCAGCCAGTGGTCCCCTGTTTGATCTCGGGCGACGACATTACGGACAAAAACACGAGCTGTCACTTTTGGCTAACATTTGTTACTTTGCAAATGCTTATTAGCACATGAATATGGGTATTAGAGGTTTATAATTACGAAAACAATCCTGAAATGATGTTTAAACTAAAAAGTTACTGTAAGTGAATCAGGCCGGTTCCAAAGAAATATTTCAAACTAGGAAAAGACAAGATAGATTGTGACGATTAATTTCAAATCTTGAGGACAATGATGGCCTGAAAAGTGATATGTTAACAATAACTTGATGTGCACTCCATTGGTCTCTTGTTTCAAATATTCGGAGAAAGAAGGTTTCAAGAGATTATCCAGTAGATGTTGGGGCAATTTAAGATGGAATCAGAGAATTAATAATAAGATGCATCGATGGCAATAAAATATTAAAATATGTAACGCCTATTGATTATACAAAGACAGCTTTTTGACAAATTAATAACTGATCGCTATATGTAATCGTCACGTCTAGACTCCTTCAGGCAAACCGTACTGAATGGTTTACACAATCAAAGGTGTATGCTAAGCACAAATAATGTGGGTGCTGAACACGCGTCACACTTTTCCCCTCCGTCATGCCACACTACACACTAATATTGATATTAATATTGGGAGTGTAATGTAGGTAAAGTACTAGATACTCTTTACGTAACTGCGAATGTCTGATGTTAAATAAATATTCTTAGTGGTACTTTAAGTTAGGTTGTAGTTGTTTGACCTAATTTCGGTTGTGTAGAAAAAAGAAATAAAATTCAGAGTTTGGGAATGGATTTCTCTCTTTAGGTATTATTTTTTATAAAGTTAGAACCTTAACCTTTACGTAATATCTATGGATGCCTACAAGAAAAGACCATAAAGACATTCTCAGAATTGACTGTTCCAAGAAGAACAATATTAGTATGTTAAACTTTACTAAACGAAGTTAATTGAAACTCCATTTAGGAGACAAACAATTGACTAAACAAATATTAATTCCAAAAATGCAGAATGAATGAAGTGAATGGACTGGGATATTTGGTCCGTTTTCCGTCTTGCCTGTGTAGTAATCAATCCTCAGTTATTTCCTAGTAAAAAGCTACAAAATATGTTTCAGAGATCTTGCAAAATGTAACTAAAAATATAACAATGCAATGACTTGTTATCCTTTTCAACCTCAAATACGAGTTACTCGTACATATTTGAAGAAACTGCCTTATTAGCCTATATTAATTAGACTGGAAAAATGATCGTTTCGTTTCTGATTTACTGCCACCTGATTATAAAGACCTCTCTTTTGGCTAATTTTACCAAATTGCTCTTTTCTATGTCTTCAAACCTTTCATTAAATAATTGCCTTCTTGACAATATTCAAGTAATTTATTCACATGAATGTAATAAACTATTCATGTGAATCATGTGAATAAATTGATTAAATATTGTCAAGAAGGCAATTATTTAATGAAAGGTTTGAAGACATAGAAAGCAACCGAATGAGCTTACAATTCCAAACACATAGTTAGCTACAAGTATAGAGTTGTAACAACAAATTTATGTCAATATGACTATTATTTTCATTGGTATGTGGTGCTTTCGCACTAGAATATTTCGTATTGTTAAATACAAGTGCAAAACCTATGTAAGGGTACTTTGTCTTAGTCTGTGAACTATGGTTTATAATGAGTTTTCAGACAAAGGTATTTTCCAACAATTTTCCAGTTTTGTTCATAACAGTTGACCTTCCTCAAAAGAGAAAATTGATTGGGTTCACTCCATTGTCTGCCTTAAATCGCGTACCTGTGGGAGTATCCGTGCTGTAGGTACAGGGGGTCCACTACCAGCACTGACGTCAGTCTGATGCGATCCCTCACCAACAGAGTGGAGCTGTCAAAGCACGTCAGCAGCCACTTGTTGGGTTTGTGTTGAACATATCTGTGGGAGTATCCGTGCTGCAGGTACAGGGGGTCCAACACCAACGCTGACGTCAGTCTGATGCGATCCCTCACCAACAGAGTGGAGCTGTCAAAGCACGTCAGCAGCCACTTGTTGGGGTTTGTGTTGAAAGTACCTGTGGGAGTATCCGTGCTGCAGGTACAGGGGGTTTACCACCAGCGCTGACGTCAGTCTGATGCAATCCCTCACCAACGGAATGGAGCTGTCAAAGCACGTCAGCAGCCACTTGTTGGGTTTGTGTTGAACATATCTGTGGGAGTATCCGTGCTGCAGGTACAGGGGGTCCACCACCAGCGCTGATGTCAGTCTGATGCGATCCCTCACCCACAGGGTGGAGCTGTCGAAGCACGTCAGCAGCCACTTGTTGGGTTTGTGTTGAACATACCTGTGGGAGTATCCGTGCTGCAGGTACAGGGGGTCCACCACCAGCGCTGATGTCAGTCTGATGCGATCCCTCACCCATAGGGTGGAGCTGTCAAAGCACGTCAGCAGCCACTTGTTGGGTTTGTGTTGAACGTACCTGTGGGAGTATCCGTGCTGCAGGTACAGGGGGTCCACTACCAGAGGTGAGGTCAGTCTGATGCGATCCCTCACCCACAGAGTGGAGCTGTCAAAGCACGTCAGCAGCCACTTTTTGGGTTTGTGTTGAACGTACCTGTGGGAGTATCCGTGCTGCAGGTACAGGGGGTCCACTACCAGAGCTGAGGTCAGTCTGATGCGATCCCTCACCCACAGAGTGGAGCTGTCAATGCACGTCAGCAGCCACTTGTTGGGTTTGTGTTGAACGTACCTGTGGGAGTATCCGTGCTGCAGGTACAGGGGGTCCACTACCAGAGCTGAGGTCAGTCTGATGCGATCCCTCACCCACAGAGTGGAGTTGTCGAAGCACGTCAGCAGCCACTTGTTGGGTTTGTGTTGAACGTACCTGTGGGAGTATCCATGCTGCAGGTACAGGGGGTCCACTACCAGAGCTGAGGTCAGTCTGATGCGATCCCTCACCCACAGAGTGGAGCTGTCAAAGCACGTCAGCAGCCACTTGTTGGGTTTGTGTTGAACGTACCTGTGGGAGTATCCGTGCTGCAGGTACAGGGGGTCCACTACCAGAGCTGAGGTCAGTCTGATGCGATCCCTCACCCACAGAGTGGAGCTGTCGAAGCACGTCAGCAGCCACTTGTTGGGTTTGTGTTGAACGTACCTGTGGGAGTATCCGTGCTGCAGGTACAGGGGGTCCACTACCAGAGCTGAGGTCAGTCTGATGCGATCCCTCACCCACAGAGTGGAGCTGTCAATGCACGTCAGCAGCCACTTGTTGGGTTTGTGTTGAACGTACCTGTGGGAGTATCCGTGCTGCAGGTACAGGGGGTCCACTACCAGAGCTGACGTCAGTCTGATGCGATCCCTCACCCACAGAGTGGAGCTGTCAAAGCACGTCAGCAGCCACTTGTTGGGTTTGTGTTGAACGTACCTGTGGGAGTATCCGTGCTGCAGGTACAGGGGGTCCACTACCAGAGCTGACGTCATTCTGATCCGATCCCTCACCCACAGAGTGGAGCTGTCAAAGCACGTCAGCAGCCACTTTTTGGGTTTGTGTTGAACGTACCTGTGGGAGTATCCGTGCTGCAGGTACAGGGGGTCCACTACCAGAGCTGAGGTCAGTCTGATGCGATCCCTCACCCACAGAGTGGAGTTGTCGAAGCACGTCAGCAGCCACTTGTTATGGTTTGTGTTGAACGTACCTGTGGGAGTATCCGTGCTGCAGGTACAGGGGGTCCACTACCAGAGCTGAGGTCAGTCTGATGCGATCCCTCACCCACAGAGTGGAGTTGTCGAAGCACGTCAGCAGCCACTTGTTATGGTTTGTGTTGAACGTACCTGTGGGAGTATCCGTGCTGCAGGTACAGGGGGTCCACTACCAGAGCTGAGGTCAGTCTGATGCGATCCCTTACCCACAGAGTGGAGCTGTCAATGCACGTCAGCAGCCACTTGTTGGGTTTGTGTTGAACGTACCTGTGGGAGTATCCGTGCTGCAGGTACAGGGGGTCCACTACCAGAGCTGAGGTCAGTCTGATGCGATCCCTCACCCACAGAGTGGAGCTGTCAAAGCACGTCAGCAGCCACTTGTTGGGGTTTGTGTTGAAGGAATCGGCATACTCGATTCCTGCAAAAACATGGTGCAATCTATCAACAACTGCTATTTTACTCGTTAGCGAGAGAAGTAGTCTCATTACTCAATCCAATACGGTAATTGTAAAGAATTAAATAAAGGATAAGGATCGATTTAGAAACAGTCAAGAAAGTTAGAAAAAAAATACATTAAACAAAAAATTTATTTACACAAATTATAGGTTTAGTAGCAGAAAAGTTCGAATTTGAAAATTGCCTTAATACGTATACAAAATGCTTATATTCAATTTTTAAAATCTTTATGATTTTGTTCAGGAGGTCAAAAAACAATTCATCAATATTTATATTTTAAACCGTTTTCTGTCCGTCCAAATATAATTTATTAATACCGTAATCAACAATGCTTAAAGCATATGATTTTTGAAATTTATATTTTTGCTTATCCAAAGTATGGAGGTCGTTTAAAAAATTTAAGCTCAATATTTTAATAGCTAGGCATTTTATAAAATGTTACTTGTTACAACATAGTCATTTTTCTACAAAATTTCAATCCTATCGACTTACAGAAAATCTAAGTTCTTAAAAATGTAGGCCTATAATCTATTAGTTGTCTATCTTAACAAATCTTTACGTTACGTTAATCCTTACGTTACGATCTTTACAATCTCTGTATCATTTGCTACTTAATTGTCACATGCAATTAATTAATAAAAATCCACACTAATTCTCCATTTATTCACTACCTACCTTAAGTGTTCAATCTACCTATGCGTTAATGTGCTATTATCTAAGATGCAGTATTTAGACATTTAGTGTGTATCTTCAAAACTTTAACTTGATTGACTACAAAATAATTTAGCAAAACCTTCAAACATTTTGAAATTGCAATTTTAATAAAATTGACTTTGCTTCAATATTTTTACTTAATTTTTTCCGACTGAAAATGCAGGCCCCCTAATGGAAGGAAAGCTCTAACTTAAAGTATCCATGTTATCAGTCCATTTAGCAATTTATGATCAATAATATTCTCTTTCCCAAACAGGTCAAGTTTACCTGTCACATTAGAATGAATTTACAAACTAGTTAAACAATAACACTGAAGTCAGACACTGTTCAGCAAGTAGACCTATAAGGTCATAAACAAACAACCGGTAGCCACCCAGAGATTACTTATCTTCCGGCAGCCTACTTTCTATTATTTCGTGGCCAAGGTTACGTTGTAGACACATTTGGATCAAGATCTAAACGTCAAAATGGTATTAGGACAGTTATATTATGACTAGTGAGAGGGAACAATTCAATATTTTATTCCCTTTGCCCGGCAATACGTAGGCACCCAACGTTTCGTGATCTGGAAGCTGAACACTTTTATTTCATACTAGTGGTTCACACATTCCGGGATGTGTTAAATTTAAGAGTTATATGTTTAAATTAATGCACAAATGCAATACAATGTAGATAGTTTGATGCCAAACAGCTGCCAGCTAGCAGGTTGTCGAAGGATCAGCAGGAGATGGCGACTGTTGTGCCAGTGGTGCTTAACTCACCTGACAGCAGGTACTTGAGCTCCGGACAGATGAACGCGTTGCCCGCGTAGGCTGCGTCCACGTGCAGCCACACGCAGGGGAACCGCTCGCAGACGGCGCCGATCTCCGGAAGGTTGTCGAAGGAACAGCAGGATGTGGTGCCCAGCGTAGTCGACACGAAGAACGGAATCAACCCCATCGCCTCGTCCTCCTCCATTGCCTACAGAGGTTTGCCGGATAAGAAACACAAGGACTATAGTAAGATGCACGAAAATAGTGCGATAGAAATTTTAACAGCCCCTCACCTCCTCTCGCCCTGCAATGTTGTCATTTGAGGTTATGTTTACCATTTGTAACAAGAAATCTAGAAAATACTACATTGATTTGTAATCCAGTATCAAAATGTGTTTCAGAATCAATTTGGCAACAATGTATCGACTCTCATCGGACTACTTTAGTGATTCCTACCAAGGCAATTAGAACGCCTTGATTCCTACTATAGTTTGAGTATTATTTTTCCTTTCAAATTCCTTTCTTAATATCAATGTTAAAGTGCTTTAGCATTTCATTAAGTCTACAAGAATATTATGAAAACGATGGTGTGTATAAGACAAACAAATTCTGTGGTCTCATTTATGTTCTTATACCTTAGATAGTAAGTGTTATTAGACCCATACATTTTAAGACCCATACTGGCTAATTATTAATAACACCAGCTGTATTTCCTAGCATTGCTGCTTATTATGATTCTCATAAACAACAAATTGATCGATTGGTCTTCAACATTCAGCGGAATTTAGCGAAATTGACTAATTCTTCCTGGTGACTTTGAATTTGACCATCTAACTACAGACGTCAGTAATCTACGGTGTTCAGTTTTCAAAGAAACAGCTATATTTATAAAGTTCAATCCATCAATCACACTCAATCAGCGGGTTAGCAGAACTGTGACTCACCGCTGTCACTCACAACGGCACGCCGGCGCCGGCCGAGCCGCTGCGATTGCCGTGAATAATGAGAGTGTCACATTAATAATACGAGTTTAAGGTAGAGTTAGAGCCTTGTCAAGTGCAATTTCCAAACGTGACTTAATACATTTCAGCCCCCGGCCGGACATTGTAGACCTCTTTATGCGCCATAATGGTATCAAGGTTGCCAGCGCGATTTAGTGTGATTACTGTACGCGAGTGACTCAGCAGTTCCGTTCAACAACTTGTCCCTCAGTCTCGTGCAATCCGAATGGATATTTAATGATATGCTTCTGAAATTTTAAACTTTTATCACTACTCCTATACGAGTATTTTAGGTTAATAAGGTTGTACTAAAATACAGATAATAGTTAAAATTATTGTAATTTGTAATTATCAAACTGCAAACTTAAAATACTCGTAAAATAACATCCTTTGTTTGTTGGAAAATATTGAAACGTGCGAGTTTATGCTCCTAAAAATAACCCCTTCTTCATTATTTTGTTGTATTTTGTAACATTTGTATGATGATTTTTTTGTAAATATTTAATGACTAGAAGGTATTTAGAGTTTTCAAGTAAATAATTCAGTATGTTGTTACTTAACCAGAATGAAAGATAACTTTTAAAACATTATTTAAGCTAAGACTGTCCAATTCACAGTGTACCTCACGTCGTCAAACACTTGATCGTCCAGCGTTGAATCGCCAGCTAAAGCCCTTTGGCAAATTTGTAAACCCTGACGGCTGCTCTACGCTGAAGAGCAAGAATCATGTTACACATTCATAATATCTATAATACTATTTGTTGCATTCATCGTAGCTAAACAGTTCATTAGAAATTTAAAATTCTAAACACTGTCCCAAATAAATATGGATTGCCGTAGTAGTTCCATTTATCGTAAACAGATAAATATAGTATATAAATGTAATGTTACAAATATTTGTTTTATATTTAAATTACTTCGTTGTTTCGAATAATTTGTGCTCTTTTGTTATTAAAAACGAACATATTACTTTTATATTTCAAGAGAAAGACAATATAGATAAGCTACCTATAAACTGTAATGAAATGTAAATGTTGTAACATGTTATAATAATGTTTCAAATCATTTTTTTTTTTTTTTTTTTTTTTTTGAGTTTTTGGTTTGGATTGGCTGGGAGGATACTATAATTTTTAGGCTTATTTTTTCTGAAACTGTTGAATATCTGACTATCTAGTGAAGGTTATCATACTAATTAAAGCCCGGGTGTAGTGCACCTAGTACCGTGGTCACTTTTGCCGGCCGGGGGAAGGGTTGTAAATCTGTCAGAAGTACAGGCCCGTCAGAAAGTTCCGAGGTCATATAATAGTGTGCATTTAATAAATATTTTATTAATTGATTATTATTACTTTCACACAACATGTTCCCGACCTTTTAGTCCCTTTGAGACAGTTCGTAAGATATGGACCATGAAAATATCATTCATTTTTGTAATAAAAGAACCTGATGGATGGGAAGGTGACTGATCTCAGTTATTAGCTGCCCGGCTGTCGGACCCTTGGCCCCCAAACTGACCTAACATCCCCCAGCCCTTTTGGCAACGAAGCGACAGGGCTGGTTCTGGATCAGAATGTACTCTATTCGTGGCCGGTCTCCCCCAAAATTCTTGAGTTAACCGCGGCAGGAGGTGCATCGTCCCCTTAAACCCCAGAGGGGCATTCCACCTGTCTCAAGGTGGCGCCTCGGAGGCTGCATTTGTCGTCCGGCTCGAGGATGCGCAGCTTGACGAAGCTGATCATGGCCGCCTTCTCGACGCAGGAGTGCGCCTCCTTGCTGCAGTAGGCCATCAGCTTGCTGAGCAGGACGCCCTCCTCGACGAACGGGTGCTGCTTCTTGAGCCGCTTGATGGCCTGGGCCCGGGCCGCCAGCATCGTCACTAGCACACACTCCGACGCTGACGTCTGCAAACCACATCGGACTACAACTTGTAAAAGCCAGGTTAACTAGTTTTTGAGTTTCCGTTCTCAATTATTAACAATTTGTTACATGACTATTTTGGGGAACCTTCTCCCCTTACTTTAACATTTATCACATAGACTATCAAAACAAATGAATCTTTAAAATATTAAAATCCCAATAAAATTGACAAAAAATGCGAATCTTACACGCTCAATACAGATCGTAATTCTGGATCGTGATAAATATTGACAGTATTGTTTACTGGGCTTAACCTTACACAGTCACTAGCGATCATACATCAATATTTGACTTTACACACTCAATCCGTATCGTGATCCGCGATCCGTATTGAAAGTGTTAAGTCCGCCATTAAAACCCCTCAACATTCATACACACGTGCAAATGGACGGAAACAAATAATGAAAAAATCAATATTCATAAACTTTAATTTGAATGTGTGGTTGGCCATAGTCAGACCACATGGGGACCGAAAACGCTTCTGTTTATTGGGTTTT
This sequence comes from Neoaliturus tenellus, assembly GCA_030545055.2. Taxonomy (NCBI): domain Eukaryota; kingdom Metazoa; phylum Arthropoda; class Insecta; order Hemiptera; family Cicadellidae; genus Neoaliturus; species Neoaliturus tenellus. The sequence goes on from CM061532.1 coordinate 77,024,137, forward strand.
ACTCCCACTTCATTCATGTAATAAAAATTATACATTTTAATCAAATACATTTATTGCTGCAATGGATAAATATTGATGCATGCATAAAATGTTTATATTGTTAAAATAAAATTTAATCTATAATGTTAATCAATTATTAACCTGAATAACTCCTCCGCCAGTACTGCCCTCAGCAAAGGCCAAAAACTCGTTCGGTAAGCCGATGGCCTTACCTGAAAAATAAAAATTATCGGTACCAAGCTATACAGTATGAATAAATGATTTTCATTCTAACAGATTTTTGTTTCAAAGCACTATAAAACTCCTCTGTTCGGTGATACTGTAGGAATATATTTTTTTATGAAGCCATAAGTTATCAAAGAGAAACCCTTCACAACAGGGTTTATGTTAGGGTTTTATGTTAGTGACATTTGGATAACTAACTGAATAATAAAATACAAAATTGTATAATGCGAATTAGGTATTACGTCAATTAGGAATACTTTCAAATCATCTAATGGGAGTACGAATCGTAGCGCCTTCAAGTAGCGAAATGTAGTGCATAACTGGCATGCTATTTGTAGCACATTCATTTACGGCACTCACAAATAAGACAGACAGATTGGTTGTATGATAAAGAATCGTGGTATTAGAAAATCATGTAACATATTTTAATATGACATGAGATGAACAGTGTTTATGATTTCCAGTACCGGGTTGGCCTAGCCTTGCTTGTTGGTTTTAATTCACCTTTGTTATAGTACCATTGTTATAAGGTTTTGACGTTGAAGGCAACTATACCTTTTTATGGGTGACAGCTTTTTCAAAACCAATGCTTAAAAGTAGCATTCTTTAATTTTTTTTTAACATTTCGATTTTATTTCGTTGTCATGATGGCAACATTGAACAACAAAGTTTTAAAAATGGCAATTTTTAACTTCGCTTTAGACAAAAAAATTTTCTGGAGTTGTGGCTATTTTTTTCTAATTTTTTCCATAAACACTATGAAGTGCTAAGTTTAAGCTAAATCTCCCCGCTAGATTTCGAGATCATGGAAAATGCATAATCACAGACACAGCTCGTATTTTAGTATAGGATTAAATAACTTGAAGACCTTGCCTTTTTCAATAATAGATTTTAAAGTTTAGGTCTTAATAGTATCACTGTTGAAATAACTAAAAGGTTTTTAGTGTTATCTTCCTTTGTTAGAAAACTAGAACTAGAATAAACTTTACGTATGTATATGTTGTACAGTACATTTTATAAACTCTAATGTTCTTCGTAATAATTAATACTAGGCGTATACCACCCACGTTAATTTCTATTCTTAATAACCTACTTATCCAAGCAACAAGAAGTTAAATTGGTGCTCACATCGTTTCTTACGATAGGCCTACATGCCTTTTATTCTTTGTGGCAATATTTCATAGACAAAATCAATATTCCTTTGATATGATAGCTATTTGGAAATTCAAATGGCAACCTTGTGTGAAATTATTTTGAATGTGAAAAACTAGCTTAAAATTCTACAGTTTATGTCCTATATTAATCATTGTCGACACACTGTACGTAGCTGCTCTTACCCAGCCAGTCCAGCACGATGGTCTCGAGCTCGGTGCAGGCGGGACTAGCGGCCCAGGAGAAGCCAATACACCCGATGATGTCGGACAGCATGTCACCCAGGATGGCGGGGTAGGAGTTGCCTGAGGGGAAGTACGCGTGAAACCGCGGGTGTTGCCAGTGGGTCACCTGAAACGTAACTGTTAGCTCAAGGACAGTTATTTGAGAAAAACAATTATGTCACGGTCAGCTAACTAAAACTTAAGTTATATCCTGGCCCGTTGCCTAAAGACTGCGATGTTGTATGTCGATAATAGAATGATAAAAATAATCGGTAATCTTAGTGATAACAGATTATCACTCAGAGTGATGGGAAGAATTTACTCAATAATGCGGGTGTTGTGCATGTTTAAAAAAGCTACTCATTAAAGAGTAAAACCTTTGACTAAAGTGAATAGACTTCTCATAAAATAGTCGCGCATTTGAAATCTATTTAAGGTGATGGGATCTTCTGCGGCGTCCATGAAATACAAGTGACATATAGGCCTGCACAGACCGGAGCGATACTTTATCGCTGGCGGGACGCGATACCTTCCTGGAATTTTATCTGCGATACTTGAGCGATAGTATCGCGGCGGGAACAGGTGCTTCCACACCAGAGCGGGAAAAAGAGACTCGCGGGAAGCCAGTAGCCAGTACACCTCAGGCGAGCGTAGGGTGCGGTGACTGTGTGACTATTTAGTTAGTTTTTGTATAGTGTACTTACCAGTGTACTTATAGTGTGTTAACTTACCATGACATCGTCCGATGAAGAAGAATCGTTGCTGTTACTAGCCGTGCTTGAAGACGAAAGACAGAGAAAAATGTGGATACACGACATAAATAAAGAACGGCTGCAATCTGGCGAGTACCATACGCTAATGCCCCAGTTACGCAAAGATGACAAAAGATTCTACATATACTTTAGAATGAATCAGGAATGTTTTGACGAGTTGCTGAGTTTGATTGCTGACATTATTAAAATGGAAAATACCCACTTCCGTGAAGCTATTGGTGCCGAAGAATGGCTAGCAATTACTTTAAGATAAGACTTGTAGATTTGTTATGTAATAAATTGACTGGTTAATTCAGTGCGTACGTAGTTGTCAAATATAATCAGATCTTGTCCTTCTTCCGTATGTTCTTATAATCCTTGTGATTTAAATCATAGAGCACCGGGTATGTATATACAACTTCCAGAAGGTGTTCGGTGATGCACGACATGTTGTTGTTGTGGTTGACAGCACAGTCAAAACTGAGAAGTTCATGGTTTGGCCGCATGGTATCGCGGCGATAAAGCGCTGCGAATGGTGCATGCAGCGTTACCGCGATACCATCGCTACAGTATCGCGATCGCCTCAGTATCGCGTATCGCAGTTCGCTCTGGTGTGTGCGGCTCCATAAGACAACATGGTATCGCACGACCCACTGGTATCGCACGCGAATTTCCAAGAAAAAGTATCGCGCCCGCTCTGGTATCGCACGGAGTATCGCTCCGGTCTGTGCAGGCCTTATGATAGGCAAATCAGTATTAATTACCACTTTTTTTACTAAGGATACCTATAAAAGTCAAAAAATATCACTAAGGCTACTTTGGCCTACTTAATAAATTACAATTGGGTAGTGACTGAGACAATTCAAAGGCTGAAGAGAAGTAAAGATGGCGTTCTCTTGAATCACTCCAATTTAGTGTCTCTGATTTATGAGAAAAACAAGTCGTAAAATTTAGTTCTGTTAAGCTATTGAGATCGCGCATGTTTTGGATTAAGAATTATACCTTTATCACTCAAGTAAAAAATGTGTATAAAAAACTAGTGAGAGTTTAAGTTTTTAATTTCAGTGGAAAGGGGTATTTTCGACACTTTGTATCTGTTGGTGTACTCACGCCGGGCATGATCTTGCTGTTGACGTCGTCGATGATGGCCTCCCAGGACTCGGGCTGCTGCGGCGCCTCGGGGGGCAGCAGCTTGCGCAGGTACCCGGGCTCCACGCTGGGCGTAACCCTCCGCTCCGCCAGCGTCTCCATGTACTCGCACATGTAGTCCACCATCGCCTTGCCGTGCACGCGGAACTCCGCCGTGTCCATCGTCACCTGCCGCACAACAAGAACTGCTCTTAAATCATGTGATACAGCCGATGAAATCTTCTGTGGCTCTTTTTTCCACAAAAAGCTTATTTTGGGAAAAAGTAAGTTACGGCTAGAATTTCTTCCGAAGTAAATAACAATACGTATTTAAACGTCCCTTGTACGGCACGTCATCTACGGTTTTGGGGCCCCCAAAAATAGACCACTTTATCCATGGGTTACATTGAGCAACACAATCATTAGTGCTCCTAAATTGGAGCTGCGAAAAGAGACAATTTTATCCACCGCGACCTACACCGACATAGAATTTTAGTGGGATATGCCTATAGGATATGCCTATACGGATGTATGAAATACTTAATAATATTATTTTTGAACAATATTTGACCCCAAGAAATTAATATTTCTCCAAAACACCTTCCAAAAAAACTTTTTGTTAATAAACTTCAAAGAAAATTCAGTTTATAACACATATTGTGTCAGTTATAAAACTGGTCATCTATTTCTATTCCCGTTCAATAAACAAAATAACGAATTGTATCAAGAGATGACCGTTGATGTGATTGACCGTTTGCATTAATATGTTCAAATATGTTTATCATTTTATTTATTAATCTGTCAATAATTAAAATAACGAGACTTCAATTAATTTTTTGACAATGAAACCTCTTGCCTGAACGTCTTTTGGTGTTACAAATATTTATTAAATCTTCTAAGTATAGTTTTATATTCATCATACAAAAAATAAAGTGAAACCCCGTTATTGTAGGACTACACAGTAAATTTTCAGTAATAAGGTAAGACTTGACAAGTTTTTTTACATCTTACATATATTGTTAAAAGTTGTTCTGTATATGTAAAAGAGTTGGACTGCGTTGACCAAATGTGCTCATTACGAAACTATTTGAATTCGAAATGCTCGATAAAGGACTTTTTTGACAGGTTAACAAAAGTTTGGACGAGAACACCGTATAGTATTATACTTATAACTATACATATAAATTCGTTTAATACTAAGATTGAAATATTAGCATTTTCATGATTTACAAAATGGACTGTATTGGAGAAAAATACAGTAACTAGAAGATTCACTTGATCGTATACATTCGATAGCACTGAACTGTACATATTGTTTAGACCGACATTCCCTTAAGAGTCATCTTCACCCCTGGGCCATTAGCCCATTGTTGCGCAGTCGGCAATGTTAACCATATGGCTTTTAATGCAAAACATGGTATCGCATTCCCCTGTTTCGGACGCCGTTTTTCAACCGATTTTCTTAAAACTTGGTAAGTGTTTAGTTGAATAGTTATATTATGTCGCTCATAAATCGGAATTTTGAAAATTTTACTAAATTTTGAAATATTCCCAAGGAAAATCGAGTTACTTTGCGACGTCTCAAAGAGAAATATTTGTTAAACTAAATTGAAATTTTGAATGAAATTTTGAAAATGTAACAAATATTACTAAGGAAAATCGAGTTACTTTGCAACGTCACAGAGAGTAATGTTTGTTAAACTTTCAAAATGTCGATGTATGAGGGGCGTAATATAACTGTTCAACCAAACACTTACCAAGTTTAAAGAAAATCGGTTGAAAAACGGCGTCCGAATTAAGGGAATAAAAAACCATGTTTTGCATTAAAAGCCGTATGTTTAACATTGCCATCTACGCAACAATGGGCTAATGGCCCAGGGGTGAAGATGACTCTTAAAACTCCCATTTAGTTTATCGCAATTGCCCCTTAAAGTGTACAAAAAGTATTCTTACAAAGGAAGAGTTTTACTTTATGAGCAAATTTAACGTCAAAACCGTATTTTTAGTATTTTTTCTTTCTGCGCCATCATTGTATTTTTACCCTGGTCATTGTATGTCAAAAACTCCATGGAAGGGTTTATGAATAACTTTTAATCTCACAATGAACTGCCATTCATCTATACTGTATAATGGCAAAATGTAAGTTATACAGGGTGTCCAAAAAAAACCTTTACAGACTTTGGGATGTGATTCCTGATACAAAAGTAAAGAAAAAAGTTCCTATGAAGGTATGTCCGAAAATGCATATTTACCCAGATATCCGCCATTTTGTTTTTTCCACTTAATAATTTTTATTTCGGTGACGGATTGATCTAGGTACTTCATATTTGGCATGGATCTTTATAATACTAATGTCCATTTCCACAATAAAAATTATTTTTTCCGATGCATATTTTCAAAATGGCGGCCATTTTAAATTTTTAAACTCAAATATCTCAAAAACGGTAAAATTTATAAAAATATTACAAGACACAAAAAAGTTGACAAATTAAATTATCTAAACAACAAAACCAAGTGTGTAAGGATCCGCTAACAAATAACGGAGTTATTAAGATTTTTCTCTTAAAATAACCTAAATTGGCATTAATCATAGTGGAAAATCAGTGTTTTTCTGCAGAAAAACCACAATAACTCCGTTATTTGTTGCCGGTTCCTTACAAACTTGGTATCACTGTTTAGATAATTTAATTTGTCAACTTTTTTGTGTGTTGTAATATTTTTATAAATTTTACCTATTTTGAGATATTTGAGTTTAAAAATTTAAAATGGCCGCCATTTTGAAAATATGCATCGGAAAAAAATAATTTTTATTGTGGAAATGGACATTAGTATTATAAAGATCCATGCCAAATATGAAGTTCCTAGATCAATCCGTCACCGAAATAAAAATTATTAAGTGTAAAAAACAAAATTGCGGATATCTGGGTAAATATGCATTTTCGGACATACCTTCATAGGAACTTTTTTCTTTACTTTTGTATCAGGAATCACATCCCAAAGTCTGTAAACGTTTTTTTTGGACACCCTGTATATAGTTCCATATATCAAGGCTCCATAGAGATAAATTGTTAGTTACGAAAATATTAACTTATTAATTTAACGTACTATACAGGGTGTTCGGAAAAAACGTTTCAGGAATTCAGGATGTTATTGCTCACATCAAAATAAGCAAAAAAAATCCTGTAAACATATGTCCTAAAATGCTTCGTTAACCCGCTAGCCGCCATTTTGTTTTTTACACTAAATAATTTTTATTTCCGTAATGGATCATTGTATTAAATTAATATTTGGCATGCACCTTCATCATAGCAATACCCATTTTCAAGAAAAAAGTTATTTTTTTCCAATGTGTATTTTCAAAATGGCGGCCATTTTAAAATTTTAAACTAAAATATCTCAAAATCGGTAAATTTTATTAAAATTTTATCAGACACAAAAAAGTTGACGAATTGAATTATCTAACCAATGGTACCAAGTTTGTAAGGATCTGACAACAAATAACGGAGTTATTAAGATTTTTCATTTAAAATTACCTTAATTTGCATTAATTGCAATGCAAAATCAATGTTTTTATGCAGAAAAATCTCAATAACTCCGTTATTTGTTGTCGGATCCTTACAAACTTGGTACCATTGGTTAGATAATTCAATTCGTCAACTTTTTTGTGTCTGATAAAATTTTAATAAAATTTACCGATTTTGAGATATTTTAGTTTAAAATTTTAAAATGGCCGCCATTTTGAAAATACACATTGGAAAAAAATAACTTTTTTCTTGAAAATGGGTATTGCTATGATGAAGGTGCATGCCAAATATTAATTTAATACAATGATCCATTACGGAAATAAAAATTATTTAGTGTAAAAAACAAAATGGCGGCTAGCGGGTTAACGAAGCATTTTAGGACATATGTTTACAGGAACTTTTTTGCTTATTTTGATGTGGGCAATAACCTCCTGAATTCCTGAAACGTTTTTTCCGAACACCCTGTATAACTTATTTTCGGGGATTATATATATTTATATATGTATAAGTTGTTTTGTACAAGAGATGAACGTATATTCCTTTTGTTATTTTTATAGAATATACGTTATATTATTCTTAAAACATATTGGTATTGTATGCTATGTGAAATTGTAACAATAATCTTGTTTCCAATAGTAAAACTTGAACCTAGACACTAATACCGACCTGAGTATGTTCAGTTCTAGAGTGGAATATTCCGTTCTTGAGCCATGTTGTTTTGATTATATGTCCTTAAGACCCTACATTACTGGAGAGAACTTATACTGAGTTTTGTTAATAACACTTGAATTATTGCGCATCATTCGTATAGCTTAGGAAATGTTACAGTGTGTTGCTGTATACAATATTTTTGTAAAGCGAAAAAATCTTCATATCATATATAAATCACGTTTTGAACACAAACATTAATATCACATGAAATCGGATTATAACTGGTAATAGTTTAGCATCTTTCGTATTCTTAATTTCGTTTACCAAAGTTATGTCAACTTTTTAACTCGTAATTATTTTAAGTATCTTTTGTTATGATCATATTATGTTTTGATTACGGTTATGATTATAGGGTGATATTTTAAATGAAGGCTTTATTATCTCTTCGTTTGACGAATGTTCAAAAAGCTAGTTATAATTTTAGTACATTGCCATACGGTATATGTCATTTTTAACTCACAACAACATTTTTATTACAGTATTTTTTGTTAAATTTGAATTAGAAGAAATAACAAAGAAACAGTTAAAAGCAGAAAGAAAGAAAATTGGGCCATATTTTCAACCACACTTTGCATATCCCAAATGTGCTCTACCCTCCAATAGACACTGTGGGGGGGGGGGGGGGGGGGGGGTTGAGTGATGAGGCTACCACATACGTTGCCTGGCAAACATCGTCCTGTAAACTTGTTAGTCTATTATTGGTGGTTATGAGTACCCAAAGCGAAGCAAAATTGATACTAAATGTGTGGTTGGTAGTTTAATGAACAAAGCGTCAATTAATTATAATATGTAGGCTCACAGATTAAATTAAGGGTATAATTACAACTTTGTGTGAGTGATTAAATATTTGGTTTGGATCAGGAATTAGTTTTAGAAAATTATGTTTTACTTCGTAAACTATTAAATTTTGTAAAATGTATATTACTATTGTTGTAGTTATGAGATTGTTGTAGTATTACTAGATGAATAAGTTAAACTTATGTAACAAACTCAAAACAATTGTATAAAAAACTAATCATATCCATGTGTAAATAAGGATTTTATTCTTCAAGTATGTCAAACTAAGTACTTTTTGGAATAATTTCATATTTTTCATGTTTATTTCTTATCACCAATGTTAATGTTTTGTTTTAAGAATCATAATTTTTATACCGTAATACACAGCATTTCGTGACTACCGTGTAGGTGTGAGGTTGTGTATGAGTTAATTTGGTTATGATTCCTGTCAGCCTGTAATCATCATAACTAGATATTGTCAAATCAACGTACATAATGCACCTTTACCCATTACCACCTCTATATCAAATTACTGTCAGTCTCCTCGACTACATGCCTCAATATTAGCGTTCCTTGACGTAATTTTTTATTAAACACGTTAATTAACATGTTTACGTTACATTTTTTGTATTTCATTTCTGCTGATTAAAATTAAATGTGCTCTGTACATTGATTTTTGTAATCATACAGAGTGATTTTGATACAAAATATTTTCTGTGGTTTTCACTGTGAATTGGTAAAAATTAGGAATCTCGTAATACCTATAGAAAAATAACAATTATTTCATGGCCTCTGATTTAAATATTACAACGTTAGTTTTACAAGTCTTCATTTTAAAGCAAATCAAACAATTATAATCCGAGATAATTTAAATATTGACTTTGAGAAATAGAATCAACGCATTGCTGAACAGCAGTTCCCATTTTAGCCATTCTTGATTTTCAGCATTCGTTCCTATTTCGGGAGATGATTGGGAACTAAAAGGGGCATATCGGTGGGAGTTGAAGGATATAAGTTGGTCAAGAGTTTAGGATCGATTTCCTCAACAACCCTCCAACTAAAAGTTGGACCGCGAAGAATACGAGCCAATTAAGCCGTTGCCACGCACAGGCGCGAGCACCGCATTGTCACGTGACACCTAATTACCGCCGCGCCGGGTGGAAAAAATATTGCTCGAAATAAGAGTTATCAACATAATTATTGCTTTGTTCGTAAACAAAATGAACCTTAACCTTAAACATTCAACGACAAACAGTAGTGCTGCATTATGTTACTTATTTTTTAAACGCATCCATTTATACCAGTAAAAAATGTTAAATAGCCAACGTGAAAAGTTATTATCGTCAAGAATTAATAGAGGATATAAAGAAAGACTCTCATTTTGTTATAATAAAGTTCATGTCAACGTAGAATTGCTAGGCTGCAAAGGAAAAATTTCAGTTTAATGTAAGAGTTAACGCAAGAATATCTGAATATAAATTGCGTAAATCTAACTTACTTGTGGGAGACGGAATGGGGATGGCTAATTAATAATGTGTATTAATTATAACTAATTAATAGATGCAAAAATCCATATTTTATATATAGTTTTTTCCCGACGATAACTTTAGACCATTGCCCATGCACAATGCACACCCTAAACGGTGGAGGGAGGGGTCGCCTTCAACTGTGCTGCTGCAATTATGATACAGAATATACGTTGCCTACGCGTAATAGTCCGGCGCTCCAACAAGAATTCAAATGGACTTTAGCCTTTAAAATAAAATCTAACATGACATCTTCAACTTAAATATACATACTGTTTTTCATTATTCTTTTCCAAAGATTTTTGTAAAAATTATGTTTTACTAATTTACTTGTTCATGAAGATAGTAAATATTCAAACAAAGTTGCAAGGTTTATTTAGCGAAAATTAGTTTTAAGCCGTTTAACCAGTGGGTGGATTTTTGAAAACCTTCATTTTTTATGTACGTTATTGTTATTTTGTAAGCAAGAATTCATGGTAGATAGAAAATTTAAAATATATAACAAACGTTTAATGTTGTGTAGACTTTTACGCTGTATGAAGCTGTTTCATTGAAAAATCACGTATCGCTATAAAATATGCATTATATCAACATCGTTATAGGCGGCGTGGCAACCAGCTCGTAAAAACTGTAATGTCCATCTCCTTAACTTTTAAGATTTTACGATTACGATATATGCTCTCATTTATTGTTTCACAATTAATACCCAGTTTAAGTAGCCAATTAAGTATCCAGTTTTCTTATTAATTCCAGTTCATTATTATAATTTTAAGCTATGTTTTATGGTTAGTGTTGTGAATTGATTTTAGCTAAGATTTATTTTTACTTTATTCCTTCAGTTTCATGAGACAAAATGCAATGTAATATCGTTTGTTGAAGTTTTACAGTATTTAATGTTTTTATAAACTGTTTAAGATACAGAAACAGCAGCCAATACACTTTATAATATAACTTATGTGCTTTTTTATATGAATAATCAAAATCATCTTCTGATCATATTTAAGTAATTTAGAAGTTAACTAATTTTTAATAATTTAGTTTAACATTAAAACAAAATAAGAACAACTAGGCACTTGTTGGCTTTAACTTCATGCGTGTGGTGGTCGTGAATTATTACATTACAGTATTAACACAGTATCACTCCAGCCTTGAAATTAAGCTTCTTACAAGTCAAGTGGCTCTTGGAATTTTCGGTGCTGCAGTAAAATATGTTTATACAAATGGACCAAAGAGGATTTTTCATTTATTTTTATTCATGTTAGAAACTTCCCCGTAGAGAGAGGATCAGGAAAGTAGTGGGCAAGAACTTAACAGTTGACTGCGTTGATGTTAAAATGTGTTTTATACTTTCTTTACTTTTACTCCTATTTTTAACTCTGTAATTAATCTTTAAAAAAAAACCTTATTAATAAAATTTATAAACACCTGTTACTATTTATTGAATGATTGTAAAACAACCCAAAATACCTTTTACATTTTTTAATCTAATGAAATTGTTTAAAATTAATATCTCACTAACCATATTATCCACTGAATAACAAAAGAAAACCTCAGAAGCTAACAATTCACATTATATTGGAAATTCGCTGAGTACCTACATCGACTGCAGAAAAAAGTATTTATGCTTCCATATCAATTTCAGACCAATATCAATTCTTTTTCATATTCTGTCTAAATGCATTTGTATGCCTTAAACAATTTACTTCTTTAGCAAAGTCATAAACAGAGTTTACGAAAATCGAGTTTTAAAATTAACTAATTAAGATTTTTAAAAGTAGAAAGACGGATCTATTTTTTTTGATGTTATAGAATTTTTAAATAAAATTTATAATTTTAGTTATAACTGTCTAAAGTCATCTGCTTTTCTCTGGGGGCGAGTTTTACAGCTCAGAGATTTACGAGAATCGTGTTTTAAAATCAACCAATTAAGAAAGAGATTTTTACAGCAAGGAAAATACTGTCAAAAATAAAGACGTCGAATAAAGAGAATAAAGCGATAGAGATTGACTCTTAGGTCAAAATTTTAACAGAGGAAAATTAGTATCGTTCTTCTTCTTTAATATGACACCTTATTTATAGCGCTAGGCTGCATTTAGCAGAAGACAACGCGATTCTAAAAAACCCTTGCATTTGCAACTCCTCCAACAGTTTTCAACCAAATTTTCAAGATTTTTATATCGTTTGATAGGGCTTGGCCTGTAGTTGTTTTCGTCAATAATTTTTAAGAATCCGACTTAAAATATAAACACAATACATCATTGAAATAAAAAAAAATAAAAAAAATAGAACAACATGGGAGTTAGATTGAGAATTTTCAACATCTGTTCATGTACAGCTGTAAATAAGTTTAATTTTTCGAGCAATTACCCATAGTCAAAATATTTAATTGGTTGGGTGTATTTGTTTTAGATTGAAACTAATATTTTTAGCAATGTCCAAAATAAACTGCTTGATTTCGAGCAACAACTACACTAGTCTAACTACTTTATTTAACTTATTCAAAACATTGGTCAACGCCTTAGTGTTCCCTTAAAATAGGTTAAACTCAGTTGTATAAAATAAACCAAAAGACACTAGAATCGTCAAGGTCGTGAAAGAACGCTCACGTTAACTCATATTATATTCAGAATTAACTTTAAACTTAACGATGAAATTCACATTGCATAAACAAAAGTTTCTAAAGAGAAAAAGAGTTGGAATCCCAACACAAAGGGAATCAATCCCAAGTGTGGTAAATTTTTATCCATCTCTTAATATCTTGTATTCTTGATAATTGTTATGATTTAAAAAAAATAATAATAATAATAAGTAAAAGAGTTGAACTATTTACAGCATAAATATGGGACCAGGTTAACAATTAGCAATTGCATTCATGGTGCAACACAACACGTTACTTAAACTAAACATTTCCGCCTGATTCAGTTGATCAGGACCCAATAACGGATCTTACACGATCAATACAGATGATCTCGATCGTGATAAATACTGAGAGTATTGTTTACTGAGCTTGACCTTACACAGTTAATATGGATCATATATCAATATTTGACTTTACACACTCAATCCGTATCCAGGATCAAGATCCAGGAATATCGCGATCCGTATTGAGCATGTGAAGTGCACCAATTAATTTTAAAATATTCTATAACTGAAACATCTGTTATTTCTGTTTTGCTAGCATTTGTCATTACAACTGTCTAATGATTCGATCAATTACTTTTCTTCCGTAATATTAAACATTGACACATGAGCATGAAAGGCGTAACCATGGGACCCGTCATCAGTGGCGGCCGGTGGTTAGGGACGGTGGAGGGGCTCTTATAATTATTTTATTTATATTCACGAAAGTGAAGATAAGTAATGTATCTTCTTCAGGAAAACGGTTATCTCTTGTGTCAATAAATAATATTTACTCCACCGAACAGGTATAATTCGATCGCAAAGGTGAAGTAAATTGCAATATAGCCTAAAAATCTTAATATCACAATTGCTGACGAAAAGTTATCACTCTGCAGTCAGGGATATATTTCCGAATAGGCGGACTAGGCGGGCGCCTAGGGCGGCAAATTTTAGAGGGCGGCAAAATTTGGGGAAGAAATAATAAAAAAATTAGAGTTATAGTCTTTAAATGTAATTTAAAAGTATGTTGCATGCCTTCTTTAGTAATTAAAAAAATGTTTAGCAAATAATTTTAAGTACGACAATTCGGCTATTTAAAATACTTTCATTAAGTAATGGCTTCGGTCTACGTGAGCCCGAATGCCGCCTCTCGGCCGCGGCCATAGCGCTAGGCGAGTTTTATGGATGCAGAGGTTTACGGGAATCATGTTTTAAAGTTAAATAATTAAAATAAAGATCGACTCTTAACTTTTTTCTAAAAGTAGAAAAAAGGATCTCGTGTTCTTTGGTTTTAGAATTTTTAAATAAAATTGCAAATTTCAGTTATAACTGTCTAAAATCAACTGTTTTTCCCGATGCAAATGCAAGGGGTTTTTTTAGAATCCTGTTATCTTCTGTTAAATGCAGCCTATAGCTATAACTAAGGTGTCCATTAAAGAAGAACAAGGTGCTTAATTTCCTTTGTTACACTTTGTTAATCTCATTTTGGTAGTTTCATAAAATATAATGGAAAACTCCAGTTAAAAAAACTAGAAAAACTGGTGATTTTAGATTATAGTTATAGCTGAAATTAGAAATTTGATTAAAAAATTCTAAAACCAGAGAAGACAAGACCCTTCTTTATACTTTTAGAAAAAGTTAAGAGTAAATCTCTATCATAATTAGTTAATTTTAAAACACGATTCCCGTAAACCTCTGCAGCCATCAAACTCGTCTAGCATTACGGCCGCGAGGCGGCATTCGGTAACGTCTCGTCGTTCGAGGTAGACCGGAGCCTTAAAACAAAAAGTAAATCATTTATTCACTACACTGCTGTACTGTGTTTTCCGTGCCGCCCCTTTCCTATTTTTCTGGCGAACGTAATGTCGCGTCGTTGCTCGCTGCACAGAAAAAGGAAACAAAATCGTTTCTTTTTTCTGTGCTCGCGGTCGCGCGCGTGGGCTTTCGCTCTACCTTCCCGTGTTTACCTCGTACGCCGGTACGCCACTTTCCTATGCTTACTTCGTTGGAAGTGGCAGCGTCAGGCGCCAATGCCAATGGCCAATGTAAACATTGTGGTGTGTAGTAGGTAGCCTATACTTCAATTGTGTTTTATAGCAACTTGTAACGAATAATTGTGAGTTAAAGTGTTTAATTTAAATGGTTGTCTCCAAGTATGAATTTACAGTAATACTTAATGGACTTATTATTGGACTTAATTATTGATTCATTTGCAAGATTAAAATCAAGGAGAAAAGTGTGAAGTAATTCCAACTAAAACACTTTTCATTTAATTATTTTAAGTGGGTTTTAAGACTTACTTTTTCGTTTTTATTCATTTAGTTTTTTGTAAATAAACCTGTTTTGTAAACACAAATATTTAATTTTTCAAAGACATCTAATCTTGACACATCTTTCCAGTGTATTTAATGTTCAATAACAATAGTTAAGAGTTAAGAGCCCTTGTATATGGACGTTTTCATGTACCGTTTTCGCGCTGTAAAACGCTATTCCATTTTTAGCCCCTGAACTGCGTGTTTTAAGACTTAATATAGGTACATACCTTCGTCCAAACAGTTCAATATTGTAATTATCCCACGACTAGTTTCGCTGCGACGGCAGCATCATCAGGTGGTAAAATGGTTCATCCGAGAGGAATCGTCACACAAATATAAAATCGAAAGTTACAAAACACGTACACGACACAGTGACACACGGAAAACATTTAATTGCAACAAAAACTTCGGGTAGGCCTACCGGGCACGACATAACCTCCAACGCCACGCACAACCGGAACGAGACAACGTTCAGACGTTCAACAGCCGTCTCGTTCCGGTTGTGCGTGGCGTTGGAGGTTATGTCGTGCCCGGTAGGCCTACCCGAAGTTTTTGTTGCAATTAAATGTTTTCCGTGTGTCACTGTGTCGTGTACGTGTTTTGTAACTTTCGATTTTATATTTGCGTGACGATTCCTCTCGGATGAACCATTTTACCACCTGATGATGCTGCCGTCGCAGCGAAACTAGTCGTGGGATAATTACAATATTGAACTGTTTGGACGAAGGTATGTACCTATATTAAGTCTGTAAAACGCGATTATGACTTCTGATTGGTTGCAACAATGTTGGGCATTACAGCATGTATCCAATAAGACTCACTTTTTGAATGAAAACGGCGCAACAAATACACTCTTAAAAATGCTCAAAATGTAGTATGTTTGTTGATGCATTTCAGAATGCAATTATTAATTACTTTTCTACTAAAATCAGCTGAATCACATGCGTGCTGGGGTTACCCGGCATGTGAGGTCGGGGAGTGCGCTGACAAGTTTTGGGGGGGGGGGGGGGGCGGCGGAAAACTTCGCTGCCTAGAGGCGGCAAATACTTAAATACGTCCCTGTCTGCAGTTATCAGTTATGTACAACAGAGATGACAATTTTTAGGTCAGTTGACCTAAAACAAGCATTGGTTTTCTGTCAATTTTATTTATTGATTTGAATACGTTTAAATGCATGGGCCTGCTTCTTTTTCGTGACATTTGTTTTTGAATTGAGGAAACAAATCTGACTGAAATAGTTTTGCCGCAGACAGGTGTTTTCTAAGAATTTAAAGCGGTCCGCTACGTACCCCGGATGTTAAGATGTCACATTCCTTTGCGACAATATATTTCCGGTCTTCAAACCATGTTTACGTCTGGGTTCAGGTACGCTATTGTTCACACACTGGACTAATCCAGTTCAGTGGAGTTTCTTGTTTTTTGTACTTCAGATTAAATTCTTTATCGTAACTGAAAGCCTTAATACAATCAATTGTTTTATTTACTTTAAAGGACACATTACAATTTGGGATTATATTGAGATTGAATATGAATACATAGTCAATGATTTTGCTAAACGAAGTCCAGACAAAAAAATAAATAAATATAAATAAAAAATCTGCATTTCTCAAGACATTTTGTAGGCCTATAGTTTTATTTAATGTCGCAAATCTAATGTCGGGCCTCCCAAGTACTTAATCAAATTCTATACACGCATTGCTGTGTTTGTCACGCGTTTTATATTTCTTAACTTTTTAGTTCAAATGTTTAATCTCTGAAATGCCACTCATGGTTAAGTCAAGATCCTGAATCCCTATAATCAAGCAAGTGTTACAGAAAAACGAGTTATTAATTTTACAGCCACAGAGCCAATTGGCCTAATTGTATACATTTCGAAAACACTTTTGATTAAAACGATTTTTCTCTTTGTTCAATTTTGCATTTGATTAATAACTAAATTGGGCCTTGGAATCCCCGGGTTCTTCAAAGTAATTCTAATATTCAATGCTTTTTTCATTCTATTACCTACTATACGATTTACCTGGTGTAAATGTTGCTCATCTCCAAAGTCACCCATTTCACTATCATCCATTTACATTTCCTCACAAATCTATATAATTCACTATTTCAACACATCGCACACCAACACGTACAACATTACGCTCAAAAGAACCCAGACGGACGACTGAAACGCGAGGGAACTGACAGTCACATTTTTGGCACTGCTCGGTTGGTAGCAGTGGCTGGAGCAGTGGCGCGCGCAGCCTAGGGCGCCGGGCAGAGCGTTGCATTAGGCAGCCGTTGTGTGTGCCTGTGTGAGTGAGGTGCGCGTATGCGCGTCTCCATTTGATTTTACAAGAGCGCTAGGACGCCGTGGCCGGCGTCCGTCGCTCCGGCCCGAGCCGGCCGCGGTAGAATTAGAGCCACAATCGTCGTCGATTTTCCATTTATTTCGGTACGATCTGTTTCTATCTTCAACTTATGACCTATACAATTGTCATTCTGTTAAATATTCTTATATTAATATTTTTGTTGGTTTATTTTATTTTGATTTTTTAGTAAATTCTTTAGGGGGGCGGCGTCCGGGAGTCCTTACGGGCGAGCCGCCACTGCCCGTCATGAATTATAATGTCATTCTGCTAATCTCCATGATGATACTTTTCTAACGGTATGCCCGGATTTCTTCTGCGACGCACACAAGCTTAGGAAAAATGAGGAAAAGAAACATGCTTGTCTATTTATCAATACATACTATCAATACTTATATTCAAGTTCCTCTTCTATCAAGACCTCTGTATTTGTAATATGTATGTTATTGGATTTTAGGTGCTACAGTTAATGGTACTGATAATGTATAAACAAATTTAACTAATTTTTTGTATCAAAGGTACTAAAATATTTTGTCTCCAATGATTGATGACTACTTTGGCTAGATTTGTGGAAAAGTAGGTGCATACTAAACTAGGACCTAAGGCAAAGAAACGAGTCACTTTATACTCTCGTCAAAATACAATACTCTCCGTATTCTATTTATTTATTTATTTAAAAAAAATTATGTAAGACCGTCACGGACACTCATAACCGTTTTTATTTTTCGTCCATAGTTTTGAAATTTTTGTTAAATAACTGAATTTAAAGTTTTTTCTTTTAAGAATTTATTGCTTTTTAATAACATTTTAATATTTAAGATTGTTATAATGAAACATTATAATAACGGCTATTTAAAATGTTAAAAACCATTAGTACCAAATTTTCAAAATATTTTAGTGTTTATTATAATCACGAAAAATTCAATTTAGTATGGTAGTCTAATTTGTTTTATATATTTGTATCAACAACCCACTACACTCTGGTATAGAGTCTGAAAAGAAAGCACTTAAAATCATGTTTATAGAAGACTCTTTGTTGGATTTTTAAGTAATCGTATTTAGATGAAACGTTTTAAAAACTTTTTCTGTCGTTCCGTATAATAATAGACTACCATAACCATTTATTTAGATTTCGTCTACATGAATTAAAGAGGGCTAAAGGGTCGGCTCTGGTGGACGTTGCTGAAACTAATTGAATAAGTTTCGCAATGTTTACAAGCAAACTGAGGGCGAGAAGCAATATCTTGTATTCGGTGTAAAACACTGTGGATATAGAAACGCCGCTGCACTTCAGCAAGTGTGAGACCAAGCCTCAGGTAATGGTGAGGAAATGAGATTTGGCCGCGGAAAGTAGGTTTTTCATTAGTACATGCTATTCATTAGATACGTTTAAAGCCTGGGTGCCTAGCAGTTTCAGGGGCTGCCGAGAGATGCTGTCAGTATTTGGGGTCCCGCGGGTCAAACATTCATCGTGCAGTGTTTCACCTGCTCAAATTTTTCAGCTTTATTATTTTAGGTCCGATAAAAGTGGGATTAATTTAAAATGAAAGGTGTAGACTTAGGACATTTTATGTAGTTATTTTTTTATCCATTTCAAGCTATAATGGATCAAAGTTGATCCAACTTTGATCCAATATAATGTGATATGGATTAAAAATATTAACAAAGACATCAAATAGCCCAATTCTTTATATTTTATTTGAAACCTCTCCCACTTTAATCATACTTAAAATAAACTCGGAAAATTGGAGCAGGTGAAACATTGTTTGACGTTCTGAGAGCGGGCCTTTAGCCCTCTTCTAACATTTCTTGAATGGTTAGGTCCCACCAACCATAATCTATGACTTTTAATTGTTGCAGATTACTTTCTTTAAACCTTCTGCACCACCAAATATAATCTCGACTGCAATATCCACTATTGCAAGCATTTTATTTAGAACTAATGTTTCCACGTCACTGTTTCTGTGAACTATTCTGTGAATCTGTGGCACTTATTTGTTTTACACTGCATTTTTATTTGGGTTTTTAGCTATTTAAATATTAAGTTCTTGATGCCTCTTTAATTAATAATCCACATTTGTATAGCTCGTTTTAAGTTCACGGAACTTTCTTGAGGATCACTCTCTCTACATTTTCTGCATTTGCGTCAATGTTGATAATATGAGAAGAGATGGTTATTAGACTTTATCAAGAATTTTTGAACATGTCATATACACAGGACTAGATGAAACGGGATAAAATTGAGGACTAAATATAAACAGCAACGTTGCCTTCATTGATAAATCATGTTTTCTAGTAATAAAACAGAACCTAATAGAACATTTTGTTCGATGTCACACAAATTCTTGTTCCTGCCTAAGAATTGGTTAAGATTTAAGGTATCAATGTTCTTCTTGAACCAAACATTCGTCTTAGCCAGAATATTTGTATATTATTAGGCATATCTATACTTGGCGAGTAGTATTCTTGGACTTACATGCAAGTAACTAAGTATAATATGTGTATATTTACATTATTTTTATTATTACTCCTTTATTATTATTTTAAAAAATATCGTGTTGAGTTAAATATGCTGTATTTAAGTAAATAATTCAGATTTTCTAACTTGAAAATAAATAAGAATGAAATTATTTGCCTTCTTAATCAGCATGGTTTATAGACTATGTTTTAAAACACGTCCCATACTATGCTGCGTATATAGCACAAAATTCAATGCAACAACAATCTTGAGACAACATTTCCAGTTAACCCGGATATGGCCAAGCGCCAAGACCGAAACATAGTCTTTCGAAATTGTTTTTTACTGCTCATGTGCATCGTCATTCTTAGGTAAATTAGGTTCATTCAAACTATTTTATTCAGATATTTTCAAGAATTTTAAATTTTTGTCTCTTATCTAAAGTACAATTCTTTTAAAAAAAAGTATGTGGAAAGAAAATGTTCTTCTTTTCTAAGTAATTTTCAAGACTATGGAATTATTAAAACTGTCCATGAACATACTTACATACTATTTACTTGAACTGTTGAGGGTTTTATAATCACATTTACTAAAATAATAATCAAATACTTTATAAGTAAATCTATAGTTACAGCAAACAACCATTGTGTTTCGCTTGATTATATGGGCAGAGCAAAAAATATGTTATATGTGTGCCTGTAGAGTGGACAGTTCTCAGAAAATTGTCCACTGCGAGTTTTATTATTATTTGTAAAAACTATTAGTATAACAATATTTTTTGTATAAATCACATGATTGTGGAATGTTCCCGTATTCTGCATAGATAATTTAAAATGTCAATTCAGTTTAAAGATTTTAACAAAGTTGTTTGTTTTTGTATTTATTAATACTAGGGCTCGCCCACTGGTCGAAATTTGACCAAAAGCTCAGTTCATCTTAAGTATATAAGATTTAAAATGTCCATAACTGTAACATATGTTCTTCTAGATTTGCTATAGCATTTGTTATGTTATCATCTGTCTAATGATGTAATCAATTATCCTTCTCCCATAAGATTAACACTGAAACTTTGAAAGCCTGTAGGGCGGAGCCCTACAGTTTTTTATCTGAACTTTGAGCCCCTGAAGTTAAATAACTTTGAAAGCTGAAACTTTGAAACTTTCAGGGCTGATGTGAATTATAATGGGATTCTGCTCATCTACAGGACGATACATTTCTAACGGTATGCACGGATGTTTCCTACGTTGCGCACAAGCTGAGAAAAAAGGAGGAAAAGAAACATGCTTGTCTATTAATATATAGATTTATTAATATACTTAGAATTACAATGTGAATAATATGTTTTAATTAGCGACATTTTACACATTGTAATGTCTACTTTTAATTTTAATAAATTGATATCCAAAGTACAAATAAAATTTGAATTTTCTTTTATTAAGTTTTTTTATGAAAAAACGTTTGTAAAGAAACTGTTACGTTGTTCAATGTCAAAGTTTAGTTTTTAAATATTGTTAAAGAAGCGGTCCCACGACACCATCTGCAGGTCTTGCACTTTTACCACTTTGAAATGCTAATCACCCCCATCTTGACAACGATCCACCAAAATTCGTTTCCAACATGATATTTTTTTAATCATAACCAACCAAAATGACATACAGCATTTAAAATTTATTTTACCTTGAAGGTATGATAAATTTGTATTATTTAATCATTAATTACCCGTTTTGTCAAAAGGAATCTAAATAGTAAAGAATTTAGACTATTATTAAATTTACTACATTAATGGATTTAAATATTATTATTTTTTAAATGAAAGTTGAGTTAACAATTAAAACTTTTGTATTAACAATGATTGTACAATATGTACAACATAACGCTTGTTGGCGTCGATTAAAGATATAATATTTCACAATATAGAATTATCTGCCATAAAATAATAAACGTTTTATTTTTTTCTCACTTTAACTTAACGAAGTACATTTTCATTATTAAAAATGAAGAAATATGCTATTAGAAGTAATTGTTGTTGGTTCTAGTAACAGAAATATTTTATGTTTCATGAAAATTACATTTAAGACCCTCACATAGCCTTAACCATCAATACTCAAAATACCCCCGTCGCGTCGCAGCAGACCTGCGTACTCAGCGAATTTCCAATGGAATTTCAGATTATTTACTTTCCCCATAAAAATACCATAGGATCGAGTATGTAGGTTTTCTGCCATGGGGTGTTGTTGGAAAATCTAAGTTAATCAATAATTGGTGAATAATGTAAACACAAAATTATATCAAGCTCTGACAATTTTTATTTTCCCCATAAACCCCATGGGGCTGGGTATGTAGGTTTGCCGCCATATTGGTTTTGTGAGCAAGTATGAGTTAAACCCTATCTAGATAATGTACATACCAAATTTGATTAAGTTTTGTCAATAAATAGGTAAGATATAGGGTTTTCTTGATTTCCCATAAGAATAACATGGAAAACACATTTTTAGATTTTCTCCGTAACCATTTAAGCTAAGTTAAAAATTCAAAATACTAAATTGTTTGTTATTTTAAGCTCTTTTGAATGGTTTTAGTTAAAATTCATGAATGTTGAAAATTAAGGTCCAAAAATGCCAAAAACCCAATTTTGACACCTTTGAAACCCCATAAAACCCCGTTCCCATAACCCAATAATGCTGGTTCGCGAACTCATGAAAATAGATTTGGTCTTACATCTTCATACCAAATTTCATCAAAATCGGAAGTCCCCTTCAAAAGTTATCAGAATAACGGACACATAGATAGATAGATAGATAGATAGATAGATAGATAGATATACATATATATGAAAATGAACGAATGGTGTTTTTGGCTTCTGGGGACCTCAAAATTAAAAAGTAAAGTGGTCCTGGGCTTAGGTCTTACCATGGCTACTACCGTAATAACGTATTCCCTATAGGGAAATTCGCTAAAAATCACTGTCCCACGGTAATTTTTCAATTTTAAGTTTACATGATTTTATAAATGAACAGGCTAATATAGTTTTTGTAATTGCATTAAACAAATAAGAAATATTTGTCCGTCATACGAACGTATTGACAGAATAACTATTCATTAATTAATACAAATGCTTTACAATAATACTTTACAAAGTTATAAAGTGAAACGAGAAATAAAAATTTGAAATGATCAATGAGGACAAAATCTAGAAACATTGAAACAATGCTAAGTTGTTTAAAATCCAATTTAAAAGAAATTAATTTTCTAATAACAATGAATGCAATCTGCAATATAAAGTTGGAAAACACTCCAAATTTGAATTTATTCGGAAAACTCATAAAAACTAGTGCACGTGTTGCTCCACATCGAGCAATTTATTTTGATACAATTCAAAAGTTACATTGAGTTATAAATCAATGACATCCGACCAAACCATTATTGTGAATATCAGTGGCTACCCAAAACTACAGCTATAATCAAATGTTTAAAATGCTCAAACCAATCTCATAATTCTAATGGAAATATTTCAAATTTATTTGTGGATAGCACCCTTATTTTACGTCCGATTATCATCAATATTTTGCGGAAACAACTACAGACCGCAAGCCCTATCCAACGACGCCAAAAACTTTAAAATTAATTGAGAATTGAAGGAGAAGCTCTCCACACAGAAAAAACCAATTAGCGTATTGAATAAGTATAGATATAGAGTTTTCTTTAGCTTTCTTTTTTACACTAAACCACAGGAGGATAAGGAGGATGGTTTTAGTTACGGCTTTCTTTTGTCGAAATAGTTATAAAGTATTGTAAGAGAAAATAAGAGAAAGCATAAAAATGTAACATATGAAATAATGAACAATAAATAAACTTCCCGGACAGGACTTGTATTAAATGAATACAACTATTTTTATGAATAACAGGCGGTTAATTTTAATCAATCAATTGTTCATAAATATATATTTTCATCCTAAAAATTTTCACTGGATTTTCTTTATAAATTTTTGTCGAAAAATGTTTGGAAAGTCTTGTGTTCACTCACCTGTTGGATGGCTGGAGGGAGTCGAAATGGACTGGACTCTGTCAGGAGCCCGCGCAGCGCCACCCCATTGGTCCTCTCCCAGCATTGTTGGCCCCCTCCCCCACCCACCCCCTCATCTTATCACCAGACCCTCTCCCCCTCCAACGAAAAGACACCTTGGTATTTGGGTCGACGTCTTCTAGACTTCTTGGTGATAATATATGACTGCTGAAAATATGATGATGGTCTTAAAATATTTTCTTTCATTTCAGTAATTTGGTCCTAGTAAGACAAAGAATAGTAACTTAGCTTTCATGACACGCTGATTTAGTCAGGGTGGGTGAAAATTAGATCATGATATGTCAGAAATGCCATAACATAATCTAAACTATGATCTAACATCTAACATATAACCGCAGCGTCGCGTCGGTCGGCCACGGCGACCTAGGTCCACTGCTTAACACACTATCTACGCTCGGCTTCAAGTTCAGAGAAGAATACTGTACTAACAAGACGTACTATAGTGAAAATTCTGGGGTGTTTAGTGTGATCTTATCGAAAAATAATGCATTCGTTAATTTTAAGTATTCAATTAATTAAGTTAATATCGTGTGCGGTTCAGCTAAAATATATGGCAGTAGTTCTAAAAAGTATAACAAATAATGGGTTCAAATAATACAAAATAATTTATTGTTTTTTATTTATTGCTTGAGATATAAATTTGCCATCAGTATTTAAGTTTAGAAAAGTGTTAAAATAATATTATTAGCGTCTAACGAATCTATGTAAATAAACCAGAGCATTGGTATTTAACTACCAACCTGCCTCATTAGTGCAACGATGTAATTACTTTTTCATTTCCCGTATTGAAAGGAGGATATACGAATAATTTGGATATAAAAAAATAGTTAATTGTAATATTTCATATAATTTTTATTATTAGTTATAAAATATTGTATTGTTAATTTGAATGTGAGACTGTTATAATACTTTAAGGGGATTAAAAATATAGGCTACTACAGTAAAAAGTTGGACAAAGTCCTATTAAGAGTCATCTTCACCCCTGAGCAAGTAGCCCATTGTTGCGCAGTCGGCAATTTTAACCATAAGGCTTTTAGTGCAAAACATAGTGTTTTATTCCCCTGTTTCGAACGCCGGTTTTCAACCGATTTTCTTTAAACTTGGTAAGTGTTTAGTTTAATAGTTATACTAGGGCCCTCATATCTCGAAATTTTGAAAATTTAACAAATACTACTCTCTGTGGCGTTGCAAAGTAACTCGATTTTCCTTAGTAATATTTGTTAAATTTTCCAAATTGTTAAATTTCCTCATTCCAAATCAGTATTTTGAATCAGGAGTCATTGATGCCAAATAATAAAAGAATTACAGGGTATTCCGTGAATTATGATTTTTTAAACCAAAATGACGGCCATTTTGAAACGGAAAAGATAAATTCATTCTGTTTCCACTAAAATGCTCCTTTGACTAATACGTTTAAAGTTTTGTAAAAATATCTGTATGTTTAATTAAGAAAATTTTGAGATTCGAATCCGTGACCTTCAGTTTTGGAACACACTGTATACTGGCATTGATGAAAATATTTTTATTGGGAAGTCTATATGCGATTTAGTGGTAAAAAAACTTTATTTCATGGTTTTAACTCAAACCGCTTTCCTGATATAAATAGTGCAAGGGTGGTCTGAATCACCCTGTATAACAATCAATGGTAATACAATGGAAATACCCCTCGTCGCAGCAGACCTGCGTACTCAGCGAATTTCCAAAATAGTAATATTAATTTTGACCAGCTAAACTTGTAAACAAAATTTCATCACGTGCTCATAAATAGGGCAATAAATGTCTATTCTCCTTAAGATAAATATAAGGAAAGAGTATGCAGGTATGCTGCCATGGGGGACACTAAAAGTAGGTTTTTAGCATAGTAAAAATTTATTCCGACCATATAAAGCCATATAGTAAATTTCATAAATATCTGTCCATAAATAAAAGAGTTTGCCTATTCTCCATATGATTAACATGGGAAAAGAGTATGCAGGTTTGCTGCCATGATAAGTACAAAAACCAAGATTTTTTACCTTAAATGGATGAATCTCAACCAAATGAAGCTAAATACCAAGTTTCATCCAAAAATATTGGTTAATAAGTGAAATATTAACACATCCTTATTCTCCATAAGATTAACATTGGAGCCCCAAAAGACAATGTACTGTCTTAAGACTTTGTAATATCTCGGTAACCAATGGAGATAGAGCAAAGCTTCAAAATACCAAATTGTGTGTTTTTTTGAGCTAAATCCAATGGTCAAAATAAAAATTTAAAATTTTTTAAATTTACATATGAAAAATGCGAAAAACCCATTTTTGGGGTACAAAACCCCCCAAAACTACCCCTTCCGGTAGGTCGATATGTCTGGTTTTCGAACTCATCCGAATAAACGTAGAATTACACATCTCTACCAAATTTGGTGTCGATCGGACCATTTTTACGAGAGTTATCGTGTCTAGGGACACATACACACACACACACACACACACACACACACACACACACACACACACATACGCGCATATAAGTCGCAACGAGATCCATGTAAAAATCCAGCTGTATTAGATCCACTAGAAGGAGTGGTTTTTTTAATAAAATAAGTGACACTTTTCTTCCCTGTAGTTAGTACAATGCACCAGTCTCGTCAGATTTGGGATAGCTTCAAATTTAACCATACGTTTTTTGCGGTCAAAGTGAGATCCGGTATGTAAGGTCACTGTGAGATCCATTTTGACCTTGGCTATACACACTTGAACTACCACGGTCGAAATGAGATCCGTCTGCAACTTCCCGATTATTGTTCGACCACCTCGCTGGTGTTTACACACACTCTATCTAGTTGCGGTCGAAGTGAGATCCTTTACGGTTTGCATGCGTAATTTAATATACTTTAAGAACAAATTAATACATTATGGTATTTTGGTGTTGCAGATTAATAGTCTAATGATTACAAGGCTCTGTTAAGAAATGTAAGTCATATTGTTTGGTGTACCGTATTGTTAAACGTTTAATCTATATCTATAAAGTCAAAGCCGTAGCCAGAAAAAAATTTGGGGGGGGGGATTTGACCTCCGCAGTTACAGAAAGTAACTTCAAAACTTTCATTTTAACACAAATCTTAATATAATGTTAGTATGTTAAAGTAATTTAAAAGTTTTATATATTTATAATTTTTTTATATTTTTTTTAATTTTTTATAAAATTTTCAATATGACGGAGACTTTAAATGTATAGAATATTAAAATTAATTACGTGATAATCGGTATAACTATGATGGAATATTATTTAAAATGTGGTTATTATATATTTTTATGCTTAGAAAATTATGTTAAAGGTAAAAGTTTCAGTGTAAATGGATATGAAAATTTGCTTTATGTTATATATTCTTATGGGAAAAACCAAACTTACACAGCCATTATCTCCCAAATCGTTAGAATTACGAATATACATTAATTTGTAAAGTAGTCTTAAAATTATGTCTAGAATCCAAAAATACCACAAAAGTTTGGGTTCGTATTTAAAATCAATGACTTCCGGTTTGAATAGGTTACTTCTGGTACAACCAGTACATTGAAATTGTCATCAATTGATAGAGTGCAACCAAGTTACCTATAAATGGCAAAATTTGTTTTAATTAACAATTAATTTTGTATATTTTAAAAGGGGTGTACGGGTGGTCTGGAGCACCCGGTCCCGGTAGATGTAAGTTTTTTTAATAATGGGGGTTTTAATTCAATGTAATAGCTAAGATATTTAGAGCTACATCGCTATAATAGTAAATATTTTGCTTTAAAACCATGACATATTTAAATTAATTTGGATTTATCAACCGGTAGAGAAGCGTGTAAGTGAGCGCACGCACAAAACCTTAGTTGTTAATTTTTCGTTTTTTCCTGACCGTGAGAATAATACGGGTTGCGGTCTTTGGTTTGAATAATGCCTTGCGTGAGCGTTCCAGGTGCATAGAATTCTATGAAAAGTCTAAAGTATACATAGTATGTGTACAAAAATAAATGAACAACTTATTTTAAAAGGAACGCAAAATACTTTTAAAATTAGTCTTTAAGTGATTTATATACCGGTATCTACACTATATTACTTTTAAAACTATAGTAAATCCTATAGTATTATATATAGTAGTGACTGGATGATAATTTTCTCAACGTTTAACCTCATTATTGTACTTTTAATTTAAGTGATGATCTGCATTTATATTTTATATGGTTAATTTAGTTTTAAATTTATTACCATGTTACAATTACTGTAATTTGTATTTTCAAACTGGTTTTACACTATGATCTTGTGGTAGGTTACCGTACCAATTTTGGAATTGAGGCTGTTATCAAACTTTCTTTAAGAATCAAATTCACACACCGTAATGCCAACGTTTTAGCAAAATTACCGAGATAAATTTTCCAGACCCAGACACCCTTTACAGGCTACGCTAGACAATGGAACATACACCATCTTTGCGAGGGGTCTTGGCTCTTCCCAGAATACCATTAGAGAGAAGCTGGGCCGTCCCGCCGTCCAGGATGGAACCGTTTGCCGCAAGCTTTCTACATAGCTGTTCAATACCGTTCCAAGAAACAAACATTAAGTAATTCTTCTTTGAATTTTCGTGAAAACACTGACACTTGAAAAGATTCTTTTGATCCTTGTTGCGAGAAAAAAGGATTTACGACCATGAGTAACGCACAAGTTTTGTCCTGTTTCGGATGTAATATTCCAAAGTACTTTTGGGAAAGTAGTAAAGCAATAACTTATTTTAATAGCTGTTACCCGGAACGATTTTACCCGCAATTATAATGTTGTTTAATTGATTTAAAAAAATCCTGAATATGAGCTACTTTTATTTAATATTGCATAACTCGCACTTTAAGATAAACTTGTTTTTTATTAGACAGGCATTTTTATTGTACCGTCATTGTCTCCTATTTTATTATTATAAAATTAGAGAAACAACATTTCTAGTCCAATCCAATATAGTTAGACCTTTTTTACCATCTTAATTAGAATTTTGCTTGGATTGATCTGGTACAAAGTGGGCGTTAGGAATTTTACGTTAAAATAATAATATCTGTGAAAATTGTGATACAAAATCTTGTTTATTGAATAAATTTAAAATCTATACATCCTGACGTATAACATTTCGAAGAACTGCAAAGTTAAATTACCTAGCATAGACTGAGATGTGTGTAAAGTTCATTTCGTTAATGAATTGCCCTTTGTTAATAACAATTATTTTACTAATTTCCTTTGAACATTTTTATTGTATTTAGAAGGTTAGGATTAGAGGGTCGAAGAATTATCCTGAAGTTCCCTCTCCATCGTGAGCCCTATTAACAAAATAGCACAGTCCTCGCTGTAGAATTATATTTTTTAAAAGTGCTTTAACATTAACATTTCTAACTCTCAATTTCCCCAGTTAAAATGATTTATTAATTCAGTACCAACGAATGCCATTTAACAGTTTTTTACTCTACTTCCTTGTAAATTATAGTAAACAAATAATTTTTAAAATATAAATGCTGACGTTTTGTTGTGCCTGAAATTCTACAATTATTCTACAAAAATGGAGTTTGGTACCTTCGGGTGAAGGGAAGACTTCGTAGACCAGTGAAACGTGGGCGTCTCGAAGATGACCAGGACTCAACGACGGCGGCCTCACGAATGAAAATTGTCTCTTTACAGAAAGCAGTCCGAGGGTTTGCTTATCTGCTAATTTTGCTTATCTGCTAACCTGTCCCTACTGGTTTTTAAGCTATCTTGTTTCCTCATGATATTACTATCTGGCCATTCGTGGTATTACATAATATTTAATATAACTCTTTCCACAAAGGATTGGAAAATTTAATAAAAAATCTACCTATGGTACATTAATTAATTTAAATTGGTACAACTAGGCCTAATTAAACATCATACTAAACACGCAGAAAGTTTTTGAACCAATGAATTATTAAATCAATGTTTGCATCTATCCACAACTACCGTACGTTAGGGGCGCGCCTCAACCGTTACAAACATCTTACGTTTGTTTTGCAAACAAGTTACTAATAGTGTAATAGTCCGTCAGATATGTGGCAATCGAAATAGGATTGCGCGTTAGATAATAGAGATCTACGATTTGGAACGCAAATTAATACTACATGTAAAACGGTATAAATTTGGATAGGAGGTCGTCGTTTTGAATTTTCCATGTGTGAGGTTTTATGAGGTTTCAAATGGGGGTCTCCCATATTTTACCATATTTATTGTTTAGTTAAAATCATTTTGAGTTAGGTACAAATCTTGCAAGAACTAAAAATAAATAATGTAGTATTTTAATAATTAATTATTTTATTCGTAAAGGATTGAGAAGAAAGTTAAACCATAAATATCCCTTTTGAACCGTTATATGATTGCTTTGGCTTTGCTTGTAACCTAACAATTACTACCAGGTAGCCCGTGCGCAAATTGCGCATTTTATGATTTTACCGTTAGAAAGGTATAGTGTCCTGTAGATGAGCAGAATCTCATTATTATAATCCATATCGCCCCCCGAAGATACGCGCTACAGGCTTTAAAAGTTTCAATGTTAATATGAAATACCCGGGACCGAGGATTTGCTCGGTAAACTCAAACAACAGGGACGATCCTGACAAATGAAACAGCTGATATTGGTCAGTAACAAAGCTACACCTCATCTGATCCATCACAATCATCACACTCACCCCTTCAGTCATACTCACCTTAAAATACGCACCACAGGGTGCGTCGGTGTTTCAAATAAAGTATCTAACTACAGACAGTGCGCTAAAATGCTCAGTACAAAGGGCTTATCTCTTGTCATAGGCATCATTTCAGCATTTTGATTGGGGGGGGGCAAGATTTTTATTATACACCCCCCTCCCCTTCCTACAAAAACGCCAATCATCTTAAACTTCGCGAAAAATGTCAATTTTATGAATATTTTGTTAGGTATATATGTATATTCTTTACAACTCAAATTGTTTTTCCGCCATTCTTCCAATATTTAGGACAATTTAATTAAATATTTTAAATACAACTACAATAATACTTAAATATTTTAAATTATTACGATGAAAGAAAAAAGGAAATATATTCCTTCCTAAGGTCGGTATTAGACTACACTATCATAGTTTAATGACAGAATTATCATTTGATAATTTGAATGTATCGGTACGATTGCACCGATACATTGCAATGGTATGTGATGACATTGTCCTTTTTTTCGGCATTTCCCGATTTATTTGAAATCTCATTGCAATAGTGGTAACATTTTGTAGTCAGCTAAATATTCCGGTTAGTTTGAATACCCACTTAACCTATTTCTAAATAAAAGAGCTTATTTCCGGTTTTTCTGATTTTCAGGGGCTTACCGAGCTTTTCCATGGTAAAAACTATCATTTTTTTGAATCAGCATAAAATTTGCAATACCTCGAAAAAATTCCATTTCCAACGGGCGTAGCTATAAACTCAAGATTTGCAAAAGTTTCATTTGATTTTGAAGAAAATTCAGTAGCCTATCCTACCGGTACTTAAACATACGTTTTTTCCCTATTTTTTAATACTTATATAACAAAACTGTCCGATAATTTAACTAATTACCCTTCTTCTAAGATTAACATCGACACTTTGAAAGCCGGTTGGGCTTTATCATGGGGGCTGTAAATTATAATAATACAATTATGCTCATCTACAGGACGATACCGTTCTATAATGGTACGCGCTTATTTTTCCCACAATGCACACAAGCTGAGACAAAATGAGGGAAAGAAACATGCTTGCTTATTTAGAATAAATAAGTTTAATTTGTTGAAATCTTTGATTGTAAATGGTGTAGGTACGGTAAAGTGTGATAGGTAATTGATACCCACAAGGCCGGTCACACACACTGACATATTGTATACGACGCGACTGCCGGTTACGTTTTGTCTTTGTTGCTTTGTTTTGTCCGAATAGCCTATATATTGTGGTACCGGTACTTGAAAGTAAGCTCCCATTATGCTAAAGCAAAATATATAAATTAATCTTTTCATAGAATACCCTGTTTCAGTTCTAACTTTTTTTATATATATCATGTTTCAACATCGATGCCAATTACCTTTAATACAAAAGCCATTAGCAAATCAGAAACTAGAATTCTCACTATTGATTTAAAAGTTTCATACCGGAGGTTATAAATTTAGTCTCGTTTCCGGCTATATCAAGTATCGTAAACAGGGCCGGATTTAACATGTTGGCGCCCATAGGTCCATCAGACTCAGGACCGGATTTAGGCATGGGCCACATTGGCCCGGGCCCAGGGCGGCAAATTTTAAGGGGCGGCAAATTTTTTGGGGATTAGATTAAATTAGTCATAAATATCAAGAGTGGTCCATGCAGATGATTTGGTTTCACTAATAAAACTTTAATGATTTGGTTTCACCGAATAAAACTTGAAAAGTTCAATGAGCTTTTTAAACAATAGACAGCTTATCAGATTTGTGTTAGCGTCACTAAATGTACAGGCAACTGCGAGGGTGCGAGCCACGACTCCATAGCTAATTATTTGATATTATTAGGCTGATCATCTTGCCCCTTCACCGTATCCACACTGGCAAAATTCAAAATCCCGTTGGTCCCGGCTCCGGGCTGAATTTCCTATTTCATTCCATTTATTGTATAGATATAACGGTTTTCCCGATGCTTGTGCTGTGAGAAGTTTGATCTTTAAACAACCAGCAATAAGTTATCTGCTGATTTTCATTTTGGATTTTCTTACTCTATTTCAAAACAAAAGATCCACTGATGGTCATGACACAATTAATATATTTTTTCCATTTCATTTGTAGGTCTGTTTATAAAGCAATAACGTAGCTTACGATATTACGAAAACTAATTTTGTTGTACAAATTTTCGTCTCATATTTTAATATCTACGATACAATTGCCGCGTCCAAAGGCACTCTGGGATCCTATGTTTTTTTTTTCTTTGTAGCTGATTTTGGTGATTTCATTTTGCCGTCTGCTTATGAACCAGTTGACTGGTTTGTGAAGATTGGCTGTTGTTTAGCCACAATATAAATTAATCTAAGTTCTTATGTAGTTTTATTATTTGTACAGAAATACTATTTTCTGTATTGGTAGTAGGCAAATGTACGACAGAGAAAAATTTTAACTTATTTAAATTTATTTTAACTTTATAATCATCATTTTTTTTTTATTTATGTTGTGTGCTCGCTGAGGCAGCCGAGTGAACCTACCAGGCTAGGCTGACTCCTACCGCCCGCCGCCGCGCCATTAAAAACCGGATCTCAGAGTGACCGTAGATCGTAAATGCGTGTGTATCCATACACACGGTCACTGTGAGATCCGTTTGTGTATAGTCGACGCTAGCGCGACGTGGTGTCGTTTCACGGAAGCTTATACACACGCACACTATGTAAAAATCCATCAAAGTGAGATCCGATTTCTGTCGGCTTGTTTCGAGCTGTTTCGACTATTTCCGTGATCCTGACGACCTCAGGAGGACGAATCAGAGGCTTTGGCGCAACGAGATCCGGGGGGGTGGATCTAACAGCGCAAACGGATCTCACAGTGCCGGTGTGCATCCATACGCCGGATCTCACTCCGGCTTATTTGTCAGAACACACACACACACACACACACACACACACACACACACACACACACACACACACACACACACACACACACACACACACACACACACACACACACACACACACACACACACACACACACACACACACACACACACACACACACACACACACACACACACACATATATATATATATATTTTAATGACTATTATTTTTGGTCTCTGGGCACCTCAAAACGAAAAAGTAACATGGTCCCGGGCTTACTTCTTACCATGAGACCTACGGTAATAGCTTATTCCCTATGGGAAATTCGCTAAAATGTGCACTGAATACTTTTCCATGGTTCAGATTGACAATAAGACTTTTTACATATAGACATTATAAACATGTTTAATGTCACTTGAGAAGCAACTGAGTTTTAAACCGTTTTGCTGGCATCCTCTTCACTATAGAGCTTTCTAATACTATTTGAACACGCTGCTCTCTCAAACAATACTAGTGTACTTCATCGCATTGCAGGACTTCTTTGACCAGTCGGCGATGTATTTATAGCATTTAAGCATTAATTTTACCCAAGTGCATGCCGAACCAAGTAGAAGAGAGATTGTGTTGTCCGTAGATGTTAGGATTAAGCAGTAAGCTGGGTGCGGAGATAGATTGGTTTCCAAACTAGGATCAACATATTGCAGGTCCTGTGACTTCAAATCTTAATTGTTGCAGCAGTGTAACCATCCAACTAAATTAAATCTAATCTATGCTAAAACCTCAATTTTCATGAGAGAGAAAGTAGAGAAGACAATTAAATACAATAATACATACAGCACATAATTTATCGATAAAACTAAAAAAAAAGGTTATACTTAAGATAACCCTCCCCTTAATTAAGTATTTCCTCTTTGCGAGGAACTGGTTTGCCTATTTTTGAATGTATCTGAGATTTAAATGACCGGGGAGTGGCCGAGTGCTCATCTCACTATCCTGATCTTTCCAGTTTTACCAGTCACAGAGTTTCTGGTTTTTTCCTATTGATACAAGAAATGTGCCCCTTTAGGGCTATAAATCTTAATTATATAAATCGGAATAACAATGAGTTTATTATTCAGATAATAATTTTACAATAGTATGAAAAAGGCACTTAATACAATAATCAATAAATAGTAGGTATGCCCATTTTATCTTATTCATTCCTTTAAACAAATTATCCAGACCATTTTCAAATTTAGCATTTTTCTTACAGTAATTTGATTGAATAAAATACAAACTTAATATCACCAACCAATTCTATAAACAGAAAGATAATAAGAAACTACTCCATCTCAATGAGGAGGTTTCACGTCGGATCGTCTTTATATTTAAATACTCGGTGGGGACTGTTGAATGGATGGTTTGATGAATGCAGGGCGCAATTTTAATCTGCCGCCGCGCCGCGTGCCTGACGCGCCGATCCCACCCCTCAATTGTCTCCTGACGAGCGGATTTGGGGCTTCTCACTTACCTTAAGTGGAGCAAGTTCACGCCTTGAAAAAAGAGTTTTCTTTGGCTTTCTTGTTTTACACTACACCACAGGAAAATAAGTGTCGGGATCGTTTTAGTTGCGGTATATATTGTTTCAATCGAACATTTATAAAGTTTTCAAAAGGAAAAATAAAGAAAAAATAAAAATTAGTAGTAGGCCTATATAAACATATAAATCAAAGCTTCTTAGGTCAACAAATTTTGTGATTTTTAGCGAATTTCCCATAGGGAATAAGCTATTACCGTAGGTCTTATGGTAAGACCTAAGTCCGGGACCAAGTTACTTTTTCATTTTGAGCTGCCCAGAGACCAAAATTAATAGTCATTAAAATTTATATATATATATATATATATATATATATATATATATATATATATATATATATATATATATATATATATGTGTGTGTGTGTGTGTGTGTGTGTGTGTGTGTGTGTGTGTGTGTGTGTGTGTGTGTGTGTGTGTGTGTGTGTGTATGTGTGTGTGTGTGTGTGTGTGTGTATATATATGTGCCCCTAGGCACGATAACTCTCGTAAAAATGGTCCGATCGACACCAAATTTGGTAGAGATGTGTATTCCTACGTTTATTCGGATGATTTCGTAAACCAGACATATCGACCTACCGGAAGGGGTAGTTTTGGGGGGTTTTGTACCCCAAAAATGGGTTTTTTTGCATTTTTCATATGTAAATTTAAAAAATTTTAAATTTTTATTTTGACCATTGGATTTAGTTAAAAAAACACACAATTTAGTAATTTGAAGCTTTGCTCTATCTCCATTGGTTACCGAGATATTAAAAATTCTAAAGACAGTACATTGTATTTTGGAGCTCCAATGTTAATCTTATGGAGAATAAGGGTGTGTTATTATTTCAATTATTAATTAATATTTTTGGACAAAACTTGGTATTTAGCTTCATTTGGTTGAGATTTAACCATTTATGTTAAATAATCTTGGTTTTTGTACTTATCATGGCAGAAAACCTGCATACTCTTTTCCCATGTTAATCATATGGAGAATAGGCAAACTCTTTTAATTATGGATAGATATTGATGAAACTTAGTATATGGCTTTATATGGTCCAAAAATAAATTTTTTGTGCTTAAAATCTACTTTTAGTGTTCCCCATGGCAGCATTCCTGCATACTCTTTCCCTATATGTATCATTAGGAGAATAGACTATTTTATTTTCCTGTTTATGAGCACGTAATGATATTTTGTTTACAAGTTCTTCTGGTCAAAATTTATATTACTAATTTGGAAATTCGCTGAGTACGCAGGTCTGCTGCGACGGGGGGTATTTTCATACAACATTACTAATTTGTAGGCCTGCTTAATTAACTTGTGAGATTGAATGAGTAATATTCTCGATAGAGGGTTTAAGATGGGAAGAGTTATGCTCCTCATACTCACTCATTCCTCTAATAGTTCATTCGGAGGGGGAAAAATAATAGTGAGCTCAGTTTTTAACTATATGTTAATTGACAAGAGCAAATTTTTGCTCCTTTTTTCTCAGCCGTTGTGAATTGCAGAAGAATCTCGCATACCATTAGAAAGGTTGAGTCCTGTTGACAAGCAGAAACCCTTTATAATTTACATCGGCAACAAAGGCTACGCTTTACGCACATTTACAGTTCAATGCTAATAAAGAACTTTAATTTATATAATTATTATATTTTGCCAGCTTTCAATGCTATAAAACCCCCGTCGCAGCAGATCTGTGTACTCAGCGAATTTCCAAAGGAATTTGAGATTTATATTTTTCCCATAGACACCATAGGAATGAATATGTATTTTTATTGCAATGGCATGTTGTTAAAAAATGTTTGTTGTTAGGAAAAGTAATGGTTGGGTAAGGTAAAAATCAAATTGTATCAATATTCGGCACTTTTCAATATTCCCCATAAACCCCATGGGGTAGAGTATGTAGGTCAAAAGCCACATGGGTGTTATCAGCAAGAAAATATCAGTTAAAACCTACTTAGTGAATATATATACCAAATTTTACAAAGTTATGTCAATAAATAAGCGAGATACAGGGTTCTATTGATTTCCCATTAGATTAACATGGAAAACCGAACTGGTCTCAAAAATGCCCTTGCGGAACTCCATGGGCCATCTTTACTTTTTGAGAAGTTTTATTTTCAATTTGGACACACTGGACTCTGTTATCCAAGTAAGAAGTGATCCACTTGAGTGGCACTCCCTGAATGCCATACTTCTCCAACTGGTGCAACAGTGTCTCATGGTGCACGCAGTCAAAAGTTTTCCAAAGGTCGAGAAATATGCTGAGCATAGGTTCTCGCCTCTTGACTCAATCGACAATCATTTTAGTGAGGTTTGTGATTGCATCAATCGTGGAGTAGTTTTTCCTAAATCCAAATTGATGTGATGAGAGAATTTGAAAACGATTGAGGTATTTCATAAACTTTTCGATAAAAAGCTTTTGAAGCACCTTACTGAAAACTGGCAAAATTTAAATCGGGTGATAGTTGTGGGAGAGAAGAGGGTTGTCCTTTTTTTTAAAGTGGGTTGTCCTTTTTTCACCTTCACCATTTTGAGTTGGCACGAAAAACTCCAGTTTGCAAGTAGAAATGTACAAATCTTCGATAAAAATCATATAAAATATTTCCATTCAATTACCATTGAAGATTTTTTACTTCTATTCTGTCAATTTTGAAAATTTGCAATTTAACATTATATTACGAATGAATGACGAATTTCTAGTTAAAGATACTAGGCTACATTAAGAATGATTAATACAAGCTTACAAATTATTCTATAACTTCTATTTATTCTTAACAATAGACATCAAATGAGAAAAGAATTTTTGTTCTACATATAAATATTATCCGTTGCTTATATAGATAGAACATATGCTTAAGAATCATCTTCTTATATATATTTAAGAACACACATATATATATTTTAATGACTATTATTTTTGGTCTCTGGGCACCTCAAAACGAAAAAGTAACATGGTCCCGGGCTTACTTCTTACCATGAGACCTACGGTAATAGCTTATTCCCTATGGGAAATTCGCTAAAATGTGCACTGAATACTTTTCCATGGTTCAGATTGACAATAAGACTTTTTACATATAGACATTATAAACATGTTTAATGTCACTTGAGAAGCAACTGAGTTTTAAACCGTTTTGCTGGCATCCTCTTCACTATAGAGCTTTCTAATACTATTTGAACACGCTGCTCTCTCAAACAATACTAGTGTACTTCATCGCATTGCAGGACTTCTTTGACCAGTCGGCGATGTATTTATAGCATTTAAGCATTAATTTTACCCAAGTGCATGCCGAACCAAGTAGAAGAGAGATTGTGTTGTCCGTAGATGTTAGGATTAAGCAGTAAGCTGGGTGCGGAGATAGATTGGTTTCCAAACTAGGATCAACATATTGCAGGTCCTGTGACTTCAAATCTTAATTGTTGCAGCAGTGTAACCATCCAACTAAATTAAATCTAATCTATGCTAAAACCTCAATTTTCATGAGAGAGAAAGTAGAGAAGACAATTAAATACAATAATACATACAGCACATAATTTATCGATAAAACTAAAAAAAAAGGTTATACTTAAGATAACCCTCCCCTTAATTAAGTATTTCCTCTTTGCGAGGAACTGGTTTGCCTATTTTTGAATGTATCTGAGATTTAAATGACCGGGGAGTGGCCGAGTGCTCATCTCACTATCCTGATCTTTCCAGTTTTACCAGTCACAGAGTTTCTGGTTTTTTCCTAATTGATACAAGAAATGTGCCCCTTTAGGGCTATAAATCTTAATTATATAAATCGGAATAACAATGAGTTTATTATTCAGATAATAATTTTACAATAGTATGAAAAAGGCACTTAATACAATAATCAATAAATAGTAGGTATGCCCATTTTATCTTATTCATTCCTTTAAACAAATTATCCAGACCATTTTCAAATTTAGCATTTTTCTTACAGTAATTTGATTGAATAAAATACAAACTTAATATCACCAACCAATTCTATAAACAGAAAGATAATAAGAAACTACTCCATCTCAATGAGGAGGTTTCACGTCGGATCGTCTTTATATTTAAATACTCGGTGGGGACTGTTGAATGGATGGTTTGATGAATGCAGGGCGCAATTTTAATCTGCCGCCGCGCCGCGTGCCTGACGCGCCGATCCCACCCCTCAATTGTCTCCTGACGAGCGGATTTGGGGCTTCTCACTTACCTTAAGTGGAGCAAGTTCACGCCTTGAAAAAAGAGTTTTCTTTGGCTTTCTTGTTTTACACTACACCACAGGAAAATAAGTGTCGGGATCGTTTTAGTTGCGGTATATATTGTTTCAATCGAACATTTATAAAGTTTTCAAAAGGAAAAATAAAGAAAAAATAAAAATTAGTAGTAGGCCTATATAAACATATAAATCAAAGCTTCTTAGGTCAACAAATTTTGTGATTTTTAGCGAATTTCCCATAGGGAATAAGCTATTACCGTAGGTCTCATGGTAAGACCTAAGTCCGGGACCAAGTTACTTTTTCATTTTGAGCTGCCCAGAGACCAAAATTAATAGTCATTAAAATTTATATATATATATATATATATATATATATATATATATATATATATATATATATATATATATATATATATATATATATATATATATATATATATATGTGTGTGTGTGTGTGTGTGTGTGTGTGTGTGTGTGTGTGTGTGTGTGTGTATGTGTGTGTGTGTGTGTGTGTGTGTGTATATATGTGCCCCTAGGCACGATAACTCTCGTAAAAATGGTCCGATCGACACCAAATTTGGTAGAGATGTGTATTCCTACGTTTATTCGGATGATTTCGTAAACCAGACATATCGACCTACCGGAAGGGGTAGTTTTGGGGGGTTTTGTACCCCAAAAATGGGTTTTTTTGCATTTTTCATATGTAAATTTAAAAAATTTTAAATTTTTATTTTGACCATTGGATTTAGTTAAAAAAACACACAATTTAGTAATTTGAAGCTTTGCTCTATCTCCATTGGTTACCGAGATATTAAAAATTCTAAAGACAGTACATTGTATTTTGGAGCTCCAATGTTAATCTTATGGAGAATAAGGGTGTGTTATTATTTCAATTATTAATTAATATTTTTGGACAAAACTTGGTATTTAGCTTCATTTGGTTGAGATTTAACCATTTATGTTAAATAATCTTGGTTTTTGTACTTATCATGGCAGAAAACCTGCATACTCTTTTCCCATGTTAATCATATGGAGAATAGGCAAACTCTTTTAATTATGGATAGATATTGATGAAACTTAGTATATGGCTTTATATGGTCCAAAAATAAATTTTTTGTGCTTAAAATCTACTTTTAGTGTTCCCCATGGCAGCATTCCTGCATACTCTTTCCCTATATGTATCATTAGGAGAATAGACTATTTTATTTTCCTGTTTATGAGCACGTAATGATATTTTGTTTACAAGTTCTTCTGGTCAAAATTTATATTACTAATTTGGAAATTCGCTGAGTACGCAGGTCTGCTGCGACGGGGGGTATTTTCATACAACATTACTAATTTGTAGGCCTGCTTAATTAACTTGTGAGATTGAATGAGTAATATTCTTGATAGAGGGTTTAAGATGGGAAGAGTTATGCTCCTCATACTCACTCATTCCTCTAATAGTTCATTCGGAGGGGGAAAAATAATAGTGAGCTCAGTTTTTAACTATATGTTAATTGACAAGAGCAAATTTTTGCTCCTTTTTTCTCAGCCGTTGTGAATTGCAGAAGAATCTCGCATACCATTAGAAAGGTTGAGTCCTGTTGACAAGCAGAAACCCTTTATAATTTACATCGGCAACAAAGGCTACGCTTTACGCACATTTACAGTTCAATGCTAATAAAGAACTTTAATTTATATAATTATTATATTTTGCCAGCTTTCAATGCTATAAAACCCCCGTCGCAGCAGATCTGTGTACTCAGCGAATTTCCAAAGGAATTTGAGATTTATATTTTTCCCATAGACACCATAGGAATGAATATGTATTTTTATTGCAATGGCATGTTGTTAAAAAATGTTTGTTGTTAGGAAAAGTAATGGTTGGGTAAGGTAAAAATCAAATTGTATCAATATTCGGCACTTTTCAATATTCCCCATAAACCCCATGGGGTAGAGTATGTAGGTCAAAAGCCACATGGGTGTTATCAGCAAGAAAATATCAGTTAAAACCTACTTAGTGAATATATATACCAAATTTTACAAAGTTATGTCAATAAATAAGCGAGATACAGGGTTCTATTGATTTCCCATTAGATTAACATGGAAAACCGAACTGGTCTCAAAAATGCCCTTGCGGAACTCCATGGGCCATCTTTACTTTTTGAGAAGTTTTATTTTCAATTTGGACACACTGGACTCTGTTATCCAAGTAAGAAGTGATCCACTTGAGTGGCACTCCCTGAATGCCATACTTCTCCAACTGGTGCAACAGTGTCTCATGGTGCACGCAGTCAAAAGTTTTCCAAAGGTCGAGAAATATGCTGAGCATAGGTTCTCGCCTCTTGACTCAATCGACAATCATTTTAGTGAGGTTTGTGATTGCATCAATCGTGGAGTAGTTTTTCCTAAATCCAAATTGATGTGATGAGAGAATTTGAAAACGATTGAGGTATTTCATAAACTTTTCGATAAAAAGCTTTTGAAGCACCTTACTGAAAACTGGCAAAATTTAAATCGGGTGATAGTTGTGGGAGAGAAGAGGGTTGTCCTTTTTTTTAAAGTGGGTTGTCCTTTTTTCACCTTCACCATTTTGAGTTGGCACGAAAAACTCCAGTTTGCAAGTAGAAATGTACTAATCTTGTGAGTGATGCCAAAATGTGACTGTAGTAACGTTTGAACGTTTGATTAACCACACAGACCTGTTGTCGATGTCACATGATTTTATTTGGTTTGAGTTCCTCAATAACGCGAGTCACGTCAGCCTAACACACAGCAGATAAGGCCATTGATGAAACGAATGGTGAAAACGAATATATGAAAATGAACGAATGGTGTTTTTGGCTTCAGGGGACCTCAAAATGAAATAAACGGTATCAGTTAACTGACACATACTTTCTCCCAACAATATATAAAAAGGTGTTAAAAGCTCCAAACATTAATGTCTTGATGACTCAGTCGGATAGCTACCAGCTGAGCAGCGCTCGTTTGACCCTACGCGCGTCTGTGACTTTTAACAACGTACTGCGTTTACCGCTAAACGAAAAATAGAATTTTCTCCGCAACCACTTGACGTAGAGCAATAATTTAAAATACTGGATTATTTAGTTTTTTAAGCTTGATTTAATGGTGATAAGTAAAATTTATTTCGAGGCAACAGCTATTTTGAAAATTCAAAAAATTGATTTTTGAAACACTTTTTACTCCATAACTTTTGAACGCGCATTTTCCCGGGGATGCGGGTGGTGTCATTTTATTCACCATTTTAAGCTTAATAAACCACAAAATTTTAATCAAAATCGTTAGAGCCGTTTTTGAGAAATTTTGATTTTTGACGATTTTTGAGGGTTTTTGGGGGTAAACTACCCTTAAAAATAAAAAACTCAAAAAAATGAAAAAAAAAACGCCTGGAATTATCGTGGGTTTGGACCTACCTACCAAATTTCATCAAAATCGGACCATTGGGGCATTCTCTAGCTCTGTTTACATCCTGACACACACACACACACACACACACACACACACACACACACACACACACACACACACACACACACACACACACACACACACACACACACACACACACACACACACACACACACACACACACACACACACACACACACACACACACACACACACACAGACATCACTCCGAAAACCACTTTTTTGGACTCAGGGGGAACCAAAATGGATAAATCCACCAACAACTCAAATTCGAAAATTTTGACGAAAACAATACTTTCTCCATATACTATGGTATAGGGGGAGAAAGTAAAAGTAAAGTGGTCCCATGCTTAGGTCTTACCATTGTAATAGCGTATTCTCAACATGAAAAATTCGCTAAAAATATGCTAGCAAAACAGAAAAAAATTGATGTTCAATTATAAAATATTTTTTAAACTAATTGGGTTCAGGTAGTTTTGAAATTTTGGCCGAATTTCTACTAGTTTCTAGTCTAAATCACAATCATTTCTAGATTAATGACACGCCTTTTACTGACTGATCCAGTACACCAAATCTTCGATAAAAATCATATAAAATATTTCCATTCAATTACCATTGAAGATTTTTTACTTCTATTCTGTCAATTTTGAAAATTTGCAATTTAACATTATATTACGAATGAATGACGAATTTCTAGTTAAAGATACTAGGCTACATTAAGAATGATTAATACAAGCTTACAAATTATTCTATAACTTCTATTTATTCTTAACAATAGACATCAAATGAGAAAAGAATTTACCTAAGAAAAAAAGAAACAAAAAAAAAGAAAAAAAAAAGAAAAACCCCATAAAGCCTACACACAAAAAATAAATAAAAATCCTTGGACGGAAAAATTTTAGAGTATAAGATATTTGAATGCATGTCGTGCTATTTGGATGCTGAGTGTATACAGTATAGAATGTATCAATATAAATCAATTAGGTCTTGGAAATCCTACATTTATTTATATTTTTAGCTCAAATTATACTAGGTCAACGTTTGTTATTAGACCATGACATCTACTCTTTCATTTTGAAATGCCTTATTTTGGCTTATTCAGGCTGGTTCTTGTTTACAAACCTACATGAACTAATCTTTGATTTTAATACCAACGAATTTAGTTTTTACACATTTAGTTTTTAGTATCAAACTAGTAAACGTGTTGCTCGAAATCGAGCAATTATTTTAATACAATACAAATGTTACTTTTATCTGTAAATCATTGACGTCCGACCAATCCAATATTGTGAATATCTGCAATCACCAAAACTACTCGTATTTACAGCTAATTATTAAAAGATGTTTAAAATGCTTTATTCAATCCCAATGTTATTTAAATGGGAAAATTAGAGATTTCAATGGTGGATAACGCTTTTATTTTCCGTCAGATTCTCATCAGTTTTTGGCGGAAACAACTACAGACCAAACCCTATCCAATGCAAAAACTTGAAAATCAGTTGAAAATTGTAGGAGGAGTTCTCATGACAAAAAAACCCTTACGCTCCTTTCACACATCACGTTTTTAGCCGTGCGGGAAAAAACCGCACGATTTAAAAACCGTCCAAAACACCGTACAAGTAATTGTCAGCTGGTTAAAACCCGTAAACGTGCCTGTGTGAAAGGTCTCATAAGATTCTATTGGAATGTACGCCGTACGATTTTTAATCGTACGGGCAAAACCGTGATGTGTGAAAGGGGCCTTAGCGTATTAAATAAGTATAGATAGGCTCAGACTCTAGTGACGCAAGTGCTCAGTGTGA
The DNA here is from genome assembly GCA_030545055.2 of Neoaliturus tenellus. NCBI lineage: Eukaryota > Metazoa > Arthropoda > Insecta > Hemiptera > Cicadellidae > Neoaliturus > Neoaliturus tenellus. The sequence goes on from CM061532.1 coordinate 77,068,558, forward strand.
CCGTGGCATTCTTTGCACCTCCACCCCTTCCTAAGCTTCCACATTTCTCCGCCAGGCGGCGCCGAAGGTTTCAATAACAGGCAAGACTCGGCAGGCATGTCGGCAACGCCATTCACAGCTAGATTAAAACTGAGGTATGCCACCAGCCACCAGGGCCGCCATGTCTTGCGTTGAGGCCGCGGAAAACTATGTTATCATCTTTTTGTATCGCTAGCCTTACAATATGTGTTGTTATTGTTATTATATTTCTTTAATTCCTGACTGTATGAATTATTCTTGATGGTTACTAGTAGGTTTAATTTATGACCAATATTATTAATAATAGGCTTTATTTAAAACAGATTTGTATCCAAAAATGAAACCTATGAATATTAATAAGATTTGTAGTTTCGTTTTTATTGTATTAAAAATATAGTAATATAGTTAAAATATTAAAGTCTTTTAGTCGTTTTACTGTTGTAACATTAATGAAAAATGAGTTTAGGCCTATATGGTTATTCACGTAATTTATATTAATAAAAAATGACCTTAAATAATAAGTATTTTGTAAATGCACACAGTCTACCAATAATTATAAAATTAATTTTTCTGAGCATTCATAAAAATACTTTTGGTATAGTATTGCTTAAGATGTGCAGTATTAGTTAAGTTGTTGAATGTTAAAATTTATAGTTAACACAAAATTGGTAGGTAGCTATAGTCAGATGAAGATTTAAACCCTTGAAAATTATTTATGTAGTAATTAAGTAACTGATTTTTATTTTTTACTCAGAACACTTATTATTGTTTTCTGAGAAGTTATCGAAAGAAGAGAATTTATTGGAACAAGTACGTCAATAATACTACCGTTTCAAAATTTTTAAAATATACATGGCTTTTTCTAAACATTCTGGGGAGAATACTGTAAGTTTCTTATATTTTAATCCAAGATCAAAAAATTTAAACAAGTAATAATTTTGTGGTATTGTATACTAACAAATTGCCTGTTTCGGTAGGCATACAATAATCAACAGGTGGGTTTGTTGGTGCCAATTGAAACAGAGACTCAGTGAGTCAGTATGTCTACTGGGCCAATTCATCTTTCATGTTTGGGAAAGTCTAATTCATGAATGGACTGTTCCGCCGGCCCGAGCGGTATTGATCAGAGTGTGCGCAGTGGTGCCGGAATGCGTCTTGGGAACGACCTCAGTTAGGATTTCCTCATAACTGCAACTTCATTTTATGTTTTCTATGTGAATTACTTACATGGACTGTATTGATTTCTAAGGCGGTTTGTGCATTGTTGATGGGCAGTTCTGCTCTATACCGGTTTAGGGTTTTGTTGAGTCCATATTGACCGTATTTCGTGACGCCCTACAGAACGGCTTCAGCTACAGGTGGCAGTTAGAGAGGTAAGCAAACAAAATGTTGGTTGGCGGTGATTTTAATATAGGCCTACTCATTTCGCAGCAAGACATTTTTATGTACTGTTTACGTATTCATATATAGCTTGAATTTACAACCTAGGAAAGTAAATAGAAATGAAGGAGTGGAAATAGAATATCGAATACAAGTGATCTTGAACTTCCTTGATATACGGTCTCACCTACGACGAAGTTGAAAGCACATGATGAAGATAATCGAAAGGGTTTGTACAGTACCACATACGTGATATTAAAAAGTTATGATTACGAAAAAAAATTGCTTGTATTCCGTTATTTTTAATATTTTTTCCTGAATATTCTATTTTTTAAGGTCAAAGGACGAGTTTTTCAATTTGCATATTAACATATAATTCAAAGTGGAGTTTAATGCTGAAGTTATAAAATAAAAATTGGATATTTTTATATTTTGAATGTGTTCTCTAGGCGACAAAGGTATACAATTAACTGGCTGGGTAAGCTGAGTGGTAGCGCTCGCCTTTGAATCTGAAAGTTGCCGGTTCGATACTGGATCCAACTTCCTTTGGTCATTGGATTATTAAATACGGTACTCGGGTGCCCATAATACCACATTTGGCTCTACTAATGTACTTGTTGCTCGAAATCGAGCAATTCATTTTGATGAAATACAAAATGTACAATTAAATCAATGACAACTGACCAATCCAATATTGTGAATACAGTATCAGCAGTGACAAAAAACTACACTTATTTACAGATATACATTATCAGATGCTTGAAATAATCAACCCAATCCCAGTGTTATTCAAATGGTCGAGTTTCAAATTTAATTTTTGGATAGGTCTTTTGCTTTAAGTAAGATTCTCATCAATTTTTTATGGAAATATATATATATATATCTGATTATCGGCAAATTTTGTTAGTAGGGCTACTAGTATTAATAGTTTTACAAACATTTTAAAGAAACAAAGTACCCTTTTTCATTTTTATTTTTATTAGATGACTATAGTTTTGGCACTAGGCCATTATCAAATAATAATAATAATAATAATAATAAATTTTATTCCGCTGACAAATTTACATTGTATGGGAATTTACAAAAAGTCTTTCTATCTGATTCACAATTTAAAACTCACAATTCCGGATTTTTCAACAAGATAATACATTGTTAATTCATTTAATACTCTAAACTTTTTCAAGTCTTTTAATTAATTTCAATTGCCTTTTTTCTTCTTTCTTTCTTTCTTCTTCTTTTTTCTTCTTTCTTCCTTCTTCCTTCTTCTTTCTTCTTTCTTCCTTCTTCTTTCTTCATCTCTACATTTATTCAAATTGGTTTGTTTGCCTATCCCTCAATTTCGATTGGTTTTTAATTATACTCTTCCTTCCTTGAACTTTCTCCTTTCTCTGTTGTCTCCTTTTCAGTTTGGGCGTCTCACCGAGAACAAAACAGACAAGGACGAAAGAGTATGTAATATTTATGATTTTATTATTAAAGACAATTATTATGTACATATTTGTTATTTATGAATAAGCTTATTATTATGTTATTAGGTTGTAAATTATCTATAGATATTTGTTTTTTTCAATAATATTTTAATTAAATTTTATTTTACCTATCAATTGATGGGAAACAATCAGCATCACTACAGCCCGGATGCTTGGGATGCGTAAATCTATCTATCTAAACAAAATCTATGTAAACAAAAGTAATCTTATAAACTAAACAGTACCAGGTTAACCGAGCCTTGCTCGTTGGTTTTTATTCACTTTTGTTATAGTGTCAAGGTAAAAAAGCAATTAAATTTCCACCAACAACCAACTATACCTCTTCACAGTTAACAGCTGTTTCAAAAAGTCTGCTTAACATTAATGTTTCTTTCTTTTTGTTTACATTTCGTTGTTATTTCGTTACCAAAATAGCAACCCATAAGACTAATGTTAAAAATTACAATTTTAAAACTTAATTTTAGACCAAATTCGATTTTTCCTGGGGTTGAGGCTGTTTCTAAACTTATTTTTAGGCCAAAACACTCTTTAATGCAAAGTTTAAGCAAAATCTAACAGCTAGATTTCGAGATCGTGGAACACACATCCCTTCAGATATTCCTCGTATTATAGTATAGGATAACAAATAACATATTATCATATGATAACATTTATGGCTTGGTTTCTATTCTATAATGTTCATGATTTCTTTCTTCTTTTAACTTGGATATTATATGAAGTACAAAATTATTGTTAGTCTTATTTTATCTGGTAAATCTTTTTAAAAATAGCATTCTCTTGATTAATATGCATAGAGTTTAATAATTTGTCTGGCCATTTTTTTATTATGTATGTAAATAAAAAGATCTTCTTTGACATTCAGCTTTTCTTTGTTCTTTTCATAATCGAGTATTTTTAGATTATCTTTAATATTGGTGAAGCTGTGTTTAGATTTTATAAGGGGGTCTGCGTAGTTGGACTTCATTGATGTCATGTTCTTGGAATTGAACGCTTGAATGTGCTCTTTGAATCTAATTTGGAAGCTTCTTCTTTTAGTTTGCCCAATGTATATTTTATCGCAGTCACCACACCGAATCTGATAAATCCCAGCTTTGTTGTAGTCATTCGCGTTGCTTTTATTTTCATTCTTCTTCCGGATGTTCTGGATCATTTTTAGCGAGTTGTTCTTTGTTTTGTAGCTAACTTTCATAGGAGTGTTTTTGAAGGTTTGCCTTACCGCTTTATTTAAAGTTGTGTTGTGTGGTAGACATATGTATTCAACTTCTTCTTCGATTGTTCTTGTCACGTTCTGATTTTCTAGTTTATTCTGTTTTCTTTTTATCATTTTCTCGATCATTTGCGGTTTGTATCCATTTTTATAGCTATATATTTTATGGTTTCTTTTTCTTTCTTGAAATGTATATCTTTCATAGGGACCTTCAATAGCCTGTATATCATTGAGTGAAAGCTGGCCAATTTTTGGGACCACGGATGATTCGAATCTGATGGTATCGTGACTTCTGTAGTTGTTGGTTTACGGTATATTTGAAATATATGTTTTCCATTTTCTTTAGATATTGTCAAATCCAGGTAATTAATTTCATCTTTTTGCGTTTCGGATGTATATATATGTATATATATAGGTCTATATATATATATCGTATGGCTATCTTAGCCAGCTACCAACATAATAATAATAATAAAATAAATAAAAGATGTTCTGCAGTATAATGCACCGCCTGCGTCAGTACATTTAAAAGTGACCCGTGAACGGGCCATTAAGGATTTGGTCTGGCAGCTGGCATAGCTGAGAGATCACTTTTGTGTAATAGTTCAGCTGTCATAAATTGTTGTTCGTTTAGCACCACCCAGGGAGTACGTGCAGCTTTAATGGAATGCTGCGGACGCGAACATCACCCCCCAAATGGAAATAACTACAGACCAAGGCCAACCCAACAACACCAAAAACTTTAAAATCGGTTGAAAATTGTATATTATAATGATTGTTCGTTTATTTACAATAGACTATATATAAAAATATGAACAACTTGTAAACTGTGATTATTGATCCTCTATACATATACCGGGTGTCTACAAAAGAAGTAAACAACTTTGTTTAAACAATACAGTGAAGTTTAAATAATTCATATTGAGTAATATACACCATTAGAAAGATAAAAGCCTCAAGGTTTTTTCTGTATATTACAAGTGCTCAATATGTGAGCCACAGCTTGCTCTGGAGCATGGGCGGAGTTTCGGGGGGGCCTGGGGGGCCAGGCCCCCCCAAATTTTCAAAAGTTTGATGTTTAAAAAAAAGTTTAGGAGCTAAATAACTATCCATTCAGCTAACGCTCAAAGTTTTATCTCACTTTAACTAAAAATAACACTATTTTCTATATTTACATTTTCTACGAATGTTCATAATAATAGATTATCGTAATTTAAACACTGTTTGCGCGAACTACTAAGTAGGGATATTCCGTATATCGCTAAGGGAATGTAACCTGTAGTGCCCTACAGTTGGCAAAACTGACTGTCAAACTCAGGTGGGTAAGCGCCGCGCCCCGCTACGACGGTTAAATGTGTCCTAAAATAACTTTATTTGTATCTTTACACTTTTAATTAGTAAAGATGTAAAATTAACATAATTTGCAATTATTGTAAATTTTCTATACATCCGAATGTCACTAGACTTTTCATGCATCCGTAGGCTACTGTATCGGCAGAGTTAGAGTTTAACATCAGTGTCACGAAACGCCATATTCATGATTGATTGATTGTTCGGCCTGGAAGACTAGAGGTCCCTAGTGCCGCAGAGACTTACGTGTCTTTCACTTTCTGTAGATGCTGGCGGAGAACAACTCCTTCGCCTTTTCAATAGAAGAGCGTTTTACTTGCCGTTCCGTTCAAAATAAAAACAGGTTTTGCTATAAGGGTATCTTTAAAGTACGTCACCTAGCTTCATAATATCGTTAAAGTTTGGTGACGTACTTTAAAGACACCCTGTAGGCCTATGTGATTTCTTTTAATAAAATTGTCGTGGATGTACAACATGGAAAATCTTTTAGTTAATAAATCATTAAAACAGTTCAAACAGGTAATCTATTGGAAGTCTAGACAACGGGAGCGCTAGTGAAGTCCCATAAAAACTCATGGGTTACATAAAAACTGACCGAGTGTCATGACTGTACATTGGTATCACCAGAATACTTGTAAGATACTGAACTATCCACCATAAGTGCTTACTTCAAACTTCGAACACTGCGGCTTAGTTAAAGACGGCTATGTATCAACCAGAATGTGTAGAGGATGGTAATGTCCTTTATCACTGACCGCTGTGGCCCCCCAGCAATCAGAGGTAAACTCCGCCCATGCTCTGGAGAGATCAATTCTTAAGTCTAATTCTGACCAAACATGAGCATCAGACGTCGCTGGTCCTCCTGAGATCTCTCCTTTTCTCAAACAGCCACAATTTTTTTCGAGGATCGTATATTGATTTTCTATTTGGAGGGGTTTTACTATATTTTGTCCGAATTATTACGTTTAACACTTGTAGCAGATAGAGTCCTTTCAAATTCCAACACACAGAAAGTCTTTTCAGTAAGCGTATTAACCATTTTCATCCAAATCACAGAAAACAGCGACTTTTGCCACATTGTTGGCATTGACAACAGTCAGCTTTGTGAAAAAAACTTGAAGGGTTTTCCGAACTATTGTTACCAACCGCAACGATGTTAGAAACGCAGTTTATGTTTAATTCACGTACAAATTTGTATACTTCTTTTGTGGACACCCGGTATTATATCTACACTTATTTAATACGCTATTTAATACGCTTTTTTGTCTTGAGAACTCCTCCTACAATTTTAAACCGATTTTCAAGTTTTTTGTGTCATTGGATAGGGCTTGGTCTGTAGTTGTTTCCGCAAAAAATTGATGAGAATCGGACTGAAAATAAAGGCGCTATCCACCATTGATTTTTTTTTAACAACATTTATTTCTGGTTCAACATACAGAGTGTTATACACAAAACATCTAAAAGCATAATTTTAACAATAAATTAACATTGTGGGTTCGCTCTGAATTAGAGACACCCTGTAACTAAAATAAGTTCATAGAGGGGGGAAACACTTCTTTCAAAGTTATAAAATTGATAATAGAAAATTAGTAATAGATTATTAAAATATGAATTATATGGAAGGTAAGAAAACTATAACAAATCTTGAAAAAGTCTTGGGCGTAGCCTTCTATTTGGGAGGGGTAATCCAATTTCAAAATGTTGTGCACCTGTGTCGTCATTTAGGCGATGCGAGAATTTTAATGTAGACTTACTGATGAAATTAGCTATTGGTTCTATTCCAAGTTCTCGATGAATTTGTGAATTTCGAACAAACCATGGTGAATTAACTGAAATTCGCAGAACTTTGTTTTGAAATATTTGTATTTTAGAAAGTTTTGTAGATGAAATTGAAAGGCCCCATACTTGACAGGCATACAAAACTAGTGGCCGGAGAATAGTTATATAAATTAATATTGCACATTGTGTCTGAAGTGTAAATCTTCTTTTGATGAGTGGAAAAAGGATAGAGAGTCGAGAATACGCTTGATTAAGTTTAGAATTTACATGAAGGTTGAAGTTTAATTTTTGTCCAATAACACTCCTAAATATTTTACTGCTTGGTTAGGTATCCACCATTGAAATCTTAAAGTTTCCCATTTAAATAACATTGGGATTGAATAAAGCATTTTAAACATATGTTAATAATCAGCTGTGAGTACGTGTAATTTTGGTGATTAAAGAGATTCACAATATTGGATTGGTCGGATGTCATTGATTTAGAGCTTAAAGTAACTTTTGTATTGTATTAAAATAAATTGCTCGATTTCGAGCAACACGTATGCTAGTTCAACCTAATTAAATTTATGAGACTAAATTAAATGTTAAGATTATTAAAATAATTTATAAGGTTATAAAGTGTAAGAAACAGTTTCTGTATGATACCATGGATATAAACAAGAACATCTGGATAGCTAAATGAGATTATAGAATAGCGTAAATAAAAACCACCCGACTTCCCCCACCTTTGTATTATTGGGCATTGTTATTATTGGTGAATTCTTCTTTGTTTTCATTCTTTTCTTTCAGCTCTAATATATTTACATATATATATCCATACTTATTTAATACGCTAAGGGTATTTTTGTCTTGAGAACTAATCCTACACTTTTCAACCGATTTTCAAGTTTTTGGTGTCGTTGGATAGGGCTTGGTCTGTAGTTGTTTCCGCCAAAAACTGATTAGAATCGGACTGGAAATAAAGACGCCACCCGCCATTGAAATCTCAAAATTTCCCATTTAAATAACATTGGAATTGAATAAAGCATTTTAAACATCTGTTAATAATCAGCTGTAAATACATGTAGTTTCGGTGATTAAAGACAATCACAATATTGGACTGGTCGGATGTGATTGATTTAGAGTTAAAAGTAACATTTGTATTGTATTAAAATAAGTTGTTCGATTTCGATCATTAGTATAGACCTACTAGTCGTTCTTATTGGTGTGCCCACTGGGTTATTTTATGTTAACATTCTTTTACTTACCAAAGCAAATGCTTACGGTGGTGGGGGTAACGGCTTGTTCTCGTAGCACTGTGTTAGCGATCCAGATGTTCTTAATTATACCTATGTATGATACTTAATTATGTTCACAGTAGATAGAGTAGTCTATTGATATTTTTTAATCAGTACAGTACCTAGAAAAAATTACTTGAAAATAAATAACAATATTTTTACTCATAACTCGAAAGAAGAGTAAGTTATAAAAGTCAAATTAACAACAACAAAAACCAAACAATGTGGTGCTTTAACGATGCTTGGAATTTATATAGATTTAAAATTTAATTGATTTTAAAATTAACGTCTGAAAAATTTAAATTAGACAGAGCAATATTTTGGGGAGGGAGTCCGAGATATACAGTGGTGGTGATAAGAAACAGCGGGCCCCCCGCAAGTTTTTTCATCAGCCCCCCTCCTCCCAACACCTAAATATAATACATTTAAAACATTTTTCACCTTGGCTCATAACGCAGTCAGGCACGGGAGTGGGTGGCTAAGCAAAGACCTTTCTCTGCAAATTATGCTGCTGACTCATACCAAACTACAGGTTCTAACTGATGTAGACATCACCTAATAGCATTTCGTATTTAATCTATTATAGCGCCTTCACGCCGGTCTCGAGGACCGCTGATGCAATTACAGTCGTATGACTGTAATGTTCATTGAATATGTATTTTTATTTAGTAATGTCAAAATATTTAAGTTAGGCCTATATACTCTATGCAGTTTCTATGTTACTCTGTACTCAGTTGTCAGACAAAAATAAAAAAACAGTGTTGTGGAAAATGGCGTTTCTTTTACAACCTCGTGAAAATTCACTACAGTAAAATCCAAAACTAATATAATAATCCCAGAAGGTTATGGGCTCAGAGCAAGTTTTTTGCATTAAAACAGTAAAAGTAAAAACAATTTAATAGTTATGACGAGTGAAACTGAACTAAGTTATATACAAAAACTCCAAGATGTGGACTCTTACACAATGTGGGATTTTGAAATTAAAGTAGTGCTCAGAGCTAAAGAACTTATGGAAATTGTCGATGGAACTGAAACACTCGAACAACAGGGTCAAGATGAAAATAAAATTAAGAAGTGGAAAACTAAGGATGCTAAGGCACAGCATTTTATATTGAAGACCATCGATAACACAGTAAAACCACACATTGTAACATGTATGTCATCCAAAGAAATGTACGATACTCTAAGTAAAATCTACAAGAGGGACACTCAGCAGCAAAAGTGTACACTCCTTCAAGAGTTCTACAACTTCAAATTTAATCACGATAAAGACATGATGAACAACATAACCTCAATTCAAAACATTGCCTTTAAACTAAACCGCCTCGATCAAAAAGTGGACGATTTGATGTTGATGACGAAAATTCTCAGCATTCTTCCAGAACAGTATAAACATTTTTCAAGTGCGTGGGATTCGACCAACTCAACAGAGAAGACCTTAGAAAACCTGAAGGCCAGACTAATACAAGAGGAAGTGAAGGTGACCAGTGAAAATGAAACTCAGGTAGCTTTTAAAGTAAGATCTGGAGCACAAGGTAGGCCTAAAGAAATAAGATGCTATTCCTGTAATAAATTAGGGCATAAAAGTAATAATTGTCATTCTAGACCACCTTGTAAGTTCTGTAAAAAGACCAACCATTTGGAGAAAGATTGTTTTTTCCGTAACAAATCAAGTGATGGTAAGACTAAGTCGAAAACAAAAAATGTAAGCTCGAACAATAAAACTGTTTTTTTAACACACGGGTCAGGTAATGAAATACAACCATCAGCAAGTATAGGTCTAACAGGAAATAATTGTGAAAATAAGCCTAGTTCTAAGCCAAGTAAAACTTTTATTGTAGACAGTGCTTGTAGTCCTAATCATATGACTAATGATATATCTATCCTAGAGAATGCTAAATCTTGTGTCCAAAACATTTGTGTTGCTAAAAAGGGCCAAACAATTCATTCAGAAGCTGTAGGTTCTGTTTTTTCAGAACAGTGTATTTTGAAAAATGTTACATATGTACCAGATCTTAGTAATAACCTCATGTCTGTAAACGCTATTACTGATAATGGTGGCAAAGTATTGTTCACTAAAAATAAAGTAGAAATCTTCAAAGATGAAGACTTGGTCATGGAAGGTAGTAAAAATAAAAGCGGCTTGTATGTAATAAATCTAGATGACAATGAAACATATTTAGAGTGTAAGCCTAATGGAAATAATAATAAGATAGGCCTAGGTATTGGACAGTCAGCAGTAGGGAAGAAGTGTGTAAAATCAAATACCTATAATGCAATTGATTGGCACAGAAAGTTAGGTCATATCAGTTTTTCTAACCTAAAAAAGCTACCTAAAATGTCACTAGGTATACCAGAGTCAGACCTAAAAATGTGTGAAGATAGTTTTTGTGATATTTGTCTTAAAAGCAAACAAGTTAGATTTCCTTTCAGTTCAGAACGCGAAAGAGCATCTAGAGTGTTGCAAATAATTCACTCAGATCTTTGTGGTCCGATCGATCCAGTAACCCATGATGGTAAAAAGTATTTTCTAACGTGTATCGATGATTACAGTCATTTCTGTAAAGTCTATTTGCTAAAATGTAAAAGTGAAGCTTTTGGTTACTTAAAAGAATACGTTGATGAGGCAGAGACATTTTTCAATCTTAAAGTTTCTAAAATTAGATGCGATAACGGTGGGGAGTACACTACCAGTGGTTTAAAACAGTGGTGCAAGTCAAAAGGCATAGTACTAGACTACACGATACCTTACTCACCCCAATTAAATGGCAAAGCCGAAAGGATGAATCGAACACTCATGGAAAAGGCTCGTGCAATGATTTTTGACTCCGAACCAGATAAAGAAATGTGGGGCGAAGCTGTTCTAACAGCAGCGTATTTACTTAACAGAAGCCCAACCGTAACTGTCGAAACAACACCTGCAGAAATATGGTACGGTAAACAACCCGATCTTTCGAGACTTCAAATTTTTGGCACTAAAGCGTACACAAAAGTACTAGGAACTCTTAAGAAATTAGATAGCAGGAGCAAACCAGCTTATTTTGTTGGATACACACTAAACGGTTATAGGATGTGGGATCCTGTAAAACGAAAAATCTTTGTTTCAAGAGATGTTGTGTTTCATACGGTACAAACTAAGAAACAACAACCTGAAATAAGGTCTCCAACTCCTGAAGATGGAAATGAAAGTAGTATTGACTATGAAGAAAATAACATAGGCGAAGAAGGGGAAAATGATAGGCCTACAGACTTAGAAGAAAATGAAAATGGTAGGCCTAATATCCTACAAAACGAAGACCAAGAAAATCAATCACAAATTGAAGAACAAAGATATAACTTAAGACCAAGACAGAGTTTAAAATGTCCCGTAAGGTATGAACAATCATTTGATGGACAAGCTATGCTGACATTCGATGAATGCATGAAGAGTGCAGATAAAGAAAATTGGCAAGTCGCAATAGATAAAGAAAAGGAATCTTTAAAACATAATAATACTTGGGAAATAGTAGATGAAAGCCAAGCATCAGGAAAAGAAATTTTAACCAGCCGATGGGTTTTTAGGGTAAAAGATGATGGCACTTACAAAGCCAGACTAGTAGTAAGAGGGTATCAACAAGAAACAGGAAGCTTAGATTTCAAAGACACATTTAGCCCGGTTGTCGAAAGCGCTTCATTAAGAGTTTTGTTTGCAATAGCTGCTAAAGAGAATCTTGACATTCGGACATTTGATGTGAAGACTGCGTTCCTGTATGGAGAGCTAGATGATGAAATTTACATGAAAATCGCTGAAGGATTTGAAGACGAAGGAAAGATTTGTAAATTAAAAAAGGCTTTATATGGATTAAAACAAGCTCCATCAAGATGGAACAGAAAACTCACAGAATGTCTGAAACAAGAAGGATTAATTCAGCTCAAAACAGATCAATGTATATTTAGAGATGATGAAGAAAGTCTATATTTAGCTATCCATGTGGATGATGGAATAATGATGGGAAGAGATCCAAAGAAACTTGAAATGCTATTAAAGAAATTAAAAGAGAACTTTGAAATGACGACCAATGAAAACCCAAATTGCTATCTTGGTATGGAAATAACTCGTAACAGTGAAGGAATACATATTACCCAATCAAAGTATGCCAACCAAATACTTGATAATTTTAACATGGCAAACTGTAAACCAGTGAAAACACCAATCACACCAGAAGATGAGACCGCTCACACGAATGAGTCAAATAATTTTCCCTATCGAGAAGCGATTGGAAGTTTACTCTACATGACTAATAAAACCAGACCAGATATGGCGTATGCCGTTAACTATGAAAGTCGTTTCATGGAAAATCCAAGTGTGAAAGACGTTCAAAATGTGAAACGTACTTTAAGATACCTAAAAGGCACACCAAATTTGGGAATATTTTTTCCAGCATCATCTAATACAAATGAAATTGTGTTAGAAGCATTTTGTGATTCAGACTACGCTGGTGACACAAAGGATCGAAAAAGTACTTCTGGATATGTACTAATGTTTGGACGATCGCCAGTAGTATGGAATTCAAGAAAGCAACCAATAGTAGCATTATCAACAGCAGAAGCTGAATATATCTCTGCTGCAGAATGCTGCAAAGAAATCAAATATATAAAGACACTAATAACAGAATTAACAAATATGCCTATCAAAATCACACTTAATGTAGACAACCAAAGCGCAATTAAGCTTATCAAATCTGGACAGATGAACAGAAAAAGTAAACATATTGACGTAAGGTACCACTATGTGAGTGAGCAATTCCATAACGGTTTATTTCAAATAAAGTACTGTTGCACAGAAGATCAATTAGCAGACGTGTTCACTAAACCGTTGTTGAGTAGTGTTGTAATTAAAGAGACCTTTTTGGAATAATAAGGCTTTAATCAACTAAAAATGTTACATAGTTGGAAAGGTAAACAAAGTATGAATATAAACAAGAAGTAAATAACTACAACAGCTGATTACTTAAATCAGTATTTCATAACATTCTCCCCCTCAAAACTTAAATTACGTAATCAGCCAGGTAAGTTGGCGGTTTTCTTGATCTTTTTGGCCTTTCTTGAAAATCGTTTTCTTGAATATCATTTTGTATAGTGACTTTTAGCTCTGGAGTGATGTTCGGCTCCAAAGAAACGTTCAACTCAGGAGTGACATTCGGCTCTGAAGTGACGTTTGGCTCACGAGTGTCATTCAACTCTGGAGGGACATTCGGTTCTGGATTGAAGTTCGGTTCAGAAACATCTTTTAGCATTTGTGAACGTGGTACGTTTTCATTGTCTAGTAGACTCGTATCCCCCCTACGTGATAAATGCTTGAGAGATACAGTTGACTGCCTTCCATCATTGTGTTTTACCAAGGCATAGTGCGGGTTGGCATCAATCAGCTCAACTTCTTCTACTAGCGGATCGAATTTTGATGTCCGAACGTTTCTTTTTAAGAATATTGGTCCAGGCTCCATAAGCCAAGCTGGAAGCGAGGTGCCATTGATTGACCGCCGAGGATGCATAAAAAACCTGTCATGTGGTGTACTGTTGGTCGCAGTGCACAAGAGCGATCTTATGGAATGTAATGCATCATTGAGTACAACTTCCCATTGCTCTACCTTTAAGGATCTGGATTTCAAAGCCAACAAGATTGCTTTCCACAATGTGCCATTGAACCTTTCCACTTGGCCGTTTCCTGCTGGATTATATGGAGTAGTTTGACTAGTGGCTATCCCTCTTTCATGCAGGTAATCTCTAAGTTCTTTGGAAAGAAAAGATGTCCCTCTGTCAGAATGTATGTAGCTGGGCATTCCAAATATGGAAAACAGATTTTCCAAACAACGAACCACTGTGTTTGAGGATATATCACTGCAAGGGTATGCGAAAGGGAAGCGTGAATATTCATCGATTATAGTCAGCAGGTATCGATTTCTCGTGCAAGATGGCAACGGCCCCTTAAAATCTACATTTAGCCGCTCAAAAGGCTTTGTTGCCTTGATTAAGTGAACATTTGTAGTCTTATAGAATCGAGGTTTAATCTCAGCGCAAATCGGGCATTTGTTTGTCATTGTTTTAACATCATCAACTGAGTAAGGAAGATTTTTACTCTTAATCCAATGGTACATTCTAGTAATACCAGGATGACAGAGTGACTGGTGAAGTGCAAAAAGCTTATCTTGACAATTTATGTTAGTGACAGCTCCACATACGCGTGAAAATGCATCGGCGGTGATGTTTTCTTTTCCAGGTCTAAACTGTATGTCAAAAGAATAAGGTGACAACTCTAGACGCCATCTAGTGATTTTCTCATTTTTAATTTTACTGGTGTGCCGACTGTTGAACACAAATGACAAAGCTTGTTGATCGGTAATCAAAAGAAAATGCCGTCCAATGAGAAAATGTCTCCATTTCTTCAGAGATTCAACTATAGCTAGAGCTTCCTTCTCAATGGAGGAATGTCGTTTTTCACAATCGGTCAACGTTTTAGAGAAGAAAGCGACAGGTCTACCCTGTTGACTCAATGTTGCAGCGATAGCAAAGTCAGATGCGTCTGTTTCCACAACTAATGGTGAAAGATCATCAATTACGGTGAGTATTGATTTTCCTATGTCTTGTTTAATTTCCTCAAATGCCAAAGCTGGCTTAGAAGAGGGCAATATAGGAAAAGATTTGCAATCAATTAAAGACCGAATCTTGTCTGAGAACTTGGGAACCCACTTTGAGTAGTGTGAAAAAATCCCTAATGCACGTTTTAAATGAGAAGCATTAGTCGGCAACGGCAAATCTAACAAAGGTTTCAGACGCTCTGGGTCAGCTTGCATAGACTGGTAGCGAATTTGATATCCTAATATTGATATAGTGTCTTGAGAAAATTTGCTTTTCTCATTGTTTAGAGTAATATTATATTTCTTAGCTACCTCTAAGAATTTATTCAGCCTTTCATCATGCTCTGACTGAGTTTTCCCGGCTATGGTTATATCATCAATGAAGGCCCACACCCCTTCTAGTTTTTCAGTGGAAATAATTTTATCAATCGTGCGCTGAAAAGCTGATACACCATTCGTCACACCAAATGGAACTCTACAGAACTGATAAAGTTTTCCAGCTGCTTCAAATGCTGTATAGAATTTTTCATGTTCCGAAATTGGTATTTGATGGTAGGCATCCTTTAAATCTATAGTACTGAAAACTCGATTTTCTGCTATTTTACCTACTATATTTTCAATATTAGGTAAAGGGTAGGCATCTAATAAAGTGAACTTGTTTATAGTTTGACTGTAATCTATTACTAATCGCTTTTTATGAGATGAGCTTTTGGTAACAAGAACTTGGGCACGCCAGGGAGATGAACTTTCTTCAATTATACCATTTTGAAGGAGTTTTTGTACTTCAGAGCTGATGAACTTTTCATCATCATTAGAATACCTGCGAGACTTAGTTGCAATGGGCTTGCAGTCAGGTGATAAATTAAGAAAAAGACGTGGTGGTTCAACAGAAGCACAAGCAACATTACAAATAGACAGAGGTAATTTATCTCCTCCGAAATCAAGGTTTACTGAAGAATGCAATTTCATTATATCATGACCAACCAAGATGTCAGTGCACAGATTGTCAATAACAAATAGTTTTACATTTCCATAAGTATGGTCAGAGAATTCTAAGTTTGCAGAAACATACCCTTTGATAGGTGACTTTAGAGATGTAGAAGCCATAGATACCTGTTTTTGTTCTGGAATTACATGAAAATTATTTTCCATCACAATAGCTCGGTTTATAAAACTATCGGTACTCCCCGTATCAACCAAAACTTCAACAGGTATTTTA
Source organism: Neoaliturus tenellus (assembly GCA_030545055.2). Classification (NCBI taxonomy): domain Eukaryota; kingdom Metazoa; phylum Arthropoda; class Insecta; order Hemiptera; family Cicadellidae; genus Neoaliturus; species Neoaliturus tenellus. The sequence continues at coordinate 77,084,892 of CM061532.1, forward strand.
TTTACATTACCTCGTACAACTGCTTTTGATAGCCCATTAGAAGCAGCTGCACATGAAAGCGTGGGCATTACCAAGGAATAGGCATTAATGGGCTTACCTTGAGTTTTCATCAACCTGCAAACCTTCACCAAGTGTCCCTTTTTCTTACAGCCAGCGCAAGTAGCATCCTTGGCAGGACAGTCGTTTCGAGTAAAATGACGCCGGCCACCGCAATAGAAACACTTCTGTTTTGAGTTTTTCGGTACAGCAGCTGAAGTAGGAGACTCTTCAGAACCCATATTATTAACCGGTTGATCAGGCAGTGTTGATGAGGTGTTGCAATAAATTACTTCAGTTTGGTTTGAAAATCCATATGCTTCACAGCTCTTTTGTGCAGACTCAAGCGAACGTGAAATGTCCTCTGCCTCTTTCAATGTCAAGGATGACTTTTCTAAGAGTCTCTGACGAATATTGGGATTCATAATTCCACTTATAAAGGCATCTCGAACGGATTCATCTCGATAAGTATTCCCATCTACGGCGTGAAAGTTGCAATCTTTGCTGAGAAGTTTAAGCTCTTGTAGATACTTGTCTATGTTTTCATCTTTCTTCTGCTTACGATTTGCTAGTATGTGTCGAGCGTAAATTTCATTCTTCTTGGGATTATAAATATTTTCCAAGATCTCAACTGCTGACTCATATGTGGAACTTTCAGAAATGTACTCATAGACATTGTAAGAAAGAAAATTAATCAACACGTTAAGTTTCTTCTCTTTAGCAACTTCTGAATCAGTCATGAAATTTTCAAGTGTTTTGAGCCAGTGTTTGAATGCTCTACTTGCAGAAGGGTCTTCTGGATTTGTATTAAACTTCTCTGGTTTTAAAAGCTTTTCCATTTTTTTTTTTTTTTTTTTTTAGTTGATTAAATTGTTGTAATTAAAGAGACCTTTTTGGAATAATAAGGCTTTAATCAACTAAAAATGTTACATAGTTGGAAAGGTAAACAAAGTATGAATATAAACAAGAAGTAAATAACTACAACAGCTGATTACTTAAATCAGTATTTCATAACATAAATCAGTATTTCATAAGTTTGAGAAATGTAAAAACATTTTGCTTAAGGACATTTCAATCATGGAGTAAGTTAGGCCTGTATTAAAGCCAGTAGAAAATAGGCCTTAAACAATCAAGATACTAACTCTTTTTGTTCACAGTATTTTTTTTTTTTAATTTTTAACTTGTTTTGTATTTTAAGTTTTTCCAAATTTGTATATGTATTAGTAAGATATTTTGACATTAAGGGGGAGTGTTAATTGAATATGTATTTTTATTTAGTAATGTCAAAATATTTAAGTTAGGCCTATATACTCTATGCAGTTTCTATGTTACTCTGTACTCAGTTGTCAGACAAAAATAAAAAACAGTGTTGTGGAAAATGGCGTTTCTTTTACAACCTCGTGAAAATTCACTACAGTAAAATCCAAAACTAATATAATAATCCCAGAATGTAATGCTGATAGCATTACAGTCGATAATGTTTTGACCTAAGTTAGTAGAAAAATGTTATCTGTCAATATAAGTGCCAGCTTAGCTATTGTTACTACCTGTAATAACGTTCGGTCTCAAAATGAATGTAGTGCCACAGGAGAACTACATCCCATAAGAGCAATGGTGTCAGTTTCTGCGACATCCGCGGATGTCGCCACAGAGTTTTTGTCGGTTAAAAAGTGTTAAAAACAATTGTTCTATTTGCATTGAAGATTGTCTGTCTCAACTATTTCTAAAATAATGAATTTCAGAGTAAGCTAGGGTAAAATTTATTTTTGTCTATTTAATTTCATTAATAATTTTTAATTTGATAACTATTTAATGGTTTGTTATTAAGTAATAACTCTAATGTAAATTAGAGAAATATGGTGTCATTACGATAATATCGTCGCTATAGCAACACTGCTTCATCCTCTTATTCGGTCAGCTGTGTAACGGTAAACATTATAACTTGACTTCCGTTTTAGTTTTAACGCTTCATATCCGGATAACAAAAAACAGCTATTCCGCAGACATTAGGAAGGAGTTGTGCTTTTCCTCTAACCGACCTTGGTTCAGTCCTAGCTAGCTCAACCATCGCAGATTCAAACACGTTCTCGTAAATTGAGGGACCATTCCATAAAGCGACTACAAATAAAATCACCATCACCAATATAAAAAATAATTGGTTTTCATAGAGGACCGGATGTTTATCATACTTCCGGCCGGCAAGCCATACCGTAGGACGCCGACGCGATGTAGATATTTTTTGTAGACAGTTACATTATTTATAGCGCAACTACAAACAATAGCCTACGGTACCTTTAGCCATCGCTACATAGTAGTGCTAGATGGCTATAACGATTCTCATTCTTCGTATCATGAATTGAAAATAAATATTTCTTTCAGTTCACTAAATAATGATGGTTAGTGCCGTTTTTATGTACAAATTATTTTTAATGCTTAATATTTAAGTAATTTATTGTCGATACTATCATAAATATTTTTATGATAGGCGGGGGACCCGTGGAGCAGGGCCTGTCACGACGTGTCCTTTGAGGGCACGGGCCCCTACAAAATTACCCAGCTCGAGGGTCCCCCATACCACGAGCCCTGCGGGCCCGCTTTCGCCGCCACTGGAGATGGAGATATAGGCTCATATCGCAACAAACATGCAGGATGAAATTATATGTTTCAAAAGACTAAGAAATATATACTAGGCTACTCATCATATACTATATTATAATATTACATTCATGGCTGTATTGTTTATATTATATACTACAGTAAGCTAGTGTATAATGGTATAAGCCAATACAAGCGTGGTACAACGGGATTTTTCATCTTGACCAACAGTAACCGGGACTTTTAGCTTTTGCTCAGGTATTGATGGCCCACTGTAGCGCGGTCAAATATTTGAATTTTGTTGTTTGTGTTTGTTCTAATTGTTATTGTTAGGTTAAATACTGTACGTCCACTCTATTTGAAAGTAAAAGTATATTCTAATCTATGTAAACTAAATTCCAACACAACAAGGATTTTTGGGTATGACAATTTTTTTATACTGTACTTAGGAGTAAAAAATATTATTTAGAAGTGATTATTTAAACGTAAAATCTTTACTTACAGTAGCCTACTTAATGTTGTAGTTTTTGTACACCTTTTATGTTTTGTGAAGTTTGTATAATTTTTATTCTTGTTACATGGCATTGTAAAGTGTTGATACTGTTGATTGTGTTCATATTAAAACTTTTGTGTTAGAAAACCTTATTTGTTTTTTATGATCAAATTATTCTCATGCCGATCAAGGTACACTAAGCCTAACGTATGGTACTTTTTGAACCTCCAAGTTCCAGGGTCCGAACTTAGACCATGAAAATAAATTTCACCAAGATTTTAATTCGGAACAATTTAAGTCCCTGAGATGTTAAAAGAAGGTAAACATATTAAAATATGTAATTAAGTAAAAATATTCAAATAGGCTAGGCCTACATAGCTTAGGGTACGGTACCTAAATGTTCAAGCAAGAGGTAAAATTTGTTCATGTGAAAAGAATTGTAACTTTAGAAATGTAACAGAGGTCCTGTGTCTCTGGACTGTACCTTAGGATGTTTGAAACTAAAAAATTTGTTCAAATGGCTGTTAAAATGAAAGTACAGTATAGTGGGCAATACACTCTAGAAATTGCTAAAATTAACGACCAATATGTTTTTTTTTTTATGGTAAGCTATCACATTTCGGCTATTTCATTTTTAGATATTTTTTGTAGCCCGTGCTCAGGTTTTAGAGTAACGGCGGTCCCCAACCAAATTAGTGCACGCACGTCGTTGCTACCAGAGTGGCAACAGCGCTTCGGTCGGTGGTCATACATGAACCTAAGATGTCGAGTTGTTAACTTGTGGCATTTAAGCTACACATTAAATTACTACAATTTCTTTGTAATATATAAAAAAATCTTGTTAAAAATGCTTGTGTATGTTTGAAATGTCTCTGAACTGTTGAAATGTTTGGTCTTTGCAGTTCATCATATAAATGATATTATGAACACCGGAATAAATTAATAACTTTATTTATTACAAGAAGAGAAATTTTACCACCGGTTTTTGTGTAATATGGGTCACACACATAATCTTTAGTTTTTTACAAGGATATCTTGAAGTTATTATAATAATTATGATTCCATTAGCCTTTTAGGTACCGTACCCAATAATACTCAAGTGATAGAAATATGATGTATTATGAATACAGTAGAACCTCGATAGTTCAACACTTTGTGGACTTAGAGAGTGTCGAACTATCAAAATGTCAAACCATAGGGAGTATATGGAAAATTTTAACACTGGGAGTATAAAAATCATAATTTGAATTTAGGAAACACTAAATTTTAGTGAAACCCTAACCTAATTGAACTTTAACATAAACAACATTCAAATCATTCACCAATTTGTTTACATTTTCACCTTTGTCAGGCTCCAACATGGACACTATTGGTCACTTTTAACATGTTAAGTTGTCATGGACCATGTCGAACTATCAGGAGTGTCGAACTATCGAGAGTCGAACTATCAAGGTTCTACTGTATATAGGTTGTTAGAAGTTCAAAGAGAACTAAATAAATTTGTGGTCATGATTTCAGGATCTCTGTACATCTCTACCCAAAGAATAATGTAAATTCTACACTGCAATATTTTTATTTTAAAACTATTTGCTTTTAAGTTAAAGTTACAATTATAAAATGTTAGTTTTAAATAGGGATTTTAATTATATGACATTAAACACTTTGTGACCCACCATAAAAAGAGTGACCCAAGTTACAGCTAATGTAGGTCATGTGACTGACATTAGAGGCACACTACATAACACAATATATAGGCTATGTGTGTTTCCCGTAGATATAGTTAGTTTTAGGACTTCGTCTATTGTCTTAGGATTGAATGGCTAAATAAACCATTTGAATTTGAACTTGAGTAAAGAATTTGAACTAGGCGAGGTTTGTATTTTTCTCACGAATTTCACAACCAAACTCTGGCCGCCCACATTGTTGTGTAATCTCCCCCAACGTAATGGGTATCATAAAGAAAATAAACAAAAGTAATCTTCTATCATATAGTGAGTTGGCAAAAAATAATAATTCTCGACATTGAAAACTCATAAGAGAAGTAATTTGGGTCGCTGGTCACACCTCAGATACTCAGATTTTGTGACCCAAATTAGTGTGACCTATGATCACATTTTCACTCTCATCATTTAATAAAATGAAACACAGTGGCTTAGTTCCCTTCGCAAGACATATGTTTGATTATATATGTGTTTTTACATATATTTTCTTAGTTTTCAATAGCTTATTAGCGAATTTCCCTATAGGGAATACGCTATTACGGTAGGCCCTAGTAGTCATGGTAAGACCTAAGCCCAGGACCATGATATTTTTTCATTTTGAGGTCCCTAGAAGCCAAAAACACCATTCGTTCAAATTGATATATATATATATATATACATAAAGACAACATCCGTGAACACGATAACTTTTGAACGGAACCTCCGATTTTGATGAAATTTGGTAGCTAAAGAAGAGGAAAGCTAGCTGATGGAATTTGGAAGAGGTGAAAGCTAGCATCTACTAGGTTGAGTTCGCGAACCAGAATAATGATCGGACCATGGGAACGGGGTTTTACTAACTTAAATGGTTATAGAGAAAATCCAAAAAGTATGTTTTCCGTGTTATTCTTATAGGAAATCAACAAAACCTTCTATCTTGTTTATTTATTGACATACCTTGATACGGGTAAAATTTGGTATGTACATTCCTTAGGAAGCGTTTAACTTATATTTGCTTAGAAAACCCATATGGCGGCAAACCTACGTACTCACCCCTATAGGGGTTTAACTTATATTTACCAACAAAACCCATATGGCGGCAAACCTACATACTCTCATCCCCATGGATTTTATGGGGAAATAGAAAATATACCGAAATTCCATTGGAAATTCGCTGAGTACGCAGGTCTGCTGCGACAGGGGTGTTCCCCTAATTGTCACAGTTATCGGGAGTTTTTGGCAGTGACCCACCATTACGCAAAATTTAACACTAGCAAAAAGGGTTTAAAATGAAGACTTTTTTTAATACTGCAAAGCCTGGCATAATATCCCAGCTAAACTATTTCACCCACACACAACAACAAACTGAGGGAGTGTAAAATATTGATCAGCCCAAGGTCGACAAGATAAAATGACCTGAAGAGAACTGGTTGTAATCCTCGAAACCCACATTACGTTCACCGCTGGGGGCATGACTTTTAGCAATCGTTATTGCCAGTATATTTAATTAAAAAGCCTGTAGGCCTATGATTAATATTTTTCAATATTTCTACATTATTAATTATTTTAAACCAAATGTTTTAATTATATTACGTTTAAATAGACTAAAAATACGAGCTTTTGTATTCAATTTCTAAAACTGGGGATAGGGATTTTGCACCAAAACTAGGTGACATGAACTTTTCAAACATACTTTTCTTTTTTCCTATAGAGCCAAAATAAAAAAACCTAGACATTTTATATAAAGTAAAGTACTGGTATGGTAAATTGATTTAAACCTGTTTGGGGTAGGGAATACATGACAGAAGAGAGAAAAGTAGGGGGGGACAGCAATTGTCCTGTTTAAGTTTTTACCCTTTTTAGCACAGACACACATTGTATTTTGACAGGAAAGTCAGTAATATGTATTTAAAATATTAAACTTAAATTTTATTGCAAAAAAAAAAAATTCAAAGTCAATATGTCCCAAATTAAAATATTGGCCCTAATATCTGTAGAACCACATAATCATTTGGAATTCATTCACGGTATCAAATTCCAAAACAAATCAGAAAACAGAAAAACCAAATAAGTTTGACGATATGCTATATAATTGCAAAGAATTTGTATAGTGTTAATCGCATAGAACTGGTGAATCCAGAATTTATTTGTTGATAGTCAATATTAGGCTAGGTCCTTTTTTTTAAAACAATCGAATATGTTTTTAATCAGTGCAGTTAACCGACGCTGACTTTGACTTGCCTTAGTCAGTAACAAGACTACAAGATCATGTCACAATCATTCAACACTCATCTCTCATTCATATTAAGATTAAAATAATGTGAGGTCCCTGTCTCAAAATAGTGATATTTTTTTTTTCAATTTGTACAGGGTGCTCTTAAAAATTCAAAGCCTAGTTCTTCTATTTATAGTTGGGTATTGGACAGTGTTAAAGTCCAGAATAAATATGTCAGTAGAACTATTCTTATTTTATACTGTATAACTTTTTAACTTAAGATATTATAACACCTTGTTCGCAGATTTTCTCTCCACAAGTTGAAATCTTTCCTACCCAAACTACCTTTTTGCTCACTATTTGTGAATCAAAGTTTAGCAAGGTTGAGCTACGTAGCTCGTTTAACTTACTATACTTTTGCATCATTAATAAATTTCTTGCATTACCATACGTAAACATTCTGATCACTGCATATTTAGCTTGCAGATTTGGAATGTAAGAAAAATGTGTTCAGTGTGTTTGATTGATTCAGTTTTTGTTTAGCTATCTCACCAAAAGTAACATTTTTGTCCAACACATTCATTTTTTCGCTGTTCAGAAGACCTACTGAACATCACTTTCACAAAATATTTTGGACCAAAAAGGAAAAATATTTCTAATCAATCAGATTGTTGTGTAAGTTTCCAACAGTCAATATATGCTAAGGGTAAAATGAATGAGAGCAGTACAGTAGTGTGTAGCGTTTATACAGTAAAACTGCAGTTTTGTGTGTGTTACAATAGGAAAAAGATGCTTTTAATAAAGTTAGGACTAGAAAGAACGAGGCCAACCAGGCATGGTTCTACTGTGATTGGAATAGTTATGTTTTGTGTTTGTTCAAGACCATTTTCAAAGAACTGTATTTTCCTTCCCCTTAAAATCTATGTTACTATAGGCTTTATATCCTTTAAAGAACTAGTTTTAATCCTACAATCCCACAACCATTATTATTATTATTTTTTAATGCTTTATTGTTTGCACTTGTAGTCACATCTTTTAATTGTACAGTATTTGTTGCAGACAGTAATGCCAGAGGTACAAAGCGGCAGCGGCGAGCGCTGCGAAGGAGCGGAGGCCCGGGACCCTCTGATGATGGACGAACCGGATCTCAGTATCTTCGAGAACAAGACGGGCCTTGCCGAAGATATGAAGTTCCTCGCTTCAATGCCAGAATTATGTGATGTCACATTTCTTGTCGGAGAAACCCGTGAGCCAGTCTGTGCGGTCAAGGCAGTCCTCGCAGCCAGAAGCCGGTAATGCCAACTTGGGGCCCAAAATTGATACCCTACCGTTGATACTTTATAAAAAACGTAATTGCTTAGCATTCAACCCTTTCGGTACCAATAAGGGTTGTTTCAATAATAATAAGGGTAGTAAGCCATTTTTAAAACATTTAAAGTAGGCTGCCATTAAGTTATATTAGTCCTACCCAGTGGTGACTGGTGGGTAGGGACGGTGGGAGGGCTCTTGGTTACATTCATTACATAATGTTGTTATAGGCCCACAAATGTGCTACATAAATTTGGAACTAGATATAGCCTACCTTTAGATCATATCTGATTGTAAGTAGGGTCGCACTCAAAGGCGATTAAAAGATGACACTGGCGTTGATACAAAAAAAGAAAAAGAGTCTTATAAAGTAATTTACTTCTCTATATTTTCATTTCGCTTCGTTTCAGACGTTTATTTCTGATATACTAATTAAAATACAGTAGACTCCTTCTTAACCGGCCTCCTTTTAACCGATATCCGCTTTAACCGACCTACCGGGGCACAGAAACAACATCTTTTTAACCGGCCGTTTTTTATCTCAACATTGCTTTAACCAGCTGTGTTTTGTTATCTACTGTTTCATTCAATTCAATGTTAGCCTTAATCATATTTTATTTACCTTCTCAAATCAATTAAAATTAACTATCCTGGACGAAAGTGTATGCCACTGAAAGTGAAAGCGTTTGGACCAGCTACCCAGTAGACAAAATAAAGAAACAAATCATTATTAGTTTAGTTAAGTCGTGGATTTCATTGGTGTCGGATGTTAGCTATAAATTATATAGAGTAACAAAAGAGTTGTTTCTTCAGGTCATAATTGCTTTTAGGCTATAGGCCTATAAATTTTAGGTTGGTATTTTTAAAGGTACATCGGTTTAACCGGCCAAATCGTTATCCGGCCGAGGCCTGGTCCCGAGGTGGCTGGTTAAGAGGGAGTCCATTGTATACATTTTGTCTTAAAACACACACAATGACTCGGTGCCTACACGAGTTCTTATTATTATTTGTTAAGTTCCTCAGTAACAAACTATTCCATTACACAAACTGTTACTAAAACTAGTTAACATACAATCACAGATGGCATACATTTGGTCTACCAAATTAAACAAAATTGCTATAGAGCCAGGAATGTACTCAACCTAAAAATCACCCATTAAAAATTTGTGAGGATAAAATATGTTTTGTCAACAAGATGCTGTAAAACCTACGAGTTTTCTGAGACCCAGTGAAACACTACATGCATATTCATAATCATAGTTTTTCGACAAATAAAAACAAAACAGTAAAAAAAAATTATTAACTCACACATAATGCTAATCGAATTACTCATGAGTTAATGGTTAGCACTACTTCAGTACTGACTTCCTTTCTGTGAGTGTTGGCAGAAGTGGCTGGAGCTGTGTTGTATTTCAATACATTGTGTGTGCCTGTGTGAGTGAGATGGGTGACTCCATTTGTCTTTACAAGAGCGCTAGGATGCCATAGACGGCATCATATGATGAACAGAAAATGCCCATGTGTAGGAGGCTGGATCTTGTGGCATAGGCTTGTGAAAACCCTAAATTGCCAGGGTCCAGGGTATTTACCAAACTGTAATATGTGAACTAGGTAAAATGGACATTTTTTTATTTATTTGCACATAAACGGTATACACTATTAAACAATACAGATTCAAGCAGTCCAATTTTGCAGGCAATAAATAGATGGCAGGCATAACATGCAATGTAGTACTTAAAAACTACACAAGCAGTAACAAATTCATTGACATAACAAACAAACAGATAGTTCTACCCATCATCTGATGCTTTTAACACGTGTATCCTCTCAAAAGTTATTAGATATAAATTTTGGTATATTTGTTATTACATATTTATTCATTCAGTTATTTGCACTTAATTTGAGTCAAAAGATGCCCTACCTGTATACATATTGATTAAATGGAATCTTTATTATAGGCTACTAAAGTATATATAGCCCATTGTAATTGTTAGGACAGAATATAATGTTTGACCCCTAGTGATTAAACTTGACAAAATTGACAAGAACTTGACAAGAAGAACCTGTTTAAATACATGTGTACTTTCTGTTTGTGTTTAAGGTTAATTCACTAAGAAATATTAGTGAATGTTGTATGGTAAATTGATGGGATCTAAAAACTGACTGTTGGTTCCATCAAAAAAATATTGAATTAGCTTTTAGTACTAACATAATTACAAATGAATTTTTTTCGGGACAAACCTAATATTTTGGTACACAAAAATTTAAACGAGTAATCTTTTATAGACCATAAAGTTCAGCTGGTTAAACCTTTAACACTTTGTAAGATTTTCTTTAAATTTCAAAATAGAGCTCCTAGTACAAGTTGACATTTAGACCTATACACCAATTAGTAAAGTATTTTTATTTATTTATTTTTTAACTTATTTTACACTATTTTAGTTTTATTGCAAATATTTTTTCAGAACATACACTTTTTGCTGATTATTCTTATAATTATGATTCTTGAAATGAAATTTTAAAAGGAAGGAATGCCACGGGCCAATAATCCTGTGTAATAACTAAAGAGAGTAAATTACTGGTACCGTAACAGAGTTTAGTCACTTAGGCAAGCCAGAGGTGAGGTGACCAATCATGTTCATGGCTGTGACATGATCGCTCAGCATCAACAGCGGTCATTGGCTTTTGAGGTCAGAGCCCTACTACTGAGCTAACGCATCTGATTATTACTACTGTTATACCTATTTCAGTACTAGTCACTATAGTTTTCTACCCTAACATCTTAAAACGTTTTATGTTGACATTATTATGTTTTACTTACAGGAGAGCCATGCTAATCAAAAATCCTCTTAGAATAACACATTTCATTAGTAAAATACTGATTTTGTTTTCTTAACTTAAAAACGGGAAAAGTGAGAAAAATTAGAATTTTTTTAAAGAATATTTATTGTTACACAAAGAAGTTCATTCGAGGACTACGTTCGACAAATTGGTTTTGACATCCAGTCAAAAAATTAATACCATAAAGGAATTATATCATAAAACAAATCAGTAGAAGTAATTTAAATGATTTCTTTCTGAAGAACACTAAATTGACTTGAAGATGTGATGTTTTGTCATCGCTGAATAAACGACATTGTCAACACAAAGTAAAGCACGATTACCCAATAACTTAACTCATACGGTATTAGGAATGTGGTAAAGGAAGAGAGGTGACAGGTAGAGTGGGAGCGTCTATTTTTTTACACTTGCCTATGTATAAGCAAAATATAAATTATCAAGGGTCAAGGTCAATAATTCTGTATGCATATTTATTGTCTGTTACACAACAGCGCCAAAAGCTTACAGCGGTTAGGTTAGGAATGTTATTGCTCAATTTGTCTGAAATTGAAAATAAGTCAATAAAAGTCAAATAAATTAAAAATAAGTCACATTATAAAGATTAAACATAATTCCAGCCGTCCAGACCAAACAGCTATAAATAGGCCAAGGTCAGGTCTTTGATGGTAGCATGGGGCAAAATTCTGCTCCATAGTCAGTGTTGATTTAATACCAAATGATTACGTCATTTTCAGTGTAAATAATGTTTGAAAGGATTTTTGATACTTTTAACAATAACAAACTTAACCCTAACCGCGTTGGCATGCTGAATAGTTGGCTAAGTATGTTTAGCGGAACGGTACCGCTGCTATCTTTTGGGAATCAGTACTCAAAAACCGTTCAACCTAAAATTGTGTAATTTTTAGATTCAAATAAAACTAACTTTAAAAATTAGTGGCTGTTGTACATACAACAAACAAGTATACCGGTCTATGTCATCCCTCAGGTCGTCACGAGCCTAACAGTACTGTAGAGCTAAGCTCTGGCACTAGCAGATTATTAGATATCACCATTGCTTTACGATGAATACAACAAAATATTTTTTAAACTAAGTTCTGTAGTATATTTGATTTGCTACATCAAATACTACAGTGCATAATTGTAATTTGTGTATTGACAAACCTGTAAGTTGTATTACACATAATATACACCTAATCTGAAAATTTGCTAACCCAAACGGGGTCCAGTCACGTTTAGTTTAGATTATAAATACTCTATTGTATTTTACTTCAAGTTTTAAAAAGTTTCCTAAATTTGTTTTATGCTTCGAGCTTTTCTTATAAGTTTGAGAATATTTACAATTTTAAATTTCCGTTTGAGTTAGGGATGTCTTATAATATTTATATAGTATTTGTCCGTTTTCTAATTTTAATCAAAATAGAAGGAGGAATAATAAAATGTCAGATTACAAATATAAAATGCAGGTGTAAAAAAAATGGTAGCTCTTTTAAAATATTATTTCAATATGCGTCTTAGAACGGGGACCCCTGCAAAACTGAACCTGTTGAATTTTTTAATTAGTATCATAGTTGTTCACAGTTATCATTCTTTTGCCCAATCCATAAAGTTTTGAATAGATTCCACTACTTCAACAAGGTTAGTACATACATTTTCCATTTTAAATTTATGTGGAATGGAGTTTTTACACATACCAAACACATATACAGTTTAGACACAATACAATTTGATATTATTACACAACATATATGATTTTTTTACAAACAACAAAAATTAATAATCAATCTGTACTGCATGGGTATAAATGCTTACTATCACTACAAAACCCATCACCCATACTTTTTGTTGCTCAATGTCATGCTCCAAAAATGAAGGCAAAATTAATATAAAAATTTAGCTTAACAATACACATTTGTGCTGGTATGTGTAAAAAGATTTTTTGATGTAATGACAGTTAAACTGGTAAAAAAGCTAACAATGAATGTTCAATGTTGCACCTGCTGTACTCTGTGTGGCATTGTCAGTGGTTGTCAAACTTTCCTCTCGTAGACCCTGTAGCTCTATGTTTCTCTCTTAGGGGGTAGAAATAACAGTGAATTCAAGATTATGATTGTTAATGTTTCAAGAAAATAAAAATAAACTTATTATTTTATGAATAGCCCAAATCAGTGGTTATTTAGACTACTAAAAAGACACACTAAAAACGAGAATTGAACTGTGTACAAAAGTGAAATATTGTAGATTAAACACAGAGGCTGACAAGGAGCTCTAGACCCCTTGTAAAAATTGTACAGAGTACAAAACTCGTGTCTTCGTCAAGTCTAAAATTTAGCAACAGTGTATAGTGTGTCAAGGAAGCTCCGGTCGTAGGAGAGCTCACTCCAGTCAAGCCAGAGTTTGTGTGAGGCCATACTCTCAGTGTAACGGAGAGAGCTAAGTAAGGAGTAGGGGAGCAGAGGCAAAATTTACCAGGGAACAGTAGGCTGAAGGCGGTTTACAAACCAAAGGAGAGAAGCACATTCTGAGTTTGAAAAAAATATGACAAAAATAAAAATCTAGTATAAAAAAGTCTTAAAATTGATTAGGTAGACAACAAACATAAACATAAGTATAACCATAGATAAAGCATATAATCTATGGTATAACCATGTGTAACTCAATATTGAAGGCATAAACAAAACTGTTTCATACTGCTCACAAAAATGAATCCTTTCCAATCATGAAGAGTTTGTTTATTAAATTCCTGAGCTCTTTGTATTAGTAACCTAGCTAATCATCCACCAATGTTCAGTTCTGTTCTTCAGGTTCAGAAGGGGTTCTCCGCTTTGGGTTCAAAAGCTGGTTTCAAAGTCGCCTTTAACTTTATAGTTTTTATTTACTTAGCGATTATATCATGTTACTTTGAGGTTAACGGAAGGGGAGGAAAATAATTCAAAAAATACCATCCCAGGAACACTTTTTATTTTTTACTAATAATTTGGAAACTTTCTTAGCCTATTTTATTTTATTTTTTTTATTCTTGCTGCTTAGGATTTTAAAATATTACTAATATTACAATGACTTGTGTATCGACTAAGTAATAAAATATTGATGATAAAAGTGTATGACATTAGGGAAAGAACTTTATAGCTGCTGCAGAAACTTAATAGACTGAAAATACATCAGAAAATATAAACTCTGATTTCTGACTATGTTAGATTTATAATTTCAATTTTTATATAAAATTTTTCCTTTTTTTATTGGTTAGTTTGATTAATTTTCACTGCTGCTGGCCGTTTTCATTTACTCATTTACCAGTAATTTATTTGTAGTTTTGCCAATTAAATTTTGACCAATTAACTTGTGAAACAAAAAATACTCCATACTTCATTACACTCACTATTTTGTAACTTCGCAGTTTTACCACAAGATTTTTTATGTAAATTTTTAGGAGTAGACTACTGGATATCAATTCAGTGTTTATTCTTTAATTATTATTATTATCATTGAATACAAAAAATAACACTATTTTGCATTAAGTACGGTATTGAGTTTATTTTTATTTAATAATACTCTTTGTGGACACTATTTTTATTCAGCCTACATCTCTGTTTATGCATTATGATTTATAATACCTAATAAATTACTCTTGAAGTTTACAATAAACAACTTTATTATGGTAGTGTAAAAGAATATAATATTTTTAAATTTAATATTTCAACAGTAATATAATACCGAATTACTTAGGGTATTGTATCAAACTTAATAACTATAGATCTGTTCCTGGCTTTTAGAAAAATAATTTTGATTCAGTTATATACAGGGTGTCTTTAAAGTCCACCATAAAACTTCATAATATGACTAATTGGGTAAAATAAGAAAAAAAGTTCCTATGAAGGTATGTCCTAAAATGCATATTTACCCAGATATCCGCCATTTTGTTTTTTCCACTTAATAATTTTTATTTCGGTGGCGGATTTATCTAGGAACTTCATATTTGGCATGGATCTTTATAATACTAATGTGCATTTCCATAATAAAAATTATTTTTTTTCCGATGCATATTTTCAAAATGGCGGCCATTTTAAATTTTTAAACTCAAATATCTCAAAAACGGTAAATTTTAAAAAAATATTACAAGAGACAAAAAAGTTGACAAATTAAATTATCTAATCAACCAAACCAAGTTTGTAAAGATCTGCCAACAAATAACTGAGTTGTTGAGATTTTTCTCTTAAAATAACCTAAATTGGCATTAGTCATAGCGCAAAATCAGTGTTTTTCTGCAGAAAAAGTACAACAACTCCGTTATTTGTGGTCGGTTCTTTACAAACTTGGTATTACTGTTTAGATAATTTAATTTGTCAACTTTTTTGTGTCTAATAACATTTTTTTAAATTTTATTATTTGAGATATATGAGATATTTGAGTTTAAAAATTTAAAATGGCCGCCATTTTGAAAACATGCATCGTAAAAAAAGAATTTTTATTATAGAAATGCACATTAGTATTATAAAGATCCATGCCAAATATGAAGTTCCTACATAAATCCGCCACCGAAATAAAAATTATTAAGTGGAAAAAACAAAATGGCGGATATCTGGGTAAATATGCATTTTAGGACATACCTTCACAGGAACTTTTTTGCTTATTTTGACCCAATTAGTCATATTATGAAGTTTGGTGATGGACTTTGAAGACACCCTGTATAAGTTTGAAGATTAACGCCATTCAATTACATGCAAGTGATTTTATTCAAGTTGTTAAAAATAATTTCTGTTATTTTTTATACATGATTGAGACGTCTTATCAAATAATCATCATTTATAGAAAAAAAAGAGTTATTCATGATACAGTTGTAACATAAAAATTTTGTAAACTTTGTGGACCTGTGAGTCCACAACACATAAAAACACATATAACTCATCACGTTAAATCGTTGAAACGCATAAATCGCTTTATGTAAATTCATGAGCAAATTTTTTAATTTAATTTTAATTGTCTAAAAAAAATCTGATGTGGTTGCCTGAAGAATCATAAGATAAAATTGGCATAATAGGTAATTTAAACATTTTATTCTTGGTATTTATAGACTTATCAATAACAATTATATTACAAAACAAATGATTTCATCTCTGTTTCAACTGGTTCTAGTTCTCATGTGTAATAGAAACATAGATTATAACAAATAGCCAGGCATTATTTTTATTTTATAGTATCATACTTAGATTTGAGATAAAACAATATTAGATAAGAGAATGTTGTAGATTAACTGGAATACCTCTAACAGGGTTTTTCACAAGATGCTGTACCAACAACCTAGTCCTCAGCGGAAAAAAGAAGCCCCTCCAAAAGAGAACAAACTACGACAGTTTTTGAAGCGAAGCAGTGAACCCCTTCTGAACTTGCAGAATGCAGCTGCACAGGTACACTCTTAATATGGAGAAGTTATCTCTAATTTTATATTTTAAATCCGTTCTTAGTCAAGATTAAATATTTATAGAATAGGGCTACATACAATTTTGTATAGAAAACTAATTTTTATAGTATAGTATAGTCACTGAATTAAACTACAAGACTTATAGCAATGCTTTTTTCCTTGAAATATGTGCATGTTTGTTTATATCTGTCAAACTGTTGAGTGTGAAAATATGGAAAACCCTATAAACTTCCAAAAAGAATAACAATTCATAGATGTGACTGTTTCTAAATGTAATGTGTACAAGAATGGTACTTGTTTATCGATAGTGGAAGATGGGAAATAGTCTCCTGGATGTTGTGGGTCCGTTTGTTTTGTCTACTTATTAAAATATTTATAAATGTGCTAATACAATATACAAGAATGAAGTTAGTGTTACAGTAGTACAGTAATATTTTGTAGAATACTCTGTTATAAGACGTAAACATAAAACAACAAGAGATTTTTGCATAACTTTTATTTTTATCTATACAATATAAATAAACTTCTTTTGCATTTACAGGTTAATATGTTATAATCCACAGAACTTTTTTCAATTAGTAAACAAAGGGTTTAAATCTAAATACATCTTTAGGGTTGTAACTCAACTAACTAAGCATTAATAAAAATTAAAACTCAAAAAAGCAAAATTAAGAAATAAGAACAAGAATTTGGTTATGGAGATACTTTTTTTTGGAAGCTATTAATAATAAAGTAATCCTTAAAATCCTTGTAAATTTTAAATCTATCATCATGATGAAAATTCCTTAACCCTTCCTGGGCTATTAGCAGATATATCCATTGAAGGCCATTTTTGGTCCAGGCTGAAAACGGATATAATCTTCTTAACATTTTGATTTTCTAGGATAAAGACGGATATATCAATCCAAAAATACGAAAAACATATGTTATATATATTACGATAATAAACATCATATTGACTTATAGACGGGTAATTCATTTTTTACTGTACAAGATTGGCAAGATTATTTTCCGTGACTTTTTCAGCTGTTTCATGCCTAAACAACACATGTGTAGCGCGAACTGACAGTTTGCGCTGGGACCTTACAGTGAGTGTTTGTTTGCGTTTTTTATAATAACGTACTACGAGTTTTTTTTCAAAACTATTATTCCTGATTCAAATTTGCTGAAGATAATATAAAAAAGCTAAATAAGAAGTGCACCTGAAGGGGATTTCAGATTTGGCAGTGAAAATGACTATAATATGATAAATGATTCTGGCAAAGAAAGCATTGAACCAGACGCGTAATTCTTGCATTTTTAGATTTTATTTTTTTACTGTTTTTAAGAGGAACTGTTTTTACTGTTATATTGTGATAGGAAGTAATTAAAACAACAAAATTAGCCCACAAAAATACTCAAAATTATCAGCATTTTTCATATTTCTTGATTGTTGTTCGGGGCGGTGGACGAATATATACGTCATACGTCCACAAAAGATTTTGCGGGCTAAAGACGGATAAATCCGTCTTCTCGAATTTTATTTTCCTTATAACATGCGTAAAAAATTATTTCAGTGCTAAAAACATATTTTTTATAACATATGAATTATTTTGAATGAAATAATAACATAACATTACAACATTATGTTTTGAAATTTGGTTTAAAAAATTTACGCCACAGCCCACCATTTAATTTAGCCCTGGAAGGGTTAAGTTTACAATTTATGATAATGCAAGAACATTTTTTAAATGTCTTAATACAGTGTTCTGTTAATGTTTTAACAGTGATTCAAATTATAAATAGCTTTTGATCTTGACGAATTCAAAGGAAGTCTGTTAAAGATCTGTATTTTAAGGTTTTTTATTCACACCATAAATAGTAAGTGTAAATACATTATTTTCTTGCAGTATTAACATCCCCTTAACCTACTAACAAAACCAACACTAACTTTATTCCATTTTATATAGCTTAAGCTTAGTGTGGCTTGGCATTGGTGTTTTATTTTAAAATTCGCTGTAAATAATATTAGCTGTATAAATAGACAAAAAATTTTTTAGTAATACCTTTAGGCAAGTTTGAAGATTGTTTGTGACCCGCTTACTCGCTTGTTAATACAATATTATACAGGGTGTCCCTGAACTCCCCACCGACCTCTTGAGGTATTATGCTTGTCATAAATGCAAGCCAAAATATCATATTTCCAAAACTTTATAGTTAACCATACCACCACCATTTTGTATTTTTTAAAGAATCATTTTTAATATAAGAACGGTTTGTTGTAATAATTTTAAACTTGGTATACGCCTTTTTGATGCAAAGGGTAATTGAAGAA
Source organism: Neoaliturus tenellus (assembly GCA_030545055.2). Classification (NCBI taxonomy): domain Eukaryota; kingdom Metazoa; phylum Arthropoda; class Insecta; order Hemiptera; family Cicadellidae; genus Neoaliturus; species Neoaliturus tenellus. Next base: position 77,103,810 of record CM061532.1, read on the forward strand.
AAATAATCAATTTTTTAAAGCTCATACAGTATTTTCAAAATGGTGGCTGATTAAAATCTTTAACCTTAAATTGCATAAAAACTACATAGGTAGCAAAGTTTATGTCCTCATGTGCTTTTAAGAAGATTTAATTTAAAATCCAACGATGTAAAGATTATGGAAATCGGTTCATAAATAAGCTAGATAGAGCAATTTTAATAAAAATAGTCACGTATCTGAGCTAGCTCCCACGCGAAAAGCGCGGCTAGGACGCCACTCAACAATGGATCTCGAACCAAAACTGCTCCCAGGGAAGTGGTAAAAAAGCGGTAGCCTCAGTAAAATTACTCTATCTCGCTTATTATTTATGAACCAATTTCCATGCAATCTTTATTTTGTTATATTTTAAATTAAATGTTCTAAAAAGTACTTAAGGACATAAACTTTGCTACCTTATGTAGTTTTTATACAATTTAAGGTTAAAAGTCTTAAACAGCCGCCATTTTGAAAATAAGAATACTAAAAAATGTATTATTTTTCTTCAATTAGATGTTTGCCTCAAAAAGTTGTATACCAAGGGTTAACTTACTGTATTACAATAAACCATTTTTAAATTTAAAATTATTCTTTAAAAAATACAAAATGGCGGCTGTGTAACATTGGAGTTTTGGAAATTTGAAATATGATATTTTGACTTGTCTTTAGGTCATGAATAATACCTTAAGAGGTTGGTAGAGAGTTCAGGGACACTTTGTATATCCATTATAAGCTGCCTCCTTTGTATATTTGGTCAACTATCTCAATCTTAAGTGGCTTCTTCTGTCGTAATAAATATGTGTTCATACAAATTTCAAAGAGGAATTTCAAAGCCAGTGGATAAGAGCCCTACAGTCAAATTTGAATAAATTAGAGATGAATATATATATAAAACACTTCTTCTGAAAAATAGGGTGAATGCTAGTGATGGTTTTTACCCTATTTTTTAGATTTAAGGGGTAAACAGGAACTCAGATAAGGCTTTCTCTTGGATGTACCTGCACCCTCAATTAAGCTTATTCCCTCCAAAAATTATTTTGAAGCCTAACTGATTTCAAAGTTTGATTAAACTCTAGTTTTGTAGAGTTTTGTCCAATAATATTTTAAAGATAAAAATTGCAGAGGATTTGATTTCTAAACTGTAAATTACAGTAAACATTAACTAACACCTCTGGTGAAGGTAGGGTGCTGAAAAATCAGCTCATTTGTTATTTAATGTTTAAAGGTGTGTACAGAAGTTAAATTAAAAGTATTTTTTATCTTGAAATATAATTTGGTAAGTTTTAAGGCTCCCACACACTGTGGAACATGTCAGTCAAGCATGTTGGGACCCGACGGCTCGTCCAACATGTTAGATAGTCTGTGGGCTCCAACCCAACATGCTCAGCGGATATGTTAGGTTGGATGCTCGGTTCAACAGCACCGTCTAACCTAACATGATGGGTGATGTGAGGGGACCGTCAAGTGCTTGTCTGACAATCATTGATTCCATTTAAATAGTTGGCTAAATGTTTGTGCAACTGAAATTACGCCCAACATGCTCAATCTCACGTCCATCAGTGTTTTTACATCCAAAGTCAGATTAAATTTTGGGTTTGGTGTCAGGACAGGTTGCGGCAAGTATGCTTGATATTGTGTGGAGGCCTTTAAAGTCAAATATGTTTTACAGTTAGTTGTTTTAAATGTTAAAAACAATCAATGAGATTAAAACTTAAATTTGTCTTGATATTTCGAATTCATGCACCAAAAACACATCATGGTACTTTACCTAAATACAAGATATAAAGAAGGGTATTTGAAAGTTTAGCCAAACACTTCTAGAACTGAACTGTTTTAAGGCCGGAGTAATAGTTTAATACAATTTTAAGCTTACAGCTGTTGATTAGAATTTATTCTGTAGTTAGTTGTTGCTAATTAAGCTGGCTCTTAGTTTTTGGTAATTTTAGAAATATTTCGCTTTCGAGATGTTTTTATTTATTATTATTACTAACAGAGTTTTATAAGTCCTCTTCAATATTTGTCCCTAAGTTTTAGTATATATTTATGTTCTTTGTTGACCATTATTATTAATGACTGCTTAATTGAAGGAAATGCTATTTTGTGTAACCAGTTACTTAACTTATGCATAAATTTAAAACCATGAGAACTCCTGTGACCAGATGAGACGTTTGAATGTGTTGTGTGTTATTCTAGCGAAGTTATGCCCAGCAGCTGACGCCCATTCAAGAGGTAACCTGTAACGTTTGATAATCATCTTTTCATAATTTCTCATCAGTTTCTCTTTTCCATTACACAAATTTTCGAGTTATTTGTAATATTGAAGGCTAGGCACACTTTATAGGTCCAACAACAGTACCTGATTTATGCTCTTAAAAGTTTGTATAAGCCTAAACAATTACCTTTAAAGGAAAATTATGTCTATTTAGATCATCCTGTTTTAGTATTTTCTTAGAGGACGACAACATCACATATTAACATTAATCTATCATTTTTTTAACCGTCCAAGCAACTATGATGAAACCAAACAAAGATTTCCGACAGTTTTAACTGATTAACAATGGATGGGATTATGTACCTTATTTACTGGCGATTTTGGTATACAGTCATAATCTTGTGACTTATTTATACTTTGAAAGAAAAAAAATTAATTGATTATTGATTATCCAAACCGCAAGTCCATCAAAAATATTTTTTAGCCATATTACATAAGCAAAACTATAATGATAGATTATTAAGCACTGTTTTTATCTTAATGGGACAGTTACTATTTTTGAACCACAGCAAAAGAATCTCTGTTACACTTTGGTGTGTGAGGTGGTGAGGTTCTACCAATCATTGCATAAATACTGTAACACAGCATAACCCAAATATTTTTGAAATAGTTTTTGAGGAAATAAATGTTTTACATTTATTTCTCTCGTGTACTTTTTCAATACCCATACCATTTATTGCTGCATCCATTTTATTATTACTTCACAGTCTTTGATGGCTTTTGCTGCGGAATGCTAATTGCTTGTTTTTTGTAATCAATTTTGTGGAATGTTGACTTTGTAGATTGAAATTTTATGTTAAGATTTTTGTAAATGTTTCAACTATGGTACCTTCACTACTTTTATTTTTGTAATATTTTGACGTGCAATGAATTTTGTAGTTTTGTACTTTGGATCTATTTTTTTTTCATCTGCAGTGCACTGTAATGTTTTACTCTTTTTTAGATCATATCTCATCTAACTGTAAGAAAATTTTTGGATATTTTTTGAATATCCGTGACAAACTTTAAAAACATTCTTAGATGAGTCAGTGTTTTTCAACATTTAATATAAAAATAATAAATAATATTAATCAGAAACAGGCACATAGCCAGCTTTCCCATTCAGGAGGGGATAGCTTAAGGTGGTTTTGGGGGGTTCAGAGTACCTTTCCCCCAACTGAGCGGGGAGTCCAGGGGGCCTCCCGCTGAAAATTATTTAAGTTTTTACATGCGACTGGTAGATTTGCAAAACGTAATTGCTTACATACTTATACTTACGTAGGTTATTACGAGGGGGTGCTTCAACCCCCAAAGCCCAACCCCCCTGGCTTACATGCCTGATCAGAAACAATGCTTTTTGCATCTTGATACTTTTATGATTTTTATCACTCTTTTTTTATATTTTTATCTATTATGCTAGGCTAGGGGAGCTGATAACTTAAAAAATTGTTTGATAAAGTAAATAAATAATTTAATTTATTCTATTTTGTGTGACAATATTTCTGTAATGTGACAAATTAAACTGAACCACGCAGAATCGGAATCATGCTTCATCCTAGTTGGCACTATATTAATATTAAATATATTATATAAGTGTAATATATTAAAAAAAGATCATCTTACATTGGGCAGGTCTGGGATTCATGATGATCATTCTGTGATGAGTTTGTTGAGTTTCTCATCCCGATAAGGCAAATGACAGTTTAGATCCCAAAACGTGAGGAAGAGCCAGGAAGGGGAAGATAGGACTCTGAACTACTTTCTTGATTGAAAGTATTCTCCCCGAACAAAATGTCATATTAATTATAAATTCCTGTATGCAATTTAATGTTTCTCGTTGGAAAAAAATAGTCCTATTTTTGGTATTAATAATTGTTTTTAACCACTGGATCAAGCAATTATTTGTAAACAATGAAAATCTAAGATACCTATACATATGGTATGAGCCACAATTTAATGAGAACAAATTAATGTATGCTTCGTGTAAAATGTGCTTTGATAAAACTATGTCAGTGACTCAAAATGGCTCAAATCAGCCGCCAATTACTATTCTTTACTTTATGACACCACAAGACAGCAGATTTTTATATTATTGTAAAATATGGGAAAACCTTGTGGAGATACTCTGTGGTTTTACTAAAGGGACTACTAGATAAATTATTGTTTTTCTCTTCAGCCCACAGGAATGCAGCATGCCACACTAATCATTGAGGAGTTTGAGCCAGATGTGTTCCGGCAACTCATTGAGTACATCCATACCGGCAATGTGACACTGCAGCCTCGCACCCTTCTTGGTAATCCTATTTTATAATACAAGGAGTGTCTATGGCAATGGATTTTACATCGATACCGAAATCCAGCGAATACATTTTGCTTAAACTTTGCATTTGAGAGTGTTACGGTCCGAAAAAAGTTTAGAAAGCTTCAAACCCAGAAAAAAATCATTTTGTCTAAAAAAGTTTATGAAATTGTACAATATTTTAACATTGGTCTTATGGGTGGCCTTGATGGCAAGTTGTTAACAAGAATACCGTAAGAGAAAAATAACAACTAAATGTAAACAAGAATAAGAGAATTATACTTTTAAGCAGCAGTTTTAAAACAGCTGTCACCTGTGAAAAGGTATAGTTGGCGTGAACTTCAAAGTCTGATTTTACCATTATACTATAACAAAAGTGAATTAAAACCAAAGCGCATGGCTCGGTCAACCCGGTACTTAGTTTTAACAGAGTTGATAACATAATGAAGTAGCAATAAAGTTGATCCTCGGATGGTAAAATATAAAGCCATTGGTTGTCTGGCTATTATAATTAATAACGCTCTCTAAAGAACCTGCTAATCTTTGACAGTAACAAAGCTACACAAGGCATCACACACATTCTACACTCATCCTTCATTCATATTTGCCTTAAAATACCCTCTGGTAGCGTCTGCGTCTTAAAAGCTATTTAGCGAATCCATAGAAATATCCTTAAAAATATTGTGTATAACTAAAATTTCATCAAATCAAAAACTTTAAAACACAGTTTGATACAAAAGTTATGAAACTGTATTTTTACCTAATAAACTTACCTATTACTGATTTAAGTAGTGTATTTGAGTTTATAAACAATTTTACCTTATCTCTGATTGGCAGGTGTAATGAACGCAGCCGATTACTATGGACTCGATGAGCTTCGGCGAGCCTGTAACGGTTTTGTGCAGACTTGCATCAATGTAGACACAGTCTGCGCTCTGCTGGCGTCAGCAGAGAGATATATACAGTACAAGTGCACCAAGACTCTGGTCCAAAAGGTAGCCTATATCAGTAATAAAATTTGTTGTTTAAAAATGTAACTATTAAAACATTCTTAGGGATAGAGGTAGACTTAACATTAGTTTCTTAAAAACAAAAGGAAACATTTGCAAATATTGAAAAATTACCAATTTCAAATAACATTTGTGAGATGAAAAGCGAAAAGGGACCTCTTTTCGACAATTTCCAATTCTTTAGTTATTGATATTTTTATTATCACCTTAAAATTCCTAACAGTTTGGTGCAAATTTCATGTCTCTATGATTTTTTTTGTTTGAGTTATGGACATTTGAACTTTCTCGAAGCGTGAAGGGCCTTTTCAGGAAAACGTCCTTAAAAAGTTTAAATAAACTCAGAATCTATATTTTTTGTATTTAAGCGATGATGTTGGTATCAATGCAAAGCTTATAATGTCCTCTTTAGGAAGAACACTAGTAGTTTCCTTAACTAACGCTAAAATTTAGGCTAATACTGTGTTTTTTGCAACATGTAGTACACAAGGGTATTTTCTGAAAAGGGACCTCTTGTCGGCCCAGTGTTATATCTCCATAACAACAAGAGATACCTTTTCAAGGCTGAACATTTACTGCTGCCACATTGTTGTTTAAATGTTTTATCCAATAATTAGTTTAATATAGTCAAAATAAACATCCTAATTAGAAAATAATATCGATAGTTTGAACGTAACCCATTGAAAAGCGAAGTGGGACCTATTGCTGAAAGATTTTGCTTTTGATCTGCTATTAAATTGAATACTCGTCATTAAATCAACTAATACCAATAACCAAATTTATAAGTTAACATTCGGGTTTTAAGTATAAAAAAGGGTTTAAATGAAAAACACACATTACAGTAAAAAAATGTGTTATTTAATTTTACACCATAAAACTTTTACATTAAAAATCACTACTGATAACACACGATAACCAGCTTTGAAATGAGAAATGAGATAAACGAACTGATAAACAACTAAATTCAAGCCGAACTGATAACACTTGAACAAAGACAGTGTCACAATACTCCAATCAGAGGCAGTAGCTGGGGCAACAGCTGATGGTTGCAACCACGATACCCATTGCCACCAACCTTGTACTTTACAATAAAAATGCCCTGTTCATTATTGAACTATCCCGCTTATCATTGATAGAATATTGTTAGTTGATAATTACTGATTAATTAATTACAATAACGTAATAACTGTCCACTGTTTAAAGGACTGTATAGGAAAGTCAAAGTTTTGTAACCAAAACCTCGGTTATAGAAAAGGTACCTCTTGTCGGGTCCGTATTAACCATCCAGAGGTCGCTTAAAATTTAAAACGCCGTCTCTCGCTCAAGGAGGTTTCCTCCGGGTTTTAAATAAATGCACAAAATGTATTCTAAATACTTTTATTGTTTGAAATAAAAACAGAAAATGATTGTAAAATATATTTCACGCAATAGCCTTGCAAGACAGAGCAAGAGTGGTAAAGTTAACTTAACAAATAAAATAATTACAACTATTATGGATTATACAAAACATATTTCACTTTTTTACTTAAAACTTAATATTTTTCAATAACAGTTTTGTAAAATAGTATGAAAATAGTAAAAATAACGTTTTGAGGTACAAATAAAAAAGCTTTTGCATAAAACTGAACTATCATATTATATAAAAAATACTATGACGTGTTCCTGCATACACCATAAATTAAATGGTATAACAAAGATACTACAATCAATTCAAATAGTTATACATGGAAAAATAAAAAGATACTTCAAATACAAACAAATCCAAAATGGCAACTGTAGCCTAAACAATTACAAATAACCAAATAAAAAACGGTCGCACACGGACTCTTCCTCCGGGTAACCAAATAAAAAACGATCGCACACGGACTCTTCCTCCGGGTTTACAAAACACACGAGGACGCTCACGGAGGAATCGTCCAGCACCTCAGGACAGCGCTCGCCAAACTGACCCTGGACGCTGAAAGCGGGATAAGGGTACGTCAAATGCATGGGGAGGAGGGGGGCGACAGCTACACAAAAGGACAGTGCTGTCAACCAAAAGATAAATATTTCCCACAACAAAAAATATTTACCCGGAGGATTCCTTCGCTTAGCGTCCTCTCGAGGGTTAAAATAATCAGACGATGTTCTGCTTTCACTAGAACTTTGTCCTAGTTCTCTAAGTGTCCGCTAGAATTCAGGAGAGACTCATTTTTGAACCAATGTTTCTTTACGAAGTGTGTTGTTGAAAAGGGCCCTCTTGTCGGCCATGTTATTTTCCCATAAGCGACAAGGGGTACCTTTTCTCAGGGCATGCAGTGACTAACAAAATGATTTATATCAACTTGTTTAAGCTTTGATTCGACTTTTTAACCAATATACGCCTTTTCTACACAAAATATAGATTAATAATCGATAAAAAACCGAAAATCGATGATTTGGACCGAAATTGCTGTATTTAGCTGTACTGAAAATTTTACTTTGCCGACAAGAGGTCCCTTTTCGCTTTCCATCTCACAATAAATTACTTTAGAGAACAAATAAATGCACAATCTGTAAGCAATAAAAAATAATGAATCAACCACCCTCATTGATTGTTTCAACTGTCTGCTGGTCCACTGGAAAGATTTCAACTCAAATTAATAAGCCAATATTCTAATATTGTTTCATTAATTAAAGCTCAGGTCAAAAGTAAAATATGTTCTTGTGTGGCACTCTAAATATTATATCTTTTTCATTTGTTATTAATATTTCTGGGCGTTCAGTTGTGTTACAGTTTACGTGTTTATGTCAGATTTTTATGTCCACCATCACTCGTAAGTGCATTTAAACTATATTATTTAAATTATGGTTAAGATAGCATTCACTATCAGGAATGCCGAGAGATTTCTTTTGGCTCGGGGCAGAGTTTGTGAGGCTCCCATATTGACACAAATTTGTTAGTGGGGAAGGAGAGTGGGATGGGGAGGGGGGGGGGGTGTTGAGAGAGATGTCACTCAATAATTAATATTTGAAATTAAAAACCATTGCTAGGACTTCTACTAAACATTGATTTTGTTGCCTGTACTTTCTAATTAATGCACATTTAGGAGAGGGGACATTTACCATAGAAGTGTAACCATTTAGTTGTTTAAAATATTGCTTTAAAAACCGCTGAAATTAAGCTCATTTAAAATAATCTTATTTCTTTAACTAGGTGCACTTATGGATTTGTATATAATTCACATTAATAAATTTAGGATGGTGATGTCCGTGTGCCGACATCACATAATCTTGGCAATTATGGTCCTTCGAACAATACTTTTTGTAGTTTTTTGCAGGAGCGCTTTCCCAATTCTCAACTGCAACGTTGCAGTTTTAGGTGAGAATGACGTTTTGAAGGATTTAACTAAAAGTAAAAGCTCATAAACAGCATACAAAGGAGCCACACCAGATCAATGCAATGGTTTTACTTTTGTCTGAAGGTTTTTGACACAAAAGACTAAAAACTATAGACCATATAAGTGTTTAATAGTCAGTGCTAAAATATTGTATAATATAGTTCTTTGCTACACTTTATAATCTTTCCCCTTAAAAAACTGAAACAAGTCATGGTTAGGCTACGGCCACACATGGCGACTTAGTCGCCGCGACACAATCGCCGCGACAAAGAAAAAAAGTGTGATACATTGAATCAAGTGAAGGCGGCCACACAAGGTGACGCACAACAAGCGACAGCAAATCGAACACGTTTGGTAGCGTTTTCTGTTCGTGACGACAGGTGACGACAAATACGTTCCCCATGTTATCTTACGGAGCTGGCCACACTTGGCGACCTGTCGCTACAGTGTCTATCACCTGTAACCAATCAGATAAATACTGCAGGCCTATCAAACTTGTTTGTTTTCAAGCTAGTTTCTCCCAAAAATTTCCAAGAAGTAGTTACCGAGTTCGGCGTAGGCTACATCCCGAGACAATAGTATCATTGTGCTTCAAAGCCCTTAAAAGCCAATTGCATGAATCATAAAAGCATTTATTTATAAGCGTTTACATTACACAATTAACTACATTAAAACTACAATTGTTTTACTTCCTGGTATCAAGTTGTTATCGATCATCAAAGCCATGATCAGAGAGTATGCCTAGTTAAAACGCTAAATAGAAATTAGAAATGCGCTTAACTACCTATACCCATAAATTATTATTTCTTTAAACATTGATATTTATTTTGTAAGCTTATAACAACTTTTTTGAACTTTTGCTTATGCTTCTAAATATATCTAAAAACTAATGACATTCCTCAACAATTTTATTGTGATAAGAAATTCTGTTAATCTCTACAGCATCTTTTTTCCTTATAAATAAAATAGTTTTTTACCCGGCGATAAAAACTTTCATGTGTGGAATGGACTGGCTTATTAAAACAAACTATTTAACAGTATGCATACAGTTCTTCTGGTGGGATTGCAAGACGCCATCTCATATCCTTTTCCAAAACTCCATCCTGGACTTACGATAAGAGCTCGTCGAATGACAATGAACTCATACAAAAATAAGATAATAATTTGACCTTATCATTCCTGAGACGAGACAGCTCATTATTGTGTGAAATTGTCCGTGCTGTAGTCTCACTAATGGGATGAATCCAAAACCTTCTTTTCTTATTCTTTTTTTTTAATAATTTATGCTTGGATGGCAAGCAGGAGTAGGTGGTCATCGTCCAAACTCATTGAAGCCATTTTGACATCTGCGATAAAACAAGATTAAACAGGCGTATGTCGCGTAATTTGGCCACTACCTGCAGCCTGGTACGCGGCGGAGAAAAGTCGCGGTGTTCGAGTCGCTACGACTGAGTCGCCATGTGTGACCTTAGCCTTAGTGAAGGGTACTTTCCAAAGAATACACTTCTAGGTAAGTCATAAAGTAAACCATGGTTATTAAATAAACTGTCATGGTGGAACCCCTCAAACCCACCATATTGTGGACTGATGCACAGTCGAGTGTCGAGTCCTTAGCGAAAGAATTATGTTTAAGGGTAAAATACTAATTGGATATTGTAATGACAGCTGTCAAGAATGTTTATAATGCAGAAAAGCAGCCTCGAACATGCTGAAATCTTGTCTAAATTCCATCTAATTGAATAAGGAGGTGTTGAGTTATCAGCAATCAAATTAGTTGGGTTTTACTGTATTTCTATGACGCAATATTAATTTTTCATTTACTGCACTGAAATCTAAACCGGCCACTCTGGGCAGGTGCTGGAGTTTGTGGACGAGCACGGCAATGAAGTTCTGAACCTCGGCAGCTTCACGCTGCTGCCGCAGCACGTCGTCAGGCTCATCTTGGCCAGGGAGGAGCTGCGCGCCGACGAGTTCACCAAGTTCCAGGTTTGGAAAATACATGTAACCCATAAAAGTAAAGAAAGTTTTATATAAGAATAAAAGTACTAAGTCTACAGTTACATATTCTTTGAAACTACATGAAATCAAAAACTTTTTGATCAGAATTATACCTATTGGTGCGATTAATTAGGTTGCAATAATAAAACGTCTTCCAACACTAACACTACTCGATATATTCGTATACTGCAATATGCATAGAAGACAGTAAGTAAGATTTTTGCCATTATCACATCTTTTAATTATATTTACTGTGTTGCATGCAGTTACAATATAAGTATAAATATATCGAGTAGTGTTGAAAGACATTTTATTATTTCAACCTAAGTTAAAAAAAGACATAGTTTTCTGAAGCCCAATCCTCAATGAACACAAATTGTATAAAAGTATTGTGGTACTTTAGCTTGGATTTGAGGTTTAAATAAAAAAATTATATCACAAAAAATTATAATCTTGAGTATTGGCAGAATATAATGATCATAAAGAATTTTTATCCCAAACTAAAAGAGTTATAAGGAGGTTTTGTTTTATTTCATGTAATTAATTTCAGGTCAATTTGGTCTATTCAGATAGTACTCAATTTAATGATTTCGTCCTTTAGAGGGGGTGAAAAGGCTCGTCTCAAAACATTATGCAGTGCTTCTGCTCCCATTTTGTGCTTTTACTTTAAGTCCGAATAAAGTGGGAGGGGTTTTTAATAAAGTTGGATCAGCTTTGAACCATTACAGCAAGTCTTTTATCTTTTATTTAAAATCTTTCTCACTTTTATCAGACTTAAGATAAAGCTCAAAATGGGAGCAGGTGAAGCACTGTAAGATGAATATTTTACTAGGGAGACCTTAGAATGGTTGTGCAACAATGCGAACTGCATTCTGATAGTTCTGGCAACAATATAATCATTCTATTCATTTAACCACCTCTTAATCAAATTTACAGTTGATTTTTTGTGAACGTGGCAAGTATTTCAACTACTTTTTTTGCACAAGTTAATAAAATTCTGTTAAATAAATTGGAGACTTTAATGCAGAATGAAGTTTTTTGTTGTAACCAATTAATTTATTGTACAACGTGGTTTAAATTTGAAATGAAGACATAAAACAAATTTTTAAAATCATTTTCACCCAAGTAGTTAGTAATGAGAGATTGTTTTTGTACAATTTATATTTGCTGTCAACAAATAGTTGCTCATCTTTTACAGCCTCTGAATTTTTCCCAAAATATTGCATAAACTGAAGTCACTGAGGAGACATTGATGACAAGCTTGCTTACTAACAGTGAAATGACAACAGACATAATTTATAATGCAGTATAATACTGCAGCTGTTAACTTTCCATCTGTTATGTGTGTCATCCACAGGCTGCCCTCATGTGGAGTAAGAAGTATTGCGACAGCATGAACCAGAACAGCAACTCACCGCAAGTCAGTCTCAACCAAGTCATCAGCAGTTTCCTCGAGTACATCCACTTCCACAAGATCCCGGCCAATGTGCTGATGAAGGACATTCACCCGCTCGGTTACGTTCCCTACAGCATCATCATGAATGCTCTCGCCTACCAGGTAACTATAATAATTGTGGTTTTTCTTCCCGTAGTAACTAGTCAACCACTTTTGTAAAAGTCAAAAGTATGATTTTAGCCATGGCATCAGGTACATGGCGTAATTTAAGAATTTTATTTGGAGTTGGGAAAATTGACTTTCACTGTACAATGACTTAATAATGAGAAATCCCTCCTCATTGTGCTTTACCAAATAAAAGCTTTAGATATAAAGATAAGTTCAAACTGTAACTTTCAAAAGTTTTTTATTACAATATTAGTTATTTCAAAATTATTGGGGGAGGAAAAGCCCTCCCCCCTGAGTTAATGCCTTTGATCAAGGGACTTTCTTAAAGTTACATGATGGAATTTCAGTTCCCTTTATTTCCTACACTGATATTAATTCAACCAATTATTTGCCACATTCTTCTTTGATTTTAAGAGACCATTCAAAGTCTGTAACGTTGGTCATCATCAGTCAGACTATTTCATATTAAAAACCAAGTGAATTCCATTTTACTTGAGATTCCAAATTTATATTGGTTGTCTGGCATCCAATCAATGTAACTGTTGTAAACCATTTCATTACCTAATATGAAGTATTGTGACAGTATTGCTACACTATTCATTTTGCAATTAACAATATAGAACAAACTGAAATATTTGGTAATTTTTTGTGGTTAGGAGGGACCTGCATGTGTAAATTGTGGAAATGAGATAAAAACTTGTTGAGCAAGTGCATTTGAGGCAGGAAAGGGTTCACAGTGTTGTAGATTACCGATGAAAAAGCACTTGGCTGTTAGTTACTGATGAATGCCTCTTTTCATTGCATGGGTGTTTTTAACTGTTCCTAGAATGCCATCCAATCATTCTTGAAGGTCCCCATCATCCATCTCACCTTATTGAGCCTATTACAGACCTCTGTTTCAAAGCTTCAGATAGTTTCACTCCTGTGCAACAGTTTTAGTCGAGTTACGATGAGGCATTAAAAACCCTCAACATTTTGCTGTTTCTGAAACTCAGGGGTTATTGGGTTGTATGGGGCTTATTACATTCTAAACAGTGTGAACAGGTGTGTGTGTTACTTAGGACTGTCTTCAGGTTCCGTGTCAACCATAGAACTCTAGTATGTACACTTAGAACGCTCAATCAAGGCAGGAAATGCAATGAAACTCGTTCCTGCCACTCTGAAGAATAGGCAAAAATACAGAATAAAAAGTTAAAGCTTTTTTGTGTGCGCTCGTTTACAAGCACCTTTACTACTGATTGTTAATGACAATGTTTTGAATTCATTGAATTATAGAACTATCATTTTATTGAATTATTATTAATTCAAGAATATATCATTGAATTCACTGATGTTCAATTTTTAATTCATTCAAATATATTCTGGTTTTGAAGTGAAATAACCACTGATTATAACCATGTTACATAAACTATGTAATAGTTCTTTAACCTTAAATAAATAATACAAAAACTTATGAGAAAACACAACTATAGTACGTTCAAAATTAATATGCTTTCAAATTGTGGATCCCAATTCCTTGAACTTTTCCCCTTTCTTCAACTGATCAGAATCTTTGAACATTATTACAGCTGATTAATGTCTCATGTCACTTTATGCAATTTGATTTGCTTTTTCATAATCAAATATTCAAATTTGATGTTTGAGATGTAAAAATAAGCACTTTCTACGGCAGTTAGGAGAAGTAACACAATCATTAGCGCTATTATCATTGACTATGTACACTGCCGTGAATAGACCTCTCATCCAATGCATTTAGTTTGAGGCAAAAATTTGGAAGTTTCGTGTATGCCGGCACCAGAGTCGCTGCCATCGATGTTGTAATTATTTTTGTTATTATTTAGCTTAATTTACAGTGCTGCAAAAACATTTCATCACAACATAAACAAAACCTCCATTATAAAATGTTTAATCCTTGATTGAGAAGAGTGGTAGCACTGACTTGCCTATCATATGACTCTTGTACTTCCATGTACGCCCGCACGAGATCACCGTCAATATGTTTCAAACACGCCTATGCTATGAGAAGTCTACTCACGGCAGTGTACATAGTCAATGCTATTATCTACTCTGAACTTCAAAGACAAAATTAAAGTAATAGCTAATTATAAAGAAAAGTGGGTGGTATCATATTTGACCCATATGATTTAGGATTTTCTCACTTAGTTATTTTTTCATATAACATATTTTTATCATTCTGCACGAAATCAGCCTGTTTTTTGTTCTCTTAATAGTACCAAAACCGATTCTTTTCTGTCCTAGGACTGAAAAATCATCTGGAGAATTTTTTAGGTCCTAGTACTGAAAAGTCAGCTGTTTGCCAAGTATATTACTATTGATTTATAATGTTGAGGAGCAGAATTTTGAAATTCAAACGTTATGAAAAGCATTGTTTGTAAATAACAGAAATGTAAACACTGCGTATTACTTACTTTGTAAATATAACCTCGAAAATACAACTTTATAGTTAATATTTTTAACGATCAAAAGTCTAATTTTCGCATTATGATAAAAAACGTTGTTCATCACTCGGAGCAAAAGTGTCTTTTTGATGCTTAATCGTTTTTAAAAACTCGGCTGCGCCTCGTTTTTAAAACACGATTGCGCACCAAAAAGACCCACTTTTGCTCCTTGTGATGAAAACTACTATTATTAAGTAATGTTTTAATGATTATTATAACATAAAACTATATATTTTTATACTGTTGGAATCATTAATCACTAATCACTAATTTGAGACAGGGACCTCACATAGTGGGTATTTTAACCTGAATATGAATGAGAGATGAGAATGAGTAGTTTATGCAGATTACAATATATAAGGTTCAATCTAGTTAGGTTTATGCTAAAAAAAAATGATTGCACTGATGGAATCATTTGGCCGTTGTTACCTGCTCTTTGTCGGCAAGCAGCAATGTTTTTGAAAACATAGTGAGGCTTCCATGTATATTTACATAGTTCCATGCTGTTAACATATTGTCCCCTTGTCTTATACTCGTTCATTTGAAGTGTGCCTCGGCAGAGAGCGTGTGTTGTGATTATAAGTTTTTGGTATAGCAATTTACATTACGGGTATTTAGTCTAAACAACATTTCTAAAAAAAAAAAAAAACATCTTCAGTGAATTGGGTAAAAATTTTAAATTAGAATATATGGTTTATAAGTTATTCTGGTAAAAAATGTTGAAGTTATGGGATTTGAAAATGAACCTTTTGTCAAATTTTATTTCTAATAAACCATCCTTAAGAACTACATCATATTTTTATTTCATAGCAACATACCTGTAATTAAGAAATAAAAAAAATCCCCAACAAACTTTTTTGTTATTAATAACAAATCAAAATACGCAGTTAACATAATTCTACATGTTGCAATTTTTTTTTTCAAATTATTACCAATCTTTTTTAGTTTGGCCTAAATCGTTGTACCTTTAATTTTGGAAAATGCCTTCCGCGGTTGAGTAGCCTAAATAAAGTGCATTTGTAGTGCGCCACTGGCCACACTTAGCGGTGACCGGAGAACTGCAGCACCTCCGCCAAACACCCTTAATAAAATCAAAGGAAAAATACAACTTTTATAATACGAAGAGTATTTTATGTCCATACAAATTAATTAGTGCTGTCTAATATTTAATTCTTTAATATAAAAATTGAGAAAAATGGAAGTGTCCGTTAAAAACTATTAGTTATAAAATGTAAGATGAACCTGGTTCAATAAAAATAAAAGATATTTTTTTATAGAGATGATGGAGTTATTAACCAAGGAATTCTTTTGTGTTACCTTAGTAACAAATTTTTAAGAATTCATTCAAAAGTTCCAGTGGATGAAATTTGGTTGATTAAAACTGAGTTATATGATTTATAGTCAATCTTGCCATTAAGTACATAAGATTTCCTGGGTTTTTATGGTTTATGTAGAAACCTCAAAAACACTTAAATGGGGCTGCTTCAAAATGAAAATGACAACTTGATGTAGATTCATACTAATTATTGAACTTGGACAGAATAACAATTAATTGACTCCACTCGGATTCGGGTAACAGGACTGAACTAACAGTGACTCATCTTGTTCCCTGAGGAGGTACCCCTTGTTATTCATACAAAGGAACAAAAACTTGTATTTCAGTCCTGATTGTAATAACCAATTCAAAAATAAGGTAATTTGATTTAATTTTGAAACATTTTAAAATAGTTTGCACATCAGATGAAGAATGTTTTGTTGTAAATAAGTAAATGTATAGAATCTAAAATGAAGAAATGCAGCTCAAGTTTTATTATGTAAGTACCTACAAAAAGAAACACAATGAAGAAATTGAATATATTTGTTTAGATCAATCATAAAATAGCCAGAATAATTTATTTTGAAATGTGGTTAATGCCAAATAAATTATGGCCAGTGTGACCTTGCCTCACACAGGTACTCATTGCCTACCTACCTATTTCATACTTCTTGTAACAATGTCTTTTATGAATAACTTGAAGTTACCAGAATGTTTTTTACTGATTTTGAAGATTCTTTTCAGGCCATTATCATTGTAACCCTCTAGGTTGATGTCCAGCTATACTCAGGGAGAAAGGTAGGGTCAAAAAAAAAATATTGGCTGATAATTTGAATGGCAAAGGCCAGGCCCTGTCTTTCCCAGATGGTAAAGTTTAATTAATTCCCGGGCGCCACCGTGTTGAGGAGTAGTAGTAAGCACAGGGTCCAACACAGAAGTCCTCCTGAGCTCATCGACAGACCGGGTATAGCCAATACCACTTTGTACCGCAAATTGACACTTACTCAATAAATTCAAGCCATGAACCATTCACAATTTCATTTCTATCTTACAGAAAATATATATCCAGATTTATCTTATGTTTCAAATTTACTAGAATAAACTTTATTGATTTAGCTGAGCAAAATGATTTGTGTTGATGCTAATGATCATGGTCAAACCCAACCTGAATCAACAGTTAGTCACCCAGGATGACAAAATAGTGGGAAACTCCATGACAATTGCAAATTATTTTTATTGTGATCAATTACCAACAAAGAAATTATAACCCTTCAAAATATCTACTGTGATACTCCCAGAGATAATATATAAACAGATATTTAATATTGGAGCGCTCCTTTTACCCAACTCAACACAATAACAAATCTGTAATATCGGTACCACAGTCACAAGTATACAAGGTGACGATTGACAATAGTTACACACAAAATTACAAGAAATAAGTATATGGGCTTATGATATTAAGGGCTTAAACCTAATAAGTGGAGCTGAATCTGGAAGGAAATACAGTTCAACCACACGAGCACCGATGACAATGTCCAATATTCAGTCCGGCTCAAGTTCCAGTCCACCAAGCAACTCCAATAGTTTCAGATGTAGGTGAAGTTACGAAGAAAATAATGTAAATATGTCACTCACCACACGTAGTTCAAGCACACTGTAACACCTACTGTCCGGTCTAGACCGCAATACCAGAAGCGACTCAAGGCGAAGTTGGTCCTGTTAGGTGTGGGAGTCCGAGGAGTAGGCCCCTGCCATCACCAGTAGCAATCACCCACAAGGGAGTCTCTGAGCCAATGTGAACTGAGCCACCATAAAACCCTAAACAATGTACCCACATAAATAGCCTAAGTCCTTTTTTTAATTATCTGTATGCTACAGTAAAATAAAATAAATTCCTTACATTTGTATATCCTCTTTTCAATCTAAATTTATAAACAATGCAATTAGGTTATTCTGTGTTTATATTCATTTTGTTCCACCATCATATAAAGCTTTGATAAAAGACTGTTAAACCCATAAATCATTGCTCAAAATATTTTAACATTTATGAATCCCATAACTCCAAAGAAATAAATTCAATACAACCAAGAGTAAAAGTAATTCATGTGAACATCCATTTTTACCCAGATTTAAACCTAAATTATTCTAATATATTTCAGTTAAACCAAATAAATCAATATATTCATCACCTAGACCATTTAGACTATTATTTATTTCATTCTAAATTCGATACTCTTTGATTGTCTGTACAAGTATAAGTCCATCTTATTTTTTTTTGTGAATTTAATCACATAAACAAATTAATTCCTTTAAAGAGAAATTAAATTTACATTACACGACAGGTACAAAATTAACCTACATAATCCTTTTGGATAACACAATAATTATTATCTAAATTAATATTTACAAAAGAAACATGGATAAAATATCTTATTTCTTCTAGTTTCAATACTTATCAATAGGCGAAGTATAATTTATATATGGACCAGCATAATTAGCCCATAATATTATGTCATATTTCTCATAATTTCAGCATAATTAGCCTACATATTTCTCAGTCTTAACAATTCAAATCCATTTGTTTCCACATTTTACACAATAATTATATTTATAATTTAACCTTTCCGTTAATGGCAAAACTGAACATGTAAGAATTTGTTACAGACATGTGATCGAGATGGCATGGCTTAATTTATATTTCCAAAGAAAATCTAATAATAGGCGCAAACCAATTTCAAGCAAAGACGCAAAACATAAGAACTACAATAAACAGTGATATTGGCATACCTCGGCCATATAAGATTATGGCAAAATCCACATTCAGTGCGAGGGTGATCCGTCTATGGCATCCACGGTGTGGTAGTCATCGATCCGTTGTCCACGATCCTTCCTGTCTTGGTGCAACCGCCACACTCCCCAGTGCACCGCTCCAGGTTGCGTTATCAGTCGCCAATCCTTATCAGCTGACTCGTGCCAGTCACCACGTCAAACCGGGTCGGCACACACACTGGCCTAGCAGGCGTAAACAATGTCTGCCCACGGCGACGTAATCCAGGGTTCCCAAGTCGATGGCGCGCTCATCAACTCTTAATGTTAAATTATTATTATTTTTAAATTTAACCGAAGTGGCCATCTTCGGTAAATCTGGGGAATACATTATGGAATACGAAGCGTTACAAACACTCCCCCGCTTACAGAAAATTTCCTAAATTTTCTTATTTTCGATAAGGCTTGAGATCCTTTATATGCCAGTTCCCAATTTGTGTGCCATCTTCCCTCTTGAGCTGGTAAATCAGGGGAGAAACCTTCCTGGAGACAATATAAGGACCAGTAAACTTGGGAGCTAACTTTCCACTGAAGTAGTTCATTGCGTCTGATATTGGGAAGCTCCTCTTGAGCACCCAATCGTTGGGTTGAAACTCAGTATGACGCCTTCTTAAGTTGTATCTTTGTCCATTCTTCTCATAAGCAGTGTCTAATCTCTTTTGTACATCTTTATAGATTGTTTTTAATTCTTCCATCTTGCGTCCGAAGACATCAGACTCCTCTGTATCGAAATCACCCGGATCAGCTTCAGCTTCCTCTTCCCTGATAAGCAACTCTCTACCAAAATTTAGAAACACAGGAGAGTAGTTGGTGGTTTCATGCTTCGCAGTCCTCAGGGCGAAACCAATCTTTGGTAGTTCTCTATCCCACAACCTGTGGTTACTACCAACAAAAGCCCTTAACATGTTACCGATTGTCTTATTCACTCTCTCCGCTGGGTTTGCTTGGGGATGCCTGCTGGCATTAAACAAAATCTTTACCTTATACTCCTCTGCTAAAGTTCTTACAGCTCGTCCTGAGAATTCCGATCCATTATCACAAACGAGATAGGCGGGGATGCCAAACATCAGGAAGACATCTTGTTCTAAATGTTTAGCTACCAAAGAGCTAGTTGCAGATCGAAGGGGAAATAGGAGTGTAAATTTGGTGAAGGTGTCTGTTACTACCAATATGTATTTAAAGCCGGAGGTTGACCGAGGTAAGGGTCCAATGAGATCAGCGGCTATCATTTTCCATGGCTCAGCTATACCTCGTTGACGCCCCATAAATCCAGAAGGTCTCTGCTGATCATTCTTCGTGGTTTGACAGACTAAGCAACGAGAAACATATCTTGCTATATCCTGTTGCATCTTGGGCCAATAGAATTGTGTTTGAACTCTTGAATAAGTTTTGAAAGATCCCAGATGACCTGCCATAGGCACATCATGACAATTCCTAATCACCTCTTTACGGTCGCCTTTTGGTATGACCTTTTTCCACTCAGATGAACCATCACCAATTTGAGTGCGAACAGGAATTTGCTTCCACAGTGTCTTGCCATCGAAGTGCCATGAGGGATATCTATCTCCATAATTCTTGACCTGACGAATCATTTTTGTATACCATCTATCTTCGCCATCTTCGACTACAGCCAGGGTGATGGGAACTTCGTCGGTTTCCACTGATCTCGATAATAAATCTGGGACAACATGTTCTTTCCCTTTTCTATGGATTAAGGTGAAACTATACGGCTGTAGTCGTAATGCCCACCTAGCCAGCCGCCCTTGGGGATCTTTAAGATTGTGAAGCCATAAAAGGCTATAGTGGTCTGTAACCACCGTGAAGTGGGTACTCTCCACATAGGGTCGAAACCTTTCTATGGCCCATATGACCCCAAGACACTCCCGCTCGGTCGCCGAAAACTTTTGCTCGGCTTTTGTTAATGTGCGCGAGGCGTAAGCTATGACATATTCCCCTTTATCACCATTCTGGCTTAGGACAGCTCCCAAACCTATCCCAGAAGCGTCACATGATATCGTAAAAGGTTTGGAGAAGTCGGGGCAGCTAAGGATAGGGGCCTTGACAAGACAGCTACGGATGTCGTCGAATGCTTTCTGAGCATCATCAGTCCATACGAACTTGCTGTTCCTCTTGAGGAGCGAAGTAAGTGGGTAGAGCCTGCTTGCAAAGTCGGGGATGAACCTGCGGTACCAGGATGCTGTACCACAAAATTTACGAACAGCCTTCTGGCTCGTTGGGACGGGAATTTTTGTTATTGCGTTCACCTTCTCCGGGTCAACTCGTAGCCCTCTGCTATCCACAACATAACCAAGGTAGCGCAGTTCATTCCTGCAAAAGTGACATTTTTCCCTGTTCAGGGTAACATTAGCTGCATGAAGCCGCTCAAACACTTTCCCCAAGACTTCCAAATGATGTTCAAAGGTCTGGGTGATTATAATGATATCGTCTAAATAAACGAAGACATGTTGCTCCAAGTCTGCCCCCAACACCGAATCGATGAAACGCTGCCAAGTGGCAGGGGCATTATGAAGCCCAAAAGGCATGGTATTGAATTCAAATAATCCCCGGCCAGGTACTGTGAAGGCAGTCTTTTCACGGCTCTCTGGGGAGAGTGGAATATGCCAGAACGCAGATTTCACATCAAGGGTTGTAAGGAACCGCGCATCTCTGAGACGGTCCAATATTGTTGTTACCTGGGGCAAAGGATAGGCATCACGTTTAGTAACCTCATTTACTTTCCGGAAATTTACACAGAATCTTTTGGATCCATCCGGCTTATCAACCATTACGATTGGCGAAGACCATGCGCTTTTTGATGGAGATACAACTCCCAGTGCTAACATCCTGTCTAGCTCTTCATGGACAATTTTCAACAATGCTGGTGACATAGGGTAGTACCTTTGTTTGATTGGTTTTGCTGTTCCGGTATCGATAATATGTTCTACTAAATTGGTACGTCCCAGAGTCTTCTTCTCGCCTTCCTCATCTCTAAACTGATCGGATAAAAACTCTTGAAGTTTCTTCTTCTGCTCTTCATTCAGGTGATCCTCAGAAAGAATACCCTCTTGTTTCCAAATAGCTTCAATCTGGCTAATCTTAACATCCGGTGCAAACTCCCAAGTTCGACTATGAATGTATGGTATGATTTGCATCTTATTCCAGAAATCAATACCAAGGATCAAGGACTGCTTTAAACTAGGAACAACAACTACAGGTAAACTTCTGGTTCTTCCTTCCAAAGTTATAGGCAGACAAATGTAACCCGAGACTGGATGTTTTTCTTTACCATCTGCAAGTTCAACGAACCGCGTAGGAGTTGATCTAATCTTGGCTGGAAATTTCTCCGTGATCCAAATTCCATCTCCCCCAAGTACAGTGTGTGTAGCACCCGAATCTAGAAGTGCTCTCATTTGTTTACCAAAAACCCTCACATCCAAATACAACCTATTATCCTCTGACTCAGACTTAAACAAATAACTTAATCTTATAGTGGCTTGAGTCTCATGGGAGCCAACCCGAAGATGTGAGTTGTCTCCCAAGCTCACAAGTTTTTTGGAGGGTGACACTTCTCACAGTCTTTCCTAAGCTTGTCGGGGTTACCACAACCATAACAAAATCTTCTTCTGGGTTTCCTGCAGAATCTAAATCGGTGTCCCTGTTCCCCACAATTCCAACAATCCCTCTCCTGACGTACATCCGTAGTATTCTGAGGTCGATGATTCAGACTTGAAACTTTCCCGGAAGTCAGTGGTCCCCTACGGTGAGTTGGCTCATCATATGCTAGATCAGGTTCTAGAGCTGTTGTGCTCTTCATCGTTTGCCTCGGGACAGATGCCCTCAGTCGGCCAGCCTCTGCCTTCCTTCCCATTTGACGAAGGTCTCCCAAGCTCCGGATGTCACACAATGCCAACCTATCATGAAGCTGAGGATGGAGATTGTGGAAGATTTGAGCTAGTTTAGTAGCCTCTGGAACCTCATTTGAAAGCCGTCCATATAAGCCTTCCATTGCAGCAATGTACAAGTCTATGCTTTCATTTTCCCCTTGAGTTCGGTTGAAAATTTCCATCTGGAGGCGGAAGTCGTAATCAGGTGTCTGAAATACAATCTTCATCTCACGTTTCAGTTCTTCCCAGGAACTAACCCTAAACTGAGCAGATCTGTACCAGATGAGAGCTTGACCCGAAAATAAATCCACGGCAGATTCAAATAACCCTCTATGGGTTATCCCTCTAGCCCTAGCGAGCTCTTCCACACGCTCAATAAAGGCTCCAACACTCTGCTTGCCCTGGTTGTCAAATTTTATACCCCATTTGTACACCGGTACCATTTTAGATACTGCTGGACGGTGCACTTTATTTTGTGGTTCAGCATAGGATTCAGAATAGTCAGTTCTTGGGGTGAGCTCATCAGGAGGACGGAAAATTTCTTGTTGATGGGAAGTTGAAGGGCCGGAGAGAACAGCAATCTGGGTATTAATATTGGATTTCCCTCCTTGTTGTTCTGTGGAACCCGTTGGCCGGACATCCTGTGGGGGAACTGTCTGATCTGATGCTACCTTAGATTTAGGGTCGACAATAAAAGAATCCATCAGACTTTTAGTATCCTTCAACAAATCTGATCTTGTCTTCTCTCTGGTATCTTCTACACCGGCAGCAGTTATAGGAATTCGACCAATACGGGGGTAAAGGTGCCAAAGCCTAGTAACAATCCTTTGGTATTCATTATCATTGCGCTCACTAACATATTCGGAAATCAGATTAGCTAAATCACTATATATATCCTTACAACATTTAAGTTCTTCATCAGGATCTAAATCATTAACTGCAGCATCTATTACAGGTGAATTGTTGGTCATTGCCCTAGAAAGCCTCTTGCGCAGATCACCAGCACTTCCTTCTGTCGGTAATCCACGAATTTTTAGTTCATAACTAGCCTCAACTTTTCTCATGTTATAAGCAGCCATGTTAATAGTACCCACTAAATTTAATAATGAACAACTAAAAGTTATGGACATACAGCAAAATCAATAAAATCAGCCAAAAATATGTAAAGCTCCTTATAGCCCCACGTCAGGGCGCCACTGTAACCCTCTAGGTTGATGTCCAGCTATACTCAGGGAGAAAGGTAGGGTCAAAAAAAAAAAAATATTGGCTGATAATTTGAATGGCAAAGGCCAGGCCCTGTCTTTCCCAGATGGTAAAGTTTAATTAATTCCCGGGCGCCACCGTGTTGAGGAGTAGTAGTAAGCACAGGGTCCAACACAGAAGTCCTCCTGAGCTCAGGGACAGACCGGGTATAGCCAATACCACTTTGTACCGCAAATTGACACTTACTCAATAAATTCAAGCCATGAACCATTCACAATTTCATTTCTATCTTACAGAAAATATATATCCAGATTTATCTTATGTTTCAAATTTACTAGAATAAACTTTATTGATTTAGCTGAGCAAAATGATTTGTGTTGATGCTAATGATCATGGTCAAACCCAACCTGAATCAACAGTTAGTCACCCAGGATGACAAAATAGTGGGAAACTCCATGACAATTGCAAATTATTTTTATTGTGATCAATTACCAACAAAGAAATTATAACCCTTCAAAATATCTACTGTGATACTCCCAGAGATAATATATAAACAGATATTTAATATTGGAGCGCTCCTTTTACCCAACTCAACACAATAACAAATCTGTAATATCGGTACCACAGTCACAAGTATACAAGGTGACGATTGACAATAGTTACACACAAAATTACAAGAAATAAGTATATGGGCTTATGATATTAAGGGCTTAAACCTAATAAGTGGAGCTGAATCTGGAAGGAAATACAGTTCAACCACACGAGCACCGATGACAATGTCCAATATTCAGTCCGGCTCAAGTTCCAGTCCACCAAGCAACTCCAATAGTTTCAGATGTAGGTGAAGTTACGAAGAAAATAATGTAAATATGTCACTCACCACACGTAGTTCAAGCACACTGTAACACCTACTGTCCGGTCTAGACCGCAATACCAGAAGCGACTCAAGGCGAAGTTGGTCCTGTTAGGTGTGGGAGTCCGAGGAGTAGGCCCCTGCCATCACCAGTAGCAATCACCCACAAGGGAGTCTCTGAGCCAATGTGAACTGAGCCACCATAAAACCCTAAACAATGTACCCACATAAATAGCCTAAGTCCTTTTTTTAATTATCTGTATGCTACAGTAAAATAAAATAAATTCCTTACATTTGTATATCCTCTTTTCAATCTAAATTTATAAACAATGCAATTAGGTTATTCTGTGTTTATATTCATTTTGTTCCACCATCATATAAAGCTTTGATAAAAGACTGTTAAACCCATAAATCATTGCTCAAAATATTTTAACATTTATGAATCCCTTAACTCCAAAGAAATAAATTCAATACAACCAAGAGTAAAAGTAATTCATGTGAACATCCATTTTTACCCAGATTTAAACCTAAATTATTCTAATATATTTCAGTTAAACCAAATAAATCAATATATTCATCACCTAGACCATTTAGACTATTATTTATTTCATTCTAAATTCGATACTCTTTGATTGTCTGTACAAGTATAAGTCCATCTTATTTTTTTTTGTGAATTTAATCACATAAACAAATTAATTCCTTTAAAGAGAAATTAAATTTACATTACACGACAGGTACAAAATTAACCTACATAATCCTTTTGGATAACACAATAATTATTATCTAAATTAATATTTACAAAAGAAACATGGATAAAATATCTTATTTCTTCTAGTTTCAATACTTATCAATAGGCGAAGTATAATTTATATATGGACCAGCATAATTAGCCCATAATATTATGTCATATTTCTCATAATTTCAGCATAATTAGCCTACATATTTCTCAGTCTTAACAATTCAAATCCATTTGTTTCCACATTTTACACAATAATTATATTTATAATTTAACCTTTCCGTTAATGGCAAAACTGAACATGTAAGAATTTGTTACAGACATGTGATCGAGATGGCATGGCTTAATTTATATTTCCAAAGAAAATCTAATAATAGGCGCAAACCAATTTCAAGCAAAGACGCAAAACATAAGAACTACAATAAACAGTGATATTGGCATACCTCGGCCATATAAGATTATGGCAAAATCCACATTCAGTGCGAGGGTGATCCGTCTATGGCATCCACGGTGTGGTAGTCATCGATCCGTTGTCCACGATCCTTCCTGTCTTGGTGCAACCGCCACACTCCCCAGTGCACCGCTCCAGGTTGCGTTATCAGTCGCCAATCCTTATCAGCTGACTCGTGCCAGTCACCACGTCAAACCGGGTCGGCACACACACTGGCCTAGCAGGCGTAAACAATGTCTGCCCACGGCGACGTAATCCAGGGTTCCCAAGTCGATGGCGCGCTCATCAACTCTTAATGTTAAATTATTATTATTTTTAAATTTAACCGAAGTGGCCATCTTCGGTAAATCTGGGGAATACACTATGGAATACGAAGCGTTACATCATATATTTCATTTCCCAATTTTCGCTTCCAAACATGAAATCGTGCACACACCTAAGGAAAAAAACTTTAGTAAACATTAAATTTTCATTTAAAAAAACACGTACAAAGTTTTTTTTTTACAAAATTGCAACATTTTTTAAAGAAAACTCCTATTTCCTTCACAATCTGTTGATGATTTTTTTTTTCAATTTCAGTTTTGTTGATTTAAGCAATCCAACTTAATCTTATATATTTTTAGACAGTCTCCATCAATTTTTTTTTTTTTACTACTAATATTCCAAAAATAGGTAGTATATGAGTTCAATACAGGAGAAGGTAAAATTATTACAAAATTATTTATTTGGGCTTGGGCCTGACATTTTATAAATAAGAATAAAGGAACAAAAAAGTATGTACGGTAGTGCAATCAGTAAGACATAATTAGATCCCTTTCAATACATTTGATATAGGTGATCGGAGTTGTGTTTTTGTACAGTACTTAGTATATTAACACTTAGGCCTATCAAACCAATGTGTTTTGAGAGTGAAGTTGCAGAAATCTTTTGAAGTTATTACAAGTGCATAATGAGTTTGGCATATTTTTTTATGGAGTAGTAAAATATCATATAGAGACAAAATAAAACCACAAATAGCGTCTGCTGCTATTCAAATTAACTAAATCAATCATAACTATATATTAATTATAAAATAAAGGTAACAACTAGGTAAGACTGTGTATTATATGGTTTAATTGTCTTTTAATTTTTTATGTTACTACATATTATTGTATTTGAAAATATAGGAAAAATGAATTCTAATACGTAATTTAAGGTGAACCATGTTTCTTTTTTTAGAAATTTATTAGAGAATTATCATAGATTGAAGCATTTACTAAGTCCTCTTAAATCACACAATGGTTTTAATATAACATGTTTAAAATAAATCTCTCAAAGACAAAATTTATTGAATTTTTTTAAATAAAAACTAAAATAATAAAGATATTAATTTGATGATGGGAGATGAAATTATTGCAAAAGTCATCTTTGTACGTTTTAGGCCTCTTAGTGGATGAGAATTTAAAATTTGATCAACATACTGAAGAAGTTTCCATAAGGTTACCAACAAGTATTTTTATTACGTAGAATACCCCAAATTTGTAAAAACGTCTTACAGTTGAGTCCTGCTAACCCAGACTAATGTGGACCAAACGGTGTCGGGGTTTGTGAAATGTCTGGGTTATCAGGAAAAGATTAAACAATAAAAATAGTTGATTTTATTCCTTATAAAAAACATTTATTTCTAGCACAATATATATAATACAAAACTAAAAACTTATAACCCTTCTTTGTTTAAAGTTCATTGTTGGTGATGGTGAGTTAATGTTATTGTTTAATTAGGTCAATTAATTGTTGCGGACATTTTCCATCACTGATTAGTAAACAAAATTCACGACGTTTCGGGATCTGGAATCTGATCCCGTCTTCAGGAGGAAGAAGTACCTAGAACATAACAAAGTTAGTAGAAACACGCCAGGCGAACCTGGAGAAGTCTATAGCCAAACCTGAAAACAGAACAGGCAGTTAAAATAATTAAATAAACACTAATAATTGAAAAAGCTCAAACAGTAAACTGTGAAAGCAGTAAAAAAAAGACACAAACAATTAAATTGTTAAATTGTCCCCTGTGCTGTCTCCTGATTGGTGCTGTATATTTTTCCAATTTAATTGTTTGTGTCTTGTTTTTTGACTGCTTTCGCAGTTTACTGTTTGAGCTTTTTCAATTATTAGTGTTTATTTAATTATTTTGACTGCCTGTTCTGTTTTCAAGTTTGGCTATGGACTTCTCCAGGTTCGTCTGGCGTGTTTTTACTAACTTTGTTATGTTCTAGGTACTTCTTCTACCTGAAGACTTGATCAGATTCCAGATCCCGAAACGACGTGAATTTTGTTTACTAATCAGTTATACCCCTTATATTAAAATGAACTTCAAGAAAAACAAAAACTTTTTTGTAGGCTCAGACCGATGCCATAGAATTTACTGCCTTGGAACCCAATGCACTTAAATGTTCTGGCAGGCTTTCCGAGTTATCTAGAATTTTGGGTTATCGACGTCTGACCGGGTTTGCAGGACTCTACTGTACTAAATGTATACCATTCGTTATTTATTCCACATTGGAAAATACTTAATTTCACTGTAAACCACAAAATAAAATAATTCACGTTTTATTCAAAAAATAAAGACAAAAGTGTTTGCCATTAACAGATACATCTGTTTAAAAATAATATAACGATTCAAAGTTATAACGTTAATGTTTTTTTGACAGGCCCAAGCCTCGGATGAAACTCACTCGAGCTCTAATTCTGACATTTAAAAACCGACTCCTCACGGCTACCTCAGGTAGGCCTAAATCATAATTTTAAAATATATAGGGTCCTCGATCTTTTCTTTGTTAAAATTCAATAGGCCTAATGATCTTTATAAATAAATTCTAAATCCGTAAAGTAACCAATTAATATTCTCAATTAAATTTAAAATTCATTACCGTACCGTATTCCATAATTCACTCTTATATTCTTTTATTTTTATTTTTCATCACTTGTTCAAAAAATTTATTAATTAAAGGTCAATTTAAACAATTAGTGTTTGATGTAAGTTTTTATTTGAATAGTTTGCAGAGCTATCCATAAAATAACTTATGATTTTCTGTAGAGCTGAAATGCTTAGGGCTAGTGGCACAATTCTGATGTTTGCATTGACTAAATAACAATAAGGAAGATATGTAAACAACGTCTTTTTCACCCATGATGGAGAAACATTGCCTGTTAAAAGATAGTTGTTCTCCTGACAGGGTAGGCTGGTTAAAGCGATGGCCGGTTAAGAGGGAGTCGACTTTTCATTCTGTTTCTAGAAATACTGCCGTTGATTTTTGCACTAAATTGATTTTAATATTTCAGTTATCTTGTATAATCAGGCCATAAGAGTAAATTTCTGCAAAGGGTTAAAAAAATTACTAAAAATAACTAGGCTTTTACACAAAAAATTATAAGTCCAATCCTAAAAATAACATTACCCCACCTTCCTTGCATTAATGACATTTTCAAAGTAATGTATACATTTAAGTTTTCTCTATTTTAGTCTGGAGAATGAAGGAAAACTCAACAGAATAAAGCATCTATTTATCCGCTAAAATTACTTACGTTCACTTCTGAATTTTTAAGGTCAGTTTAGTTTGATTTTATACAACTTAATTGTACATAAATAAATAAAGGTCAATAGAGACTTTCATCATAAAAAAATTAAGAGTTTATTCCGTAGTTATTTTCAATACCACAAAAGTCATCATCAAATTTAATTAACACCATGCCCAGCTGAAAATGTTGGTGTCAACCCTTAAATATTTTAAAATTTTGTAAATTGTTGTTATCATTTTTAAATTTGGTGCTAGACATTTTGACTTAGGTTTAAACCTGCTAAATTGGGATTGACTGACTTTTATAGAGAAGAAAATATTAGAAGTTCCCATAGCTAGTGGTTGTCTTAAGATGTGTCTTAGAATGAAGCTGTCCACCACCTTTATTCATTAGCTTAATGTTTCAGCAAAAATATTTTTGCCTCTAGTCTAAAAGGTATTCTTCAAAATAACTTTTAATTAAAAAATTATAAATGTTTATGTTTTAAAAAAATCTTTATAAGTTTTAAGTTATTTAAATTAAATTTGTAGTTTTAATTTTTTAGATCTTAACTACAGTTAGTTGCGGCTACAGAATCAGGCGGGTGAAAGATTTTACAACATTGCCATATTGTCAGTGGTTATTTTTTAAACATTAATTTAATCAGATGTTTATATTTTTGTTATTTTATTTATCTGTTTCATTCTTTGACACTGTTTTTGTTCTTTTTTATGGAATTTAGGCTCAAAAAATTGTCTAGGCAAAAATGGGCGCTCAGTGTAGAAAGTTTGTGCATCAAAGTACAGTAATTATCCAAAATCTTTTGTATTTCTTGATCCCATATGTATCTTGGTGGCAACAATGCATTTTCACTCACCCGCCTAATTTCTTGGCCGACCGCTACTATAAATTTGTTGTTGTAATATTGGTAGCAAGTTAGTCTATTAAGTTGGTGTATTGGAAGTAATCACCAACGAAAGATCTTCTGTATCAACAGTTTTCAACCACAAAAATTACAAATTGTTGATTAGCTTTTGTTAGGAATTTGATTTAAAATCAGTAAACCTGGTAGTGAAGCTGGAGATCATATACAAAACCTAGTACAAAATATAAGAAGTTAATAATTGTTTGTTGTTGTACTGTATTCTAAGAAAGCATCCAGTGGATTTTAAATATAAAACTTTATTTGTTTA
The DNA here is from genome assembly GCA_030545055.2 of Neoaliturus tenellus. Classification (NCBI taxonomy): domain Eukaryota; kingdom Metazoa; phylum Arthropoda; class Insecta; order Hemiptera; family Cicadellidae; genus Neoaliturus; species Neoaliturus tenellus. The sequence goes on from CM061532.1 coordinate 77,134,760, forward strand.
TGTGTCTTACGTGTATTCTCTCTGGCTTCACCATCAGGTATGCTGCTTTTCTGCCACATTCCAGAAAAATTATGTAGGCAGGCTGCTCTCTTAGGTTGTCCTGAAATGTAAATTGAGTTTGAATTGTTTTAAAATCAAAAGTTTCACCAGGATATTGATGACATTGTGTGATGATTCAGGCAGACCCGTCAAGTGTGGACCCCAACAAGTTGTCCCCCAACCGAGTGCGTCGCAGCGCGCAAGGCCGCAGCATGAGCGTGCAGAGCAGCGGAGGCGAGCACTACGGGAGCAACACGACGCTCACCTCCTCCGGGTCTAGCGAGATGGTCAGTTCCGACGGGCACAAGCACTCGAGCAACTAAACCTGTGTTCAATCTAGGGTGACCATACCACCAGCTCCAGGGGTTCCCAACTATTAGTCTCAAACGATTTCTTCACTCAATCTTTAAAACGCCAACGATACCCTAAATACAAAAAGTGGAGAGTGTAAGGATACACAAATATCCATGTACGTAGCTTATGTATGGAGGGTTCACAGACCGTACTGGCAACCGCTAAACTAGACTAAACTTGAAGCTTTAATCAAATAATGTTAACCTTAATGTTAAAAATATGACATAGTATCAGATTTAAGTAGAATTGTAAAAATATTGAGGGTGTAATCTCCTTATTTTCTTTAGACAAATAGTAGAAACTTTGAGGTAGAGTTAAAAAAAGGTCTTTATAATAGAAACGTATTAGAATTTCAATTATAGCTTGTAAGTTTTTCACAAGTTTTCCTAGGAAACAGAACATGTTACGACCATATTAGTACATTATTAGTAATGATGAAATCAAAGGATAGATAAAAGTATTGTACAGTTAGTATAAAAGCTTGTTGTTAAACAGCCCAAATTTACTCTTCTGGACTGTTTTTTCTTTTTTATGGTAAACTCTCAAGAAAAGAGCAAATAATTAAATTTTTTATACTATAAATATAGTATTGGTTTGAGTATTTAAAATATCAAGGGTACCCATCCCTGACCCCTCAATACCTGGTATACCAAATGAAAGAACTAAAGCCTCTTATAATTACAAATAAAGCCTTATCCAGGATTTGTCCCCATGTCATAAACAATGTATTTTAAAAAATTTAAAACTAACTCTAAAAATGGTTGACTTGGGTAGTATAAAGAATGAATGTTTCTATTCAGAAAGTAAATCGAACAATATGAGATAAAAGAAATCTCAACTGAAAACAATATTTTTCTAAACAGTAAGGTGATGTATAAAATTTGTGTTTAATACAATTGTATCTAAGAATGAATATTTAAATAATGCATGAGTGAAGCTCATAAAATTATCTTGTTAACGTAGGCAAATTTTTATTTGAGTTAATCTTTAGTTTGTTGTAAAATGTTTATTCAAGAATTATTTTATTTTTAAATATCTGTAACATTTTAATGTATTACGGTATTGCACCGATTAGGATTCTTACTCAATTTGCTGTTGTGAGTTATGATGTGCACACTTGGAATCAGTTATGGCCACCCTAGAACTCTCTTTGCACACAAATTCCGTTCTTATTTTTCTGTATCTTTGAAATTCATGTTAACAATAAATCGTCATGATCATGGATTATGATTTTGAAATTTATCATACTTTACCTATTGCTTTTTGTGTGTAAAACTACCCTAGTTTTTTAAAGATTATTTTTGATCACTTCTCAACATTACGGTATTGTTTATTTTAACTGCTAAAGGGTAAAAATGTATTTGACATGGATTGTAATTTATTACAATTAAGATTATTTAACTCAGGTTTTTTAAAGCATTGTGTTACTATAAGTTATATGCATTGTTCATTGGAATGTCGGTGTTATGTGGTTTTACGATGTGGGTTCTAATACAAACTGTTATAAATGATGATAACAATTGAAGTTGTAGCACTGGTTGGATATGATAATTAGAAAATCAAATTAATAAGAATATAAAAGTCATTATAGGATGAAAGAATTTTATTTTTGGTATTGAAATAATTATATAAAGTTATTTGCAACTATACTTATTCTAAATAAATTCACGACTAGCATAGAACATTCATTGGGTGGTACGTTTTAGAAACATGTGCGAGAACAAAATCATCTTTAATCACTTAATTTAGTTTTTTCAAACCCAATAAACGTTCTAGAGAAAACTGCTCCACAAGATTTCTAGAACTGGTCTTACTGGACCAAAATTATTAGACAATACCATGAAGCTGGATAATGCAACCAAGAAGCATGGATGAGGATGGGGGTTTTCTAGCAGTGTGTACACACTGTTAACTTCACTACTTTGGCACCCACCAAATAAGGACCTCTTTAAAGACTGGTACTGAGAAGAAACTCCAGACCATCCCCTCTAATCTGAAGTAAAATGTGTAGTTAAATTATACTGGAACATTTTTTAAAATTAAAGATTGTATAACAACTCAAGACAACTCCAATTGATATCATAAAAAATTTTTATCTTTGTAAGTTGGCTGTATTGTATTATATTGTTATGTGTTATGTACTGAACTGACCTGAACAATCATTCAAAGACTTGTAGCCCTCGGAACTGACCATTTAAACAATGTTTACATCACTCTAAAAGGAGACTGAACAGTTGTAACTCATGCTGCAGTAGGAACAGATGTGTCCATGTGAATGACAGATCATCCAAAAACACAGGGTATTTCCATGTTGTTATATACAAACGTTTTCATGTAGCTTAAATTTTCTTTCTCTATGTAGGTAAACAATTTTAGTAGAAAGAACTACAGTTGGTTGCACGAGACGTGAGACAGCCCGCCACGATTTGTGCAACACCTGGATAGTTTAACAGCCTGAATTTGGAATGAAGACCTTCATAATGATTTTACTGATTAATTATAATTATTAATTCACACCATTTTGCACGAGATAGAGCCAACCTGCCCATATGTAGGACATATTCTGGGGGGCTGTCTCACGTCTCTTGCAACCAACTATATTCGAAGTTTTTTGACCTAGTCTTAAGAAGAAAGTGTTAATTCACAAACCAAGACACAAAACTATTTTATTTACAAGAAATGATGTGTGAGAACTTTCAAAAGCCAATCAATCCGAATCCACTTATTAATTTCAGTTAAATTTTCTTTAAAAATTGCATCTAAAGGAGAATAAAGTAATTTATTCATTCTGAGGTACATCTGCTATCAAGGAAATAAATTCTCTCTTTTTTAACCCTTTGTCCGTGACATGGATTTTAAACCACGAATGTTGACACCCCGAGTTTTTCTCTGGGTGTTGAAATAATAAACAAGCAGAGTAATCTAATACATATATTAATACAAACTAGGATCAAAACCATGTATAATCAGTAAAAGTATTAATTGCTGCAATGAAAATACTTATACAAAAACAACAACACCGTTATTGACACACAGAACTAATACTCCGGAGCCTAGTGGCGCGAGCATGGGCGCAAGCGATGATTCACGGAAGCAGCCTTCGTGTTACGTGACGTTTAGTATTTAACCAAAGGGGTAGTGCTCGGGGATTTTGGCGAGCGTAAAGAGGTCATGTCCCACATAGCAAAAAAAGCTTGATTCGAACTTGATTCAAGCTTGATTTTTGAGGCTGGAAGGTTTGATTCAAACCTTACCAATCGAGCCTGAAAACTTGATTCAAACTTGATTCAAGGCTCTTAGTCACCGTGATGTGAAATCGATTTCAACTTGAATCAAGTGTTTCATTCAATTCTTTTTCAAGTCACTTTCAAGCCTTTAAAGTCTTGCCTAATCTTTTCAAGTCTTTTTCAAGCATCTTTCGAGCCCTTTTCAAGTGTTTTTCGAGCCTCTTTCAAGCCTTTTTCAAGCCTTTAAATATTTTCAAGTTCTTTTTAAGTCTTTTTCAAGGGCCTTTCGAGCATTTTTTCAAGTGTGTGTCGAGCCTTTTTCAAGCCTCTCTCGAAAATGTTTCAATTGTTTTCAAGTCTTTTGCAAGTCTTTCGATTCTTTTTCAAACCTTTATACATTTTTTAGCCTCATTCAAATATCTTTTAAGTATTTTTTGTTCTTCTGTAGCTGATATTACACATTAAAGTGGAATAATACATCACGTGGTTAGTCTAATTTATTTAGTTTAGTTTAAAACAGAAATTAGTTAAGTACAAATTAATTAAATTAACTACTTAAGTAGGGGGAGTATCTCGATTTTTAAATTATTTGTAGGCCTAATTATTTGTGAAATTGAGTTAGGCATATGTAAGTTTATTCCATATTCTCAGTAAAATTTAAAAGTAATTTTTTAATAAGTTCTTTGTTTAGTTAACGTTTGATTATGTACTCAGAACCCCCGTTTTAAAACCATCGTTTTAAAGGGTATGTATGTGTTTGAGTCATATATACATTTCATACCTTTTAAAACGGGGGTTTTAAAACGGGGGTTCATAGTACATAATCAAAAATTTACTAAAAAAAGAACTTATAAAAAAATTACTTTTAAATTTTACTGAGAATATAGAATACACTTACATATGCCTAACTCAATTTCACAAATTAGGCCTACAAATAATTTAAAAATCGAGATACTCCCCCTACTTAAGTAGTTAATCTAATTAATTTGTACTTAACTAATTTCTGTTTTAAACTAAACTAAATAAATTACACTAACCACGTGATGTATTATTCCACTTTAATGTGTAATATCAGCTGCAGAAGAACAAAAAGACTTAAAAGAGATTTGAAGAGGATAAAAAATTTATAAAGGCTTGAATAAACACAAGACAAAAAACTTACTGAAAAATTGGAACAGTAAAATACACATCCGATAACTTCGGAGTCTGGTAAGAAAGTAATGGCGTTGGCCCGTCTCGTCCCGAAAAATCTCTACAAAATCGATGAGAATTCGATCCTTGGGAGCCGCGCACTGCATTGTGGGACAGCGTTGGACGGCTTGTGATTGGTCGGGACGTCGTGCCGTGAATCGGTATCGATTCGAGTTCGATTCGTAAACGTGAATATAGTTTAGTTGGATAATCAAATTCAAGGCTTACATTGCAATTGAAGGGAGACGTAAGTTCAAGCCTTCTTTAACTTTTTGGTGCTTTCGAATCGGAATTGATTAGATGATTAAATTCAATGCTTACATTGACATTGAAGGGAGAAACAAATTCAAGCCTTGATTATCTTTGGTTATTTCGAATCGGACTCGAATAGATTCTCAAATTCAAGGCTTACGCTGCAATCAAAAATCAAGCAAAAGTCAAGGCTTGATTAAAGCTTCCTTGCTATCTGGTGTCGCTTCCTGAAATGATGCCCGTGAGTTATTGTGACTTCAACGGCTACTGAACGGCAATAACGCATATTTTTTTACAAAAATTAAAGCGCCCAAAGGAAAACTTTGTGGTGTCACCAACGGAGGGTTGAAAAGAAAACTTGTTTCCTATTAAGCGAAAATAAAGTGTATAATATTTTCAACTTGACATAACCATTGTTTTTGCCTCTCATGCTATCGTATCCTTTTTTTGTCTCCTCCCCCTCCCCGTCCCCTCAAGATGCAAGGAGTAGTGTCTCAGCAATTGAAGAAATTGGTAACTTATTAAGGCCTATGTACGGTAGGCCTGTATTTAGTATTGTTTGTTATTTTTAGGTGATAAATTTGTCTTTTATTATGCATTTTTACTAAAATTATTCTGCAAACATTAGCAAATTTTATGGAAATGTTTAAAGATAAAAAAATAAAAGTAATATGTTAAATTAACAATAAATTAATTTGTAAATAATTACTGTATTTACATAATTCTGATGGCCTGTCAATGTGACCAATGTGAAGTTCTATGTTTGGAAAACATTTTGCTATTTATTTACTCTCTCCAATCATATATTTTAAGTAACTATTTAAAACTTTTTAAAATCATTTAAATAAAATCAAAGCGCACAAAACCAAATTTAAATTTTTAAATGGTACGAGTTGTTTAATGATGTATTTTTATATCGTACTCAGTTGTTTTGTGGCCTCAACTGGACACATCTGGTTAACAGAAAATGCTTTTGCCAAAGTAAATGTTTCCTTATACCTTGTGACAACCAAAAGACTGTTAGCTTAGTTTAATGTAATGTAATATCTGTTAGCTAGAAAATACTTTACTTTGCTTCTTGTGTATGGATGTGAGGAAGAATTTGAAAAGTTCAAAGGAATGATTTATTGCACTAAGGGTAGAGCCCCAGCTTTTGTTCATGTTCACGAGAGAACTCCGAAACTAGGGGGAAAATTACTTTGAACTAACACCTAAGAAGTATATATAATAAAACCATAACATTATAACACTCTACCTTGAGTATCTCTTCGTCTATAAAATGTACGGTATTAACTGTTCTTGAGTATTATTTGAGTTTTATCGAGATAGCTCCTTACTCTTGAGTACCTATTAATTCTTGTATTACAGTATAACTAGTGTACTTGTTGCTCGATATCGAGCAATTTTATTTGGATGATTTTTGTTGTTTACGGTTTTTAATCAGTTCATTAATCACTGCATCCTCCAAGGTTTAAATCATAACGTCTTTGGTATGAATAGATGTGTGTAGGTGGTGTTGGTTCTCACCGGTAAAAATACTGTGTTTACTCGTTACAGCTGTTAACTTGAAAATCTTTTATATTCCCTCATCAATGTTAATCAAATGGGGAAATTTAAAACTTTAAGGGCCTCTAGGGCTCTTCCTCTTGGATAGATCTTTACCAATTTACTCTAGAAACAACTTCTCGCCAAGCCCTATTCAATGACACTAAAATCTTTAAAATTGGTTGAAAACTGTAGGAGGAGTTCCTTGTACAAAAAACCGTGTCGTGTATTAAATATGTATAGATTATACTTGTCACAGTGAATTATAATTGTATCATTTTTTAACATGTTTCTTGACACATTTAATAATTTTACTCTGATTATTAAAAACATAATAAATAAAATAAGTCAAATAATAAAACCATAAAGCTTTACTAAAGAACAAAAATATTGAAATTCTTTTCATAAAACATATTTGGGAAGTTGAAAGAGAGATGCCGTATGATAATTTGCCTACCAGGATGACTCATTTAAAAAGAAAACTAGCTTATGCTATAATCCATGTAACCAATCATTTATTATAGTTCTTCTTCACATCAATTAATACCAATTATTTTAATTTATTATATAAATTCTTAGGTAAATACATAAATAAGGTCTTAACACAAGAATATTTAGATATACTTTTATTGTTTAAAATATTTTTATACTTGAATTTTGCTAGCTGTGTAAAATATAATGTTCATTTGTAAGCTAAACATTTATTTATCTACATGTTTTTAAGTGTATAACAGTAACATTAAAACTTCAAAATGTTGACCATAAGCAACATTTTTTATACAATTGCATTTTCTATTATATCTGTTATAAGTTTGTCCTCAATTTCTTCTCTCATTTGTCATTTTGAAATATTTATTTCAATATTGATTGCTAAGGATGTACATTTCTTTAATTGAATCAGTAGGAAATCTAGACTCAATACTGAGGAAGTATAAATTTATTTATCTACAGCCCTTGCAGTAAGCACCAATGATGATATTACAAGTATCGTAATAAAGAGATACTCTATTAAAACAAACCAAACCCATTGAATAATGAGGTCTTAAACATACAGGTTCTAGACCAATGCATGAGAGCTCAGAATTTGACAAAATTAATGTTTTAATAAAAAGCATGGAATTTTCACATAAGCTGATATTGTTCTATTAAGAGTCATGTTTTAGTTTCTCTACGTGCCTAACCTCTGATTATGTGTCATGAGGATGACATCTGTGCGGCTAAACCGTGTATAACGAATAAATTTTTTACTCGTTTTTTATAGTTATTTACCAAATTTAAGTTGATCATAGATAAAGTAGTGTATAATATAATTTGTTTAAAAACTGCTATTACACTTCCATGGTACTCATACACATCAGGTTATACAGCTTATCAAAAAGTGTTATATCGTCTCATCATGTTCTTTTTATGGCATTTCAGTACTGCTGCTATATCTTAAACATATAGTAGTTTCAGTATACAAACATATAGTAGTTTGTATAGTGACTCACGCCAATGTATACAGAACAAAATAAGTACGGACATCCTCATGGGGAAATGAGAACGCCGCCCCCAAAACACAGAAAGCACCACCAAGACATAATTTTTATTCAAGGATCATGCTGATTGGTTGAATGAAAACAGATGGCTAGAATAATTTTGCAGACGTTTGTTACTGTTTTGAATTTTTGTAAACAAATACGCTCATTTTGAAATTTAAGAGGTAGAAGGAGCGCTTCCTGTGACAATAGAATAAGGAGAAGTAATCCTAGCATCAGTGCTTTATTTTACTCTGGTTTTCGGGGGCAAAACTAAATTTTTTTAACATGGGATGTCCCTACTTATTCGGTTCTGTATACATTGCTCACGCTATGGGAAATTTGTCAGGTGATTTTTATCAAGTCATATGTTTTTTGCTGCTGAAGGTGCCTACTTGATTATCCTTTTCCTCTCATGAATGTTAACAAAAAAAGAAGAAAAAGGCAGACTGTTGATAATAACTTTAATGATTAATTGAGTAATCATGAAATTGTTGCTCTTCAATATACTTTATGGGTCATTTTAGAGAAAGAAGAACCAGGAAACCAGGAGTGCTCTCTCGTGGTAATTGTTGTCGAAAGTGAGGCAATAAGGCCACTTAGGTCAGACCATGTTGTGAGTAAATTTACCTACACCATATATTAACATATATAATTTACATTTGTCATATATTAAGTTTTAAAATTGTTGGTTAACTTAATCTCCACCACCATGAAAATGTATCTCTGGTCCTTTTTTTTTTTTTTTTTTTTTTTTTTTTTGTTTCCATGGTTTTACTACTAAATCTATTATGCACTTTATGTGATTGATGTGATATTAAATGTAAGCATCTAGTTTTTTTTTAATCACTTTTATTCCCTTTTTACCTTCCTAACAAATTAGTCACCGGTGGTAACTCTATTATACACACACTCACATAATATTACCGTATACACTATAGTGGCCCAAACATTCGACTTATTACTTACTACATTACTTTGACTTGTTTTGTTAGCTTGTTTCAAAAAAGTCCAATAATGAATGGTGAACTGGGTCTAGAATCGACTCTATCGGGGAAATGAATTGGCTCCTTGGGATTGTGAAGTGAGCTCTGTAACTCAGCTCCCTTGTCAGTTAAAACAAAAAACATTAGTAATTAATACTAAATAATTAATAATAATTTTCTCTTGCAGAATTGTATATAGACTGATTTTTAAATTGAACACATTTCAGTGACACTATACATTTCCACTTGAACAAATTCCAACACTAATGTTTAATATAAATAAATAATAATCTCACATAAGTAATCAAAATAAAAAAGTAACTTAAAATAAAGGAGATATATTCTACTGCTCCCACGTTCTATATAGGCGAGCGGGAGAACCCCAAATTCGATGACCAACCGGCCCCATTGAGTACTACCAGCCAATTTATGTTTTAATCGGTGTAGGTTGATTAGATGAACAATCTTTTGTATGCCGTTTTTTTATTTGTGTGGGGGAACATTGAGTTTTTTTCGAAAAAACCTATGTTTTATAAAGTTTTTTGAAAAACCAAAATTTTGCACAAAACTCATTCTAGTTTCAGCTATGCTTTGTATTTTTCAATGAAACTTTCACAGTTTGTTCCGTGAAAGATACTTGATGGATTACAAACGATAAATCCGGAGTTTTACATTTTATATACAAAATGTAGGGGTTTATATATGTAAAAGTAACAAAACTACAATGCAACAATAAAAGTCGTATAGACATCATGGTTATTTTTTCAGACATTAAATGATTGTTGAACTCAAAAGATCAATGTATGTGGCAGTTTTCTGAAAAGTTTCAATTCTCTATGTTTTGTATCAACGGAGCACCAAGCCTTCAAAGTACTCGGACGGCGCGGTGGGGCCAGAGCGGCGCGGCATCGAGTCGCAACGCCTGTATATACTCACCTGTTTTTCAAATTTATTACAACCCAACGGCTCGTCCTACAATGTTGGAATAAATTGCTTGAGTAACAAATTAACTGTAAGAAACATTTTAAACACACTTTTAAAAATGTATAAATACAGGGTGTTTCGAAATCTGAAGGTTACTGGTTCGAATCTCAGACATTCCAATTACAAATTTATGTCATATTTTACATAGTTTTAAAAACTTGTTGTAATACAGTTTTTTTTAACTGATTTTAAATACCTAACTCCAATTCAATATGGAGGATTTTATTGTGGACAAAATAATAATAATTACGGAATAGTCCTACCCTGTAATTCTATAACAATTGTATGAAAATTAGGCTAATTCTGATTCAAAGAGTTTTGATGAAATTCTGTAAGCTTTAGGTAGATATGCTATAGAACCATATTTTCAATTACACGATTTTTTTTAAACATTTGGTTTATTTTGTATATACAAAACTTAACTTTTTAATAGAAACATATGTCAAATCGTATATCAAAAGTTGACAAAAAAAAAAAAAGAAAAAAAAGAAAGAAAGAAAATCACCAACAAAACATAACTACAGTACTTGGTAGCTGGCTAAATAGACCCTACGATAAAATAAAATAAAATAAATAAAAAACAAGCATAAGCTATTGTAGTGAAGATTATTTTATATTGCTGGAATTCGACATTTAAAAACACAATGTTATAAAATTCAGAACGAAGTGTCAACTGGTTTTTATGTAAGACTAAATTAGACAAAAAAGGTTTAGATTTAAATTAAAGTCTTGTTTTTTAAAGGAACACTACAGTTAAGATTTCAAAATGAATCAAGGAAATCTATGTTAAGGGTTAAGGTTTAGGTATAAGGCAAAAAGTCAAAAAATCCAAATTGTTGATGGTTATGAGGGAAGGAATTTTTCAATAGGACCAAACATGTTGTCGATAGAACTCATAAAAGATTGTTATTACTAGACTAACATTAGGCCTACCATATAATTGCAAAAATATTTATTTTTAGGGTTATAATAGAATACAACCCCGTCGCAGCAGACCTGCGTACTCTGTGAATTTCCAACAGAAATCTGGTATTTTCTATTTCCCCATAAAACCATGGGGTTGAGTACGTAGGTTTGCCGCCATTTGGGTTTTATAAGCCAATGTAAGTTAGACCCTTCCTAATCATGTACATACCAAATTGTATCTAGAAATGTTAATAAATAAGCAAGATAAAAGGTTTTGTTTATTTCCCATAAGAATAACATGGGAAACATATTTTTGGATTTTCTCCGTAATCATATAATTTAAGTTACAATTTCAAGATACTAAATTGTAATTTTTTTTATCTCTTTTAAACGGTGTGTGTTATAATTACTGTATTTAAAAAAATTAAGTAAAAAATGCCAAAAACCCGTTTTTGACCTTTTTAAACCTCATAAAACCCCGTTCACATGGTCCGATCATTCTGGTTCGTGAACTCGTTCTAGTAAATGCTGGTTTACACCCCTGTACCAAATTTTATAAAATCAGAGGTCAAAAGTTATCGTGTTCACGGATACACATAATTCAAACGATGTTTTTTTCCTTCTGAGGACCTAAAAATGAAAAAAGTATCATGGTCCCGGGCTTAGGTCTCGCCGTGACTACTACCGTAATAGCGTATTCCTAATGGGGAAATTCGCTAAAATGTGTAAATTCCCGATTTAGGAACCATTAAATTCTGTCCAGGAATGTTATAAGTTGAGATTTGGTAAAAAGTAATGGGGCCAAAGTTGTAATAAATTAAAAGATCTTTGACTACGATTGGCTCCGATTTTTGTAGGGTTCGGTCGCTAGAGCTCAAAAAACCAAATTATAAGTTCCAATTTCCACCATTTTTTTTTTTTTTTTTTTTTTTTGGAGGGGATAAACTTTGAAATTACTAGGTTGTGGTATTTTATGTTTTAATCAACCACGTAAAAGCAAAGGTTTCACAAAATGACTACGTGTGTGCCTAACTTCAAGTTTCTCACTCATCCGGAAGGCCAAAATACTTCGTATGATGACCCAGTCAGTTACTTTCACACTTTGGTATAGTATGCAACTATTTATATTGAAAGGAAAGATATTTTGAGCCAACTTTCAAATTATACTTTTATTGTTAGTCTACTTTCTCGGTTGCGTAGGCCTAGTAACGAAGAAAAATCTCACTTTTTCTTATGAACTACATACAATGAATACAATTCATTGCTACATATTAATTGCTGGAATCACAACAATATAATAAGTCCTCCAACACTTCTTTATGATGTTCAAAAAATTAACATGCGTGGTACATAAAAAAATAGTTTTATTGTTAGGTCTACTTAGAAAGCAAAATACTTACACTCAAAATATAAATTAGAAAGTTGGCAGACATTCTGACCTTAATTTAATGTATGATTTGGTTTATTTGCAGTTAATTTTTTTACAAATATAAAAGAATTTTACTACAAAATTTTTTTATGGTTGTTGTGTAATGTATTGGCGTGGAGCGGATCACATTAAAAAACATTTATTAACAAGATTTTTTTGTTATACAATAGTTATACATATACAGAATATACCATGAATTGTTAACATTTTGAAAACAAAAATATCTGCTATGTTGAAATGAAGGTGGGTATCAAAACTCAGTTTATACAAAAAAAACTTGCATTATAACAAGCTTTAAAACTATGTAAAATATGACATAAATTTGTAATTGGAATGTCTGAGATTCGAACCAGTAACCTTCAGATTTCGAAACACCCTGTATTTATACATTTTTAAAAGTGTGTTTAAAATGTTTCTTATAGTTAATTTAGTACTCAAACAATTTATTCCAACATTGTAGAACGAGCCGTTGGGTTGTAATAAATTTGAAAAACAGGTGAGTATATACAGGCGTTGCGACTCGATGTCGCGCCGCTCTGGCCCCACCGCGCCGTCCGAGTACTTTGAAAGCTTGGTGCTCCGTTGATACAAAACATAGAGAATTGAAACTTTTCAGAAAACTGCCACATACATTGATCTTTTGAGTTCAACAATCATTTAATGTCTGAAAAAATAACCATGATGTCTATACGACTTTTATTGTTGCATTGTAGTTTTGTTACTTTTACATATATAAACCCCTACATTTTGTATATAAAATGTAAAACTCCGGATTTATCGTTTGTAATCCATCAAGTATCTTTCACGGAACAAACTGTGAAAGTTTCATTGAAAAATACAAAGCATAGCTGAAACTGGAATGAGTTTTGTGCAAAATTTTGGTTTTTCAAAAAACTTTATAAAACATAGGTTTTTGCGAAAAAACTCAATGTTCCCCCACACAAATAAAAAAACGGCATACAAAAGATTGTTCATCTCATCAACCTACACTGATTAAAACATAAATTGGCTGGTAGTACTCAATGTGGCCGGTATCTCGTAAACTAAGCGACTTTTTGGGGGTCTCCCGCTCGCCTAATAATGGATCCCAACTTTTTAAATCTTAACTTAGTGCATATTGTAATTAATACATTAGCTAATTAACTCTCTTTACTGTAAAACACAATGTAACCCTAACTTTCATGAATTGAAAGTTAACACTATTAAAATTACTTTTTCCCCCAAAATACAGAAATGCAGGAATTTTTATTCACAATTTTTTGCTGGCAAACCTGCTTCCTGCAATACCCTCCCTCATCCTCTCTTTTTCCCTGTTCACTCTAAATCAACAAAATGGTCCACCAATAGTGTTGAAGTAGGGCTGATCAGTTACCGCGGAGTAAAATTACCTTTTAGACGGATTGCAAAATACGTCTGAACAGTAAATGTACCGTCTAGAAATGTTACCAGCCAGAACGGATTCCAGCAGTCATTTAGGGATACCTCTGCCTCTGGCTGGTAACTTTTCTAGTCGGTAAATTTACCGTTCAGGCTGTTTTCGCAATCCGCTTAGGAAGGTAACTGATCACGCCCTACTTCAACGCTATTGGTGGGTTATAGTGGAGAGGGTAACAGATAAGATGAGGTATAGTCGAGGGAAATATTACAGGAAGCAGGTTTCCCAACTGAAATAAGTTGTATTTGGGTAATTTTCCGGTATTTGGGTAATTTGGTGGAATTTTCAACCAATGTTTCAGTCTGTAAAGCTTTGGTAGCAGATCCAACAATTTCAGATCAAAGTGCAATTATATAGCTATTTGTGTGTGTGTGTGTGTGTGTATATATATTAATAAGTAGTTTTTTTTATGTTCACCATTGGGATCTCGCAAACTATAAAAGTTACAGGAAAGGTCAAATTAGCAAAGTAGTGCGGAATTATAAGTTGAACAAAATGATGTGTAAGAATCCCAGATATTTCTACTGGTTCGTTCGCTGTGCTCGAAAAACTGTTTTTTGCTCAAAACTTCTTTTGCCTATAACTTTGTTATTTGTTGAAATAAAAAACTTTTTAGATAAAACTAAAATTTTACGTAGATTCTGAATATTAAAATTAAAATTTTTTACTTCAAACGGCTTTTGAGAAATGTTAGACAAGTTGATTATTTGTATTGCAAGTATGTATTTTTTTCATCATCATAAAATAGAAACAATTTTTCTGATCACGAAATACCAAATATGGCGTATTAATTTATCATAATAATTATTTAATTATAAAAAATGTGATTAATAAGCAACCCTGAAATGCCAATAATGAGGGTGCTTCTAGCATGCGGTGTAACAATGGTGTAAATCAGATGTTTGTAATTTTGTGTTTCATATTTTGTTGCTTACATTGTTGATCAGCTGTTTACCGGCATCCGCGGTTCCCATGTAACAGCTGATTTACACCATTGTTTTATGGGAACCGCGGATGTCGGTAAACAGCTGATCAACAATGTAAGCAACAAAATATGAAACACAAAATGAAAAACAGCTGATTTACACCATTGTTGCACCACATGCTAGAAGCATCCTCATTATTATCATTTCAGGGTTGCTTATTAATCACATTTTTTATAATTAAATAATTATTATGATAAATAAATACGCCATATTTGGTATTTTCGTGATCAGAAAAATTATTTCTTTTTTATGATGATGATGAAAAAATACATACTTGCATTAAAAATAATCAACTTGTCTAAAATATATCAAAAACTGTTTGAAGTAAAAAATTTTAATATTCAGAATCTACGTAAAATTTCAGTAAAGTTTTATCTAAAAAGTTTTTTGTATTTCAACAAATAACAAAATTATAGGCAAAAGAAGTTTTGAGCAAAAAACAGTTTTTCGAGTACAGCGAACGAATCAGTTAAAATATCTGGGATTTTTACACATCATTTTGTTCAGCTTATAATTCCGCACTACTTTGCTAATTTGACCTTTCCTGTAAATTTTATATAGTTTGCAAGATCCCAATGGTGAGCATAAAAAAATGAACACACTGTATATTAAATAAATATACTCTTTTCTTCTAATGAGTTTGAAACAATTTTATTACGGTAATTTTCGTCTATGTGGTAGACTTCATCAGATAATATAAAAATATATAATAAAATGTATAAATATGTTCAATATAAAAAATTTACATTGTAAATATTTTTATATAATTTATATCAAAAAAGTTTTGTTGATAATTTGTTTATATTGTACATATTTATACATTTTATTTTATTTTTATATTATCTGATGAAGTCTACAGCCGCATTTACACTATACAACTTGTTTTATAAACTTATGTTTGTAAAACATGTTTTATACAACTTTTGGTTTTAAAACTTGACCTTGTGTTTATAAAACTTTTGTTGTTAAACATTTCATTTTATGCTAAACTTCAGTCAAACATGTTTAACAAAAGGCCACAGTCACCATGAGTGCTTGCGACGATGATGTGGTGTTGGCTGCTGCCGCATGTGTTGTGATTTGCTGTGCTAGGAAGAAAATAGCAAAACGTCGCTTTTGGTTACGTCCTTCGTTGCAAGCTAGGAGTAAGTACAGTGGCAGTGAAATATTACAAGATTTAGAACAGGATAACTAAGATTTGTTGGCAGGGGAATTGAGGACTGATGGTAGCTTCAAGAACTTTTTAAGGATGACAAGTGCAAACTCCATCACAAATGGTCTACTAACCACTCCACTAACTAAACACAACACTACTCACAAATAAAAGCACGTGTTTTAGGCGACAGTAGGAAGCGTAGGCCTACTGACTTGATACAGAACAGCAGAAACAATGTTTGGTCAACAAGTTTGACGTTTTAAGCAGGTATCAAACATGTTGTACAACAAAAGTTTATAAAACACAAATTTCCTTTGATCTTTCCGTCATGGCTCGGGAAACCTGCAACCTGTTGCAAAACACGATTTTTTTGTTTTACAACACGTTTGTTGTATAACTTGTTTAATAAATTTCATAGCATTCTAAGGCCGGTTTCTACGTGGGCGACAGATGCGACGCGACGAGAGCGACAAAATTTCAAACCAATGTATAAGCATTGGAGCGTTCTTAGTAGGCGACAAGAGCGACGCTTTGGCAGGGTGCGTTGCGAGCGTATTTTGAAAATCATATTTGATCGCTGTTGTCGCACGCAAAGTGTTGCTGGTGTCGCCAGCGACGCTCACATAGAACGTGCCCGCCGTCGACGCTAGCGTTCACAGCGACAATGATTGTTGTGTGATATATTTATTAGTAGGCCTAACTGTTTCAATAACTGAAAGACGCCGGTGTCGCTCGTGTCGCCCGCAACGCTTGTCCAGGTAGAACACAACAATCTACAACCTAATGGCGTTACAAAGCGTTCCGCTGGCGTCGCTTCTGTCGCTCTCGTCGCGTCGCATCTGTCGCCCACGTAGGAACCGGCCTTAAACATGTTCAAACCAATTACTATAATTGGTTGCACAACAAAAGTTTGTAAAACAAGTTGTGTATAGTGTAAATGCGGCTTACTAGATAGACGAAAATTAATCAAATTGTTTCAAACTTGTTAGAAAACAGTATTTATTAATACCCAGTGCACGTGTTGCTCAACATCGAGCAATTTATTCTCATACAATACAAAAGTTACATTTAGTTCTAGATAAATGAAATCCGACCAATCCAATATTGTGAATATCAGTGATCAACAAAAACTACAGCTGTACGTTAACAGATGTTTAAAATGCTCAAACCAATCTCAATGTTATTCTAATGGGAAAATTTCAAATTTAATTTGTGGATAGCGCCCTTATTTTTGGTCCGATTTTCATCAATTTTTGGCGGAAACAACTTCAGACTAAGCCCTATCCAACGACACTAAAAACTTCAAAATCGGTTGAGAATTGTAAGAGGAGTTCTCAAGACAAAAAACCCTTAGCGTAGGCCTGGCCTATTAAATAAGTATAGATATTTATTTATCTATGTGTATTTAGAACGAAAGGTGTTTTTGGCTATTGGGGCCTCAAAACAAAAAGTAACATTGATCCCAGACTTAGGTCTTTTGGGTCTTACCATGACTACTGTAATAACACGGGCAAAAGAAGAGAAAATACTTTTTATTAGATAAACAAAGCCAACATTGCCAAACGTCAACACAAGACAAAACCAAAACAAATCAGGTTTCTGTTTACAGTCAAAAACAATATTAAACATATGGTAGGTAAATAATAAAAATAGAAAAAGCATCTAAGTAATAGATTTATGATGACATGACATCTTCTCCCCCACCGGAAAGTCTATTTCGCAGGTGATCAGCATGCATTTTTCGTTCCAAGCCATTAACGTTGATAATATATGAGTATAGGCCGGTCTTCTTGATTACCCTTCCTTCTTCATAGCCTTTTCCATTTTTGTTGAGAGCCTGGAAGTGTCTTTCGCGGCACCCTTTATCATGATATCTCTTCTGGTTCAACAGTGCCAGCTCTTGTTTGTGTCCCGGATCAGGTTGGAGTAGAGTCAATTTGGTCCTGATGTGGCGACCAAGAAGAACTTCGTCAGGACGACGTCCGGTCGTCGTGTTTGGGGTTGTTCTCAGCGACAACAAGAACTTATCCAGCCGTTGATCTAGGAGTCCGTCTGATTTTGAAGCCGAAAACCTCTCCTTGAAAGTCCTGACCGTTCTTTCCGCGAGCCCATTGCTTTTCGGGTGGTAGGGACTTGTCCTTATGTGTTGGATACCTTGACTATGGCAATATTTTTGAAAATCCAGCGATGTGAATTGTGGTCCATTGTCTGAGACAATGAACTTTGGTAGACCGAATCTTGAAAAAAATCGCTGTAAAAGAGAGATAGTCTTATTAGAGGTTATAGTCTTGAGGTGCTCTATTTCAACCCATTTGCTGGTGGCATCGACTAGGACGAACCAGTAGCATCCTTGATACGGTCCAGCAAAGTCCACATGAACTCTTGACCATGGCTCAGCTGGTATTGTCCACGAGTAAAGGGGCATTTCTGGGTGATTCGGACGCTCTTGCTGGCAAGGCTTACAGCTGTTCACAAAATCCTCTATCTGTCGGTCTATGTTGGGCCACCAGACGTGGAACCTAGCTAGTGACCGCATGGCGCTTATACCCGGGTGGCCTTCATGTAGAATGTCCAGAATCGCTGTTCTCAATGTGGTAGGAACCACAATTCTACCTTTCCAAGTGACTATGTCTTCTTCGCATGCCAGTTCCTCTCTTTTCTCATAATATAGACGAAGCTCTGGTGGTACTTGGGATTTGTCAGGCCAGTGTGGTTGAGATAAATACTTTTTTATCAATCTTGTGCAAGGGTCGGTTGCAGTTTCCTTGATGAGCCTCTTTTTAGAAACTTGGAGGTCCTCTAGCCTGAGGTGTAATATTCTAGATCCATAGCCACTGTCTTGTTTCATTGGTTCGCCTACAGGGAGTCTAGATAAAATATCCGCTGGCCCGTTATCCTTGCCTTGTTGGTACTCGATATCATAATCGTAGGCCCCGAGGAGTATGCCCCATCTGGTTAAGCGGCTGTTGGCAACTTTTGGAATTTCCTTGGAGGGTCCAAATATGTGAACAAGTGGCCGATGGTCTGTCCGCAAAACAAATGTTCTGCCTATCAGGTATAAGTGAAAATTCTTGATAGCAAAAATAATTCCAAGAGCCTCTCTATCAACGACGGAGTAGTTACGCTCTGAAGTTGAGAGTGTGCGTGAAGCGAATGCCACGGGTTTTTCAGATCCGTCCGGTAGTTTATGAAACATTACTGCCCCAACCCCTCGCTCACTAGCATCAGAAGTAACAATAATGGGTAGTTGGGGATTATAATGGACAAGATGATCTGTGCTAGTGAGTGTTTTCTTCACTTCTGCAACGATCCGGCTATCCTCTGGACTCCAATCCCACCGATGTCCTTTTTTCAAGAGCCGATGTAAGGGTTAACAAATACATTGCAAGTTCGGGATGAAACGCTGGTAGTAATTTATTGACCCTAATAACGATCGGAGCTCCCGCGTGTTAGACGGGTCAGGCATCTTCAAAATGGCTTCAACATGGTCTTCTGTGGGACGTATTCCTTCCCGGTCCAATTGGTGTCCGAGATATTTGACTGATGACTGAAACCACTTGCACTTATCTCTATGCAGTCGAATGTTGGCTCTCTTGAGTCGATCTAATACTTGCTCCAGTAGGGCCAGGTGCTCCTCATCTGCACTCTCCCCACCAACAATCGGATGAAGAATCGGAAAGAAGAGAAAATACTTTTTATTAGATAAACAAAGCCAACATTGCCAAACGTCAACACAAGACAAAACCAAAACAAATCAGGTTTCTGTTTACAGTCAAAAACAATATTAAACATATGGTAGGTAAATAATGCAAATAGAAAAAGCAACTAAGTAACAGATTTATGATGACATGACAACTACTACCGTAAAAGCGTATTCCCTATAAGGAAATTCGCTAAAAACATAGGCCTACTTAGAAAAAAGTATGTCCTAATTTAAAAATCACAAAAAACTTCTTATTTGAAAATAAAAAATTAATTTCTGTTGCCTTTTTTCTGTAATAAGACCTAAGAAACAATAATATAAATGATAAAAATTGTAAATTTTGACCATTGTTGGTCTTAGTAGCAAAATCCCCTTAATAGTTGTAAAATTTACAGGTAGATTTTATCTTTTTGTAAGATTTTAGGTATTATTACATGACTCAATAAAAATTTGACAGAAAAAAACATTTTTGTTCCTATCTAAGTAAATGTCAAATATAAAAATTGAATTTTAAAGCACTAATACCCTAGAGTAATTATAGAACACGCTTTTTGTAAAAGGAGGTAATAGAAGTGGAACAATCAATTGAACAATATATGATATAATATATCAAAAGTAAAGGAATTTGTTTTGTTTATATAATTAATCGCATGTCAAACAACCCGTTTTCCTGCCCTGCCCCGGATGTATTAAGACCCTTATCGGACCCTATCTCAACATAATAGACCTGTTATCTCGGTTGGGAGCAGGTTGTCTGCAGTGCTACCAATCCTGCGACCAGGCGGCACTAAAATTCCCAAATGGCAGTTTCTCACCATCTTCGCAAATAGCGAATTTCATAAAAATACAAATTCAAGCAGCCATAAAATTGGTTTTGTCTAACAGCCTTCCAAAAAAAATTTCAACGAAAATGTGTAAAGATTTTGTACTGTAATTTAGTCAATTATTTTTACCTTCCCATCCTGATCCACATTTTTATTTTAAAATTTTTATTAGAGTGAGACAGAAATAATTTGAGAATTGCCTAAGCTAATCAGATGTGTAGTTCTCAGATATACTCAACGCATTAGTTTTATTCGAGTAAATTTTACTTTTAATTTAAAAAAAATTTAATAATACTATCTCTAAACATTTAATAACTTTCATCATAAATGTCGAAAATTAATCATTTTTAAGCGCTTTAATCCTGGGTGACAAATTCGTTCCCGAAATTTAAAGCATAAGTCAGCCAAGAAGTTTTCTAATGTTAAATTTTAACCCTAAACACCATATTATAATTACTTTTGGTGAGAGGAATTTCCCCGCAGTTGCATCACTGACGCCATGTCACGTATAGATCTGGTTTTGACAGAGACTGTACTACCCATGATGCACCGTTCCCGCTCCCCCCGGATCATTGTGGAAAGAGGCTAAGAGGGGGAATATGGTGGGAGGGGGTAGGGGAGGCTGAAGATAATTAACTTCCCCTCGACCCCTCCTTTTGTTAAACGAAGGACATGAAACTTTGCATTTATAATGGTGTACAGTCTCGCTCGGACGAAACATTATTATGCTGTTTGCACGTATGGATGGTTAGTTCTTTTTATTAATTAAGTACTAGGAAAATATAAAAGAAATAATTATGTAATTGGCGTTAACATGGAACCAAGCATTATTCTTAGTCTTATTTGTTGTGTAAAAAATATAGTAAATAATTAATTCATGGTACTAATACTTTACTAAAAATATATATTCACAGAGAAGTAACTTTTGCTGATAGAGAGACAAAACTGAATAACGACAACAAGCACAACACTGGACCTAGGCTTGTTCCTAAACTGATGCTGATATGCAGTACATAATTATGCGTGCTCTTCTGTCCTATCCGGGACGGGTCAAAGGTCAGCGACCGCGTCGCCGAGCGGCGGCGCCCGGCGCAGCAAGAACCGTCGGGCAACAGCGAGTGCAACTGCAAGTGCAACAGCGGCGGAGGCTCGCAGAACTAGGTAAAAGGCTGGGATCTTGAGGGGTTTCTAATTGGAATTTCCTAGAAAGGTTCCAGTTTTTACGAGCAGCTGGCACATAAAAAGTCCTTTTGTTTGTTGCAGGTAGTCTCTGATGCGTCGGTCCGTGTCGCGCCAAAAATTAACCTCCCATTCTCCGCCTTTTGAAAACTAAACACTACATGAATATTTTTTGTTATATAATCTTCAATAATTTTTCCATGTACAACTGTCGGACCATCATAAAACAAGATAAAAAATAAATGTAAAAATAGAGTTAATTAATGTTACTTCCTTAAAAAAAAATAGCCTATTAATCTTATTTTAAAACCGACCTGTAAAATATTTTGCAAATAGGCTACTTCAAAGACAAAGTTAAGAAGTTTTGATTTTTGTAAACGTGCAAAAACATAAACACTTAACATACGTTGCAAAGCTTACAGAGATAGTAAAAATACGAACGAAAAGGACCGAACGCCTTTTGTGCCGACTATAGGCAACCCACAGGACACACAGGTGCGACATTCAACTTGTGACTCATTGCAGGCTTTCTATAAAATAGGCTAGTATACTTAGTAAAACCGTGTACATTATTGTTATTTAATAATACTAATAATAATAACCAATAAAAAATTTTAATAAAGTTAGTTTTAAGCTAGGGTCTTACTTTTTAGCAACCACCAACTTGGAGTTTTATAGTAAATTTTGGCAGCGAGCATCTTGTAAATTTTCTTCTAAAATAATCTGCAATTTATTATATAACCGGCAAAAACCTTAATTTATACAAATATATCGATCGTTCGGGTTTTTATATATTATAGAATTTGGATTGCAATAAACATGAACTGCTCTTAGAGTAATTTATTAACAGTGCCCAATTAAAGTAGGCCTAATAAAATTTAACTAGAAACAGTAAGTAAACTATGCAGGTTTGCTGTGACAGAGGTATTGGACTCATATTCGCCTAAAATACGAAAAAATACATATTTCGTCCTTAGTAAATGGATTTTTTCCTAATCGTACATTTAAATTGTATGTAGTGCATATTTAGTGCTACCGTATTACCGATAGTTCATAGGCCCTAATTATACACAAGGAATCTAAAATTTATTTATTTTAGATTCTTTGATTATACAGTTTTTTTCTCACCTCGGAAAACTTCCGTACTCCATACAATCAATGTTTATACAGAACCCGGTAAGGTCCTGAATTTTTTATTTTTCTCCATTTCCAGCTGTTAATTAATTTGGCCCTTGCGTTCAAATGCGACAATAAACACTGATGATCGTATTCTTCTAACTGCCGTTGAAAACGCTTTTTACATCACAATCGTCAAAACAATTAGGCCTAATATTAGTTTACAAAAAAGCAAAACTATGGCATAAAGCAAGGAATCTCTAGGTGTCGGTGGCATAAAATGACATTGGAAATAATATGCTGGAATGATATTCAGCGATGATTCGGTTAGTGCTAGATAATATAATCAGCGAGAGAAACGTGAAAAGATGGGGAATTTAAACCCGCAATTCGATATCACATTGGAGAGGGAAAATTTTGTTTTTCAGTAATTTAACTTTAAATTCTAACAATGGTAACTAGCCTCATTGAGAAATCCAATTTTCACTGTAGAATATTTTAGTTTGATTTATTTTTTACTTTGCCGTAAATTTTTTTTAATTTCAAATAAATGGTCATACTTTTAGAAATAACTGCGACTGAAAACTGTTATTGTTAGGCCTATGTAAGTTTTACAATTTCATATATCCGAGACCAGGCATGATTGACTTCTTTTTGATCCCCAGAAGTCAAAAACTCCATTTAGTTTAATTCAAATGAGATTTTTCTTAGTGTATGGACTTGCATAATAATTATTATTGTTATCCTAGAACTTGGTTGTTTGCAAATTTTGGAGAAAACCACTTTAAGCCGGTTTTGAAATAAAAATAAAAAAAAACACATAAGTTACATAATATACGAATAAAAAAAAAGAATGGAGATATGAGGAGAAGCAAAAATATTACAACAGTGTTTTCATTTCTAATCCGTTTGTGGTCGAAAGATATCATTCCCTTTAAAACTGTCCTCTGTTAGTCACAGTGGCATATCCCCTTTAAACAGTAGCTGAAACCTATAGTTTAATTTCCCTACTTGGGAAATACGATAAGAACTCCTGGATCAAAATTTCCGATTCATTCCTTCTTTTCTTTTATACAAATTGAAATAAATTATTAATTTATAAAAAATTACAACTTACTTATTAAAAATTATTTTAAAATGTCAAACAATACCGTAAAAATAAAACTGATAATTTTGAAATATTGTGAATTGTTTACAGCAGTTATAGCCCATATATGGCATAAGTATAAGTGAAAACATTTAGAGGCTTTTTCAAGAGACGCATTTAAATGCAGTATTTGAACATGACATTGATTCGATTTTTATTTCCAAATATTTGTCCCTTATGACACTAAAAATTACTAAACTGTTAATTAAAACCTACCACAACTATAAAAATGCAACAAAAATAACATAAATAATAGGTTACCAGAAAAAGACATATTTTTACGATCACCTACTCATGATGTAATAATAGTTTTTGATATCGGTACCGATACCGTACTGTTATTTTATAATATCACCAATATAGCAAACCACGTGGGAAAGAGAGTGGCGGGAAAATTCCCTGGAAGCGGCCACATTGCTACACTAATCTCTGCTGCCACAGCCACTGTGCCACTGCCACTTCAATAGCGCAAACGCCAGCTCAGAGGACAGCCACTGCCACTGCCTGTGGTATCACACAAACAAAGTGACCTTGACATCTCTCTAACGTGTGGGCATTTTTGGGCATCCTTTCACTTGGAATTAATGTCATTATCTCCCCATCTTCTATTACGAGATGGGGATATATCATACAAATTTCTTAGAAATAAATCATTAACTAATGTTAAAATTTCTCTCCAATTATAAAAACTTTTCTAAGTATAAAAAAAAAATATTATGGGAAGAAAACTACTCAAAGGGAATAAGTGCAGTATAACTAGTCATCGTGCTTTGAGGCCGTTAAATTCGACCAAAAACGACTTTTGAATACATTTTGTTCCGTGTATCAAGTAAAATATTATAAAAAATATTAAAATATAATTTTATAATTTTATGATATGTCCTATTAATATAATATAATTACCCATATTACCAGAGCATGTTTTGTTCAGATTTTGTTCAATTTCATTCGTTACAAAATACATAAAAATTATATAATATATTTTTGGGTTTATTTTACTAATAAAAATATATAAAACTTATATGTTATCAAAGCAATAATTTTGTTATTTTAGTAATTATGCCATTTATTACAATAATAAATCATTATTATTGTATTAATGATTTATTATTAATCATTATAAATATAATTATTAGTAATAAAAGCAATAAATAGTTAATAATGATACTAGATCTAATAATAATAGATTAATAATAATAGTACCGTAATTAATTGATCAACTGTCGTGATTTGTAACTCAAACAATAGTCTCCTTAGGACTTTTCAGTAACAACAACAACACCATTTGGGTAGGGGAAACATCCTCATAAATAATTCAGACCTTGATATTATTGGGTGAGCCATAAATAACTCTCGGGGTCATTAGGTTTTTTCCATTAGGTTGGTGGTGGGGGAAAGCCTTGATAGGTACAGTCCCTTTAGAACTAATGACGTCATATTTTGTTATTTTAAATTATAGAACAGCCTGATACGAAATTTTACACAAGTATTTTGTTTACTTATTGAATTGTATCACTGATTGTTAAAAATAATCCTAAATTTTGTACTTAACTCATCCCCACTACTTTTTTTTACTTTGTTTTCCTAGATAACGGCCACATGCGCACGCAACTTTGAGGTTAAACTTTTGTTAAGACTGTACCAAAGGACCTTGGAAATCCGAGACTAGCCTCTACGAAGGGTTGAAAACGGGTCCCTGACGTCACAAATAACTATATCGTCCTTTTTTGTTGACGCCATATGGCGGGCTGTGATTGGTCGAATGAAGGATTTTGACCGCCATTTGCGTGAAATGACTCATTGTTGTGGTGGGGGGTTGTGGAAAACGGGACCTCGTTCGAGGCTAGTTTCAAGCATTTCCCCGCTTTCAAATCGACGAGGGGAGAAATGTGTGTTTGTGCCGGATATTATATACGTTTTACTCGCGTGTGAAAATGTTATTTACTTTGTCAAGAAGTATGTGTATGGTGATTTCAGTGAAGTGAATAACAATACTCACTTCAGTTTAGGAACAATGCATGTTTACTGCCGAAATAAGTGAGGTTCAGTTTACTCTTCAACTCTCATGGCGACGGAAAAATAATGGCGTTGCCTTCAGTTGCCGCCTTGTCAAGCAGCGCGAAAGCTGCGACTTCTAAAGACGGAGGTATTCTTTTACTTGTAATAAATACACACATCCACTGTTAAATGAAGTGCTATATATAGCCTCTACCGCTAACAGCTTCCCTAGCCAAGTTCAATGTTTTTGGTAGATAATCGAACTGTTTTATGTCAAGTGAAACCACTCATGGGACTTTGTCAAGGGACTGTACAAGGAGACAATTGTTTTTATCCATTATAAAATAATTTTGGTATATTTAAATTGATAATCTATTCATTAAAATATTTATTGTAGGTCTATTTAACTAAATGAGGCCATCTGGTCTTGATGAATTATTTTGTTTAATATTCATATTTAATAGTAGCCTATTAATATTTTTATAGAACTTAGGCTAATTTGTTCACAAGGTTATATTAACTTATAATTTTAATTAGATTATGAAGACAAAATCAAATCACCGAGAAAAATAGGCCTGAATAATAAAATAACTCATGGTTTATTTATTATGGGCCTAGCCTATCTTATCAATTTTAAAACCCGCGTTCAGTGTTGCACCCCTTGAGCGTTAGGAATTTTAAATAAAAATGAGTAAAAAATATATTTTATGACCTCCTAGTACTAGAAATTTATTTGGCTAGGCTAATATGAAAGTAGATAAAAGGACTAAACTTAGGCCTATTTAAAAATACAAAAGTTGTTACCCTTAAACTTACTACCTTTTGTTATAAAAATTAGGCCAAAGGTTAACCCTCCAAGTGCTACGTATATTAGTCCTTAAGTGCTGACCGATTTTTTAGTTTTGCGCAAGCATTTAAGCAAATGTGCTTAATAGTTATGAATTATATGAAAAGTATATGATATTGCATATCAATTTGTTCAGAAAAATGTCTACTATTAGATAATATGATTCATTAGATCTTACTTACCATTTATTTTTTTCCAAATTTCTAGATATCAAGGGGTAGGCCTAGTTTTTTTTTTTTTTTTTTTTTTTTTTTTTTTTGTTACCCTCGTCTTCAGGTTTTTCCATTTCAGGGCATAATTAGATAGTCAAATAAAAAATTCTGAGATAGCCAAAATGTTGCAAATTTTACTACCTTTCCAGTGATATAACTTAATGTTTATAATGTTCTTAGTAAACAAAGATAGCATAACCATAACAATTTGCGATGTAGCAGCTGTACTTCAGACGACAAAAAACATCAGCTGCAGACAAACAAGTTAGCCAACTTTGATTTTCCACTGAAATATGTATTGAACCAAAAGTATTCAGATAGAATGATATTTTCTCTTCAATAGTACTAAGTTATATCAAATAACTTATATGCCGATCCATCAATAAACAACGGATCTGTGACGATCGTAGTAAACCCTTGTAAATGAATCGCGATCGCGACGATAGCGCTAAATGCGTTGCCGAAATTCGTCGCGATCGCGATGTTTAGCGCTTGGAGGGTTAAAAATAAAAAAGTAGGCCTACAAAGAAAATTTTTTATGTAGGTCCTAACTTCCCCCCCTCTAAAACAATTTTAGATTAAGATATACACATAAAATAATCAAAGTTCCTAGATGTAGGCCTATAAATGCTGAGTTATGTCACACTACATGCTATTTTACTAGCAGCTAGCGAAGTAGCAGCTACTAAGTAGCCAATGTGACATAGGCAGTAGGCCTAGGAGCTACTAAGTACTTTAAGTAGCTGTTATTTCAGTAGCTGCTACTAGGTAGCTGCTATTAAGTAGCCAAGTGTGACACAGCCTATAAGGCCTAAGTTAGCTTAGGCTTAGGCTGTCAATTAAAAGATTAGGACATGTATCTAATCTTTTTAGAGCTTAAAAAAAGTCCGGGCGGGTTTTTGAGAATCAGTAGCCTTTAAGTTTGTCCGGCTTTTAAGAAGCAGCAAAGCGAATATCTAACTTTATGTTTTTACTAACCACTACGAAGGTTTTATATGTCACTTTGTCTAGATTGCTATTAAATCGCATTTTAAATTGTTTAAAAGGTTTAATGTAAAGTAAAAAGGAATACCATATTTACTTTTAAGGTTTTTAATTTTAGTTTGACTAAAGCTCCAGTGTCGCCATTATTCGGATTGCATTTAGCCTATTGCCGTCTATATTGAATGAGCGAGTGAGGTTATGTTTTAGCAGATAGGCCCTATGTACTGTATAGGCTTATTATTCGTTCCGGCCTACCTAGTTTGATTAATGCGACCATTAGAGTTTGGGATATGATTTGGTTAGTTGTTAGTGCCTAAGAGTCTCTTTTTCTTATTTTATGAAAAGTGACTGAGTCTTTGTTAAGAGTCTATTGAAACTAAATTCATTATCAAATACTTTAATAAGTTATTATTTTCAACAATTTTAATTTACTTTTGATTAAGGTGAATCAAATAAATTATGTGCTCCTGACATTTCACAAAACCTTTTCTCATACGATTAGGTATAATTATAAGAGAATTATTTCAAATAAATAACAAAATAAAATCTGATTTGGTCAAACATACCCATTAAGTTACTTTCCTATAAGTTAATCATTGAATTAGAAAAAGTTAGCATCTCCTGTAGTACCTTGATAAAAATTTAATTTTTTGAAATAGGTGATATTTGCAATTTTCAATTTAAATATTTATCTGTTTTCCACTCTGTGAATATTTAAATAGAGGGGGGTTGTCAGGAATTCAGATTCTTGAGATTTATTCTTATTAATCCATCTAGTGACGAGTACTTCTTAGGTGTTGTCTTTTTCATCCCGGAGAACATAGTAACCCTAATAAAACAAAATATGTTCTATGGCAGGTAAGTTACTTAGGCCTACCCTAATCCCATAAGAATACATGTAAAATCAAGCTAGGAACATTCTAGACTTAATTTCTATACTCATATTATGCCTAATATAGGCCTAATGGCTATAAGCTTGATGAAACACAGTAGGCCTAATTTATTCCAATAATGTCAATTAACAGTAGGCAATTAATAACACTTTTAATCATTCATAAACTTATGACGGCGAAACTTTGTTATCCGACTCCACTGTTATTACCAATAGGAAATTTCAATATTGCTATGATCAATTAATGATACAATTATACGATATGATTACGATTTTATCGCCTGATTTAGTTTTGTTCTATTATAACTATGCATAGGCTAACTTACCTTTTGGCAATAAATAAATATTGCAAACAAGTAAGCTGAAAATAACAAAAACAAGCACAAATTTTAGGTAAATATAACCTGTTTACATTTATCAAAAAACAACACAAAATAAGCAAATCAAATTTATTGTGCAGGTGTATTTTAATTGTGAGAGAAGCAGATTTGGTTAGGACCTAAAATGACGTCACATAAATGCTGCCAAATACGAATCTGAAAAATATTCTTTTGCTATTGTATTGAGAGAGAATATGCATTTGCATTTTAAATGTTTCCAAACGCCATTCATTTTGTTGTTATAAACATCGCTGTAAATAAAAGTGGTGGAGTCTTATGGTTAGATTATAAATGCCATGACGTTAAGGGAAGCCCATCGCTTTTTCTGAACACTAAAAAATAAATAATGCTTAAAAAACTTATAGGGCTACTACTATTTCTTTCTTGTTATTAAATTCTGAACAACTCTATGGTTTTTGTTTGTAACATTATAAGCTTATGAAATTAATTTTACTGCCCTAAATAATGCCGTTTCATTGTTTTGCCATTCTGACATAACTCCGTGATTCACACGACCAATGTCCGTGATAGTGCTGCTAAAATCCGTGACTCCTAATTTCACAGGCAAAAAATGTTAATGACATCCATAAAATTACTGAAAAACATTGTAATATTACTTGTTAAGTAATGAGAAGTCAATTCTTAACCTTAAAGTACGACAGAAGATAGAACGGACGACAGCTGTCTGCTGATTTCACAACTCATCATTTTGCCAACTCATCCAAATAGGAAGAACCTGATGGCGATATACATATGCTTTACCAACCAGATAGAATTTCTTTACCTAAAAACGAACTTTAGCAGATGATTTTGGAATGTTTAAAATATAGGTTTGTCAAACTTAAAAATATGTCCCTGATAAAAAAAAAACCTTGTTCAGCCAAAATACAAAGTCAATACATCGTTACCAAAATCCGTGGTTTCACGGAGTAAGGAAAGCTGTATTCTTCCTCTTCTGCTAAAGTCCGTGATAAAAGCATAAGTTAACAATTTTACGTATGCTTTAAACCAACCAGAAACATTGATTTATCTAGAAACGAACCAGAAACATTGATTTATCTACAAACGAACTTTATTGTATAATTTTAAAGTGTTAAAAATGTATTATTTTCAATCTTTAACATATTTCTTTTGGAAAAGAAACATTGTTCAGTCCAAATTAAAAGTCAATAAGTACCGAACGTGTTTCCAAAGTCCGCGATTTAATCACGGAATGTGGAAAACTGTATTGTTCCACTGCTAAAGTCCGTGATGCCTTTTTAATTAATCTTACTTAAATGTTTTCGGCATCTATGAAATCACCAATAAACTTTAAATTAATCATATGATCATTCACTATAAAAATATAAAATTCATGTAGGGGGAAATAGACAATATTGGAAATTAAAGTTTGTTCCTTTTACCTCTATGGTAGTTTGATTACGTATCGATCTTAAGCCAAACGCCTGTCCCAGAACATGCCAACTTCGTTTTGTTCAGACTGGCTGATTCGAGTGAAGACAAAGACGTTCAAAATTAATCTCAAAACATAGAATTTGGTTGTAAATGTTAAAATGGACGTCTTTGACTGCCGGATTTCTTATTATTGGTGTAAAACTACGTGAATCATGGTATTTGGTAGGATCACAGCATTTGGGTGTTTTACCTTATTATGATACATGTAGTATTTCAATATTGTTGTTTGATTCGATTGTTTTTATCGCACAATTTTAATCGTAATATCGAAATTTCCACATCAATAAAATGGAGGAGTCAGATAAAAGTTTCACCCTTAAAATATCTGGAAGGGCTTAAAATAGGCCTATGTAAATCGTTGTTTACAAAGTTAGCAGATGGCAGTTTTTTCCAAATCTTTCATTGCACATTACAAATAATATAACCAATCACGTTGATATTTGAAACGGGTGTTTTCAGATAGCTTAGAATCTCCCAGTAACAGCAGTAGCGTCAGGGCTGCGTTTCTGCCATTCACCAGTAAAGTTACATCATGTTTCCTAACCGCTGAAAAATCGATGCAAATGCTCGAGGGTCGAAAAGCTGGGCCGAAAAATTGACGTTTAACTCTTGGAGGTTTAAGTTATAGGCTCAAGGCCTTACCTGTAGGGTAAAAATATGATTTTATGAAACATAACATTCTGAATTTCAGCCTAGTGAGGCCTAGACCTAACAGGTCAGTCGGCCACATGAAAATTCACCATTAGTTGGAGGATCAAAGAAAAATATGAATTCACCAACCCTTAAACAGGAAAAGAATCAGGGCCATTAAGTTAGAATATAAATTCGCCATATTACTCAGGAATGTGGCCGATCGAGCTCATCATATGGACTTGTTTGTTTGCTTTTCTCTGCTTGAATTAGCAAACTAGCCTATACAAAGTGTCTACTGATACTGGAATTACTGGAAACACTGGATTTATACTGGAATTTTATTTCCATACTTGAAATAGCCTAATGGAATTATACTAGAATTTCAAAATATAAACTGGAATAATTGAATTTTATATACCTAGCCTAAATCCTAAAATTGTTGTTTTTAAAATGCATTAAATATAGATTTTGTCATTTGATCCGTACATTCCCATTTAAAAATGTTTCACATGTCATGATTGTTGTTCAAGTAAGTTTGCTCTCCAAAGTCGGAAAACTTATAGTTCTGTTCCGATAAATAATTTAGCAAATAAGCAATCTAAACATTTGTGTGAAGATTAAGCTTAGAAAATGTTGGATTTTGTACTAAAAATTTACTTTTCTTTCTTAAATTTTATTCATGATATGAGTATTTATTTTACTTTCAGTATTATTCTATTTCATTAATAATTTTTTACAGTTAACTGTACTTTTTTATAATTTTTAAAATAGGAAGCATGTTTATTTTCCCTTTTTTTCTCAGATTGTTTGTATCGTAAGAGAAATCCGTGCAAACTGTTAGAAAGGTTCATCCTGTAGATGAACAGAATGCCATTATAATTCGCATCAGCCTCCAGGGGTACGCCCTACAGGCTTTGAAAGTTTCAATGTTAATCTTATGGAAGAAGGGTAATTTTTTAAATAGAGTCGAAACCAAGTGAATATTTGGTAGAATTTCGACCAGTGGCAATCTTTTAATACAAAAATCTGTGTTAAATTTGTTTATATGTATAAAATTTTGTTAATTGTTTCTCTATACTCAGATTAATGGTACTCAAGTAATAGGCCTACCGGAAATTTTTGAAAAAAAAAATTTACTGGAAATATACAGGAATTCCAAAATCAGATATCAGTACACACCCTGCTATATTTCTGTATACTTAACCCCTTTCATTTTGTTATCATCAATTAGCCGATAGGTTTAAGTTATTAACTGTCGCTTGAGTTATGCAACAAACTCCATTCATAGTGCCTTCAGCCATGAGCGGTCCTGTACACAGGGCCGGCAGTAGCACTTTTTCCACCCTAGGTAAAGGTTAAATTTTCCGCCCCTGTCACCCCCATTTTTCCCATCCTAAACCTACCCATACCCTAGTTAAAATTCAAAAATTAATCCACAGCGGAATATTTTGTGTGATAATGTTATTTCTCTGTTCTATTTTTTTCAACATCTATAGTCAATGGTTCTATTCTATTCTACCGGTTAAACTGATATACCTCTAAAACGCCAACCTCAAATTATATAGCCTAAATGCAATTAACTTGAAAAAAACAACTCTTTTGTTACTCTATATAATACATAGCAATCATCCGACACCCATGAAATCCACCACTAAACTACACTAATAATGATTTGTTTCCTTATTTTGTCTACTGGATAGTAGGTCCAAACGCTTTTACTTCCTGTGTCATACACTTTAGTCTAGGATAGTTCATTTTAGCGAATTTTACCCATAGGGAATACGCTATTAATTGGTTTGAGAAGGTCAATACAGTATGATATAGGCTGACGTTGATTTGCATGAAACAGGAGATAAGAAAAACAAAGTTTCCGGCGAAACATAGCCGGTTAAAGCAATGTTGAGATAAAAGATAGCCAGATGTTGTTTTTCTGCCCGGGTAGGCCGGTTAAAGCGGAGACTGGTTAAAAGGAGGGCGGTTAAGAGGTAGTCTACTGTAGCATGCAGTGCTACGCGGGAACCAACCCGTGGGATTGGTCAGCGGTTCTGGTGGGGCAACGCCACTTGCAGTTACGAGTTACAGCTGCAAGCAAGGAGCGAAACTCTGGTGTGTCAAGGGCATTGGAGTCAATCCCAATTCCGTTTACTCCCCATAAGAGAAATTTGTTAAACGGAAACGTAATAACTCCTTTATTTGTGATAAAAAAGGTTATGGTGTATAGCTCTAAATAAATTGTTCATTAAGCCAGATATAGTTTGTGAGGTATATTTTTACATAGGCCTAAAATGTAATTTTTACTAAATGGAAAGAACAAATAAACGTTTTTATGACTTTTAAAACATTGTTCAAACAAAAGGTATATGATCAGATTCAAATACAATTTATTCTAAACCATCAATTGTACAAAAAGTAAAGAAGTTATATGACAAATGGTGGAGAAAGTTTTAAAATTGCTCTTACGGAAATCCAACATGGATTCACCTTTTCACTGGTGTTACAAAACGCTGCTACCAGGGGTATATTATGAAAAAGACGAATAGGTCTCAATTCAGACTACTCTTAGGCTTAGGCCAGCCGCACACCAAAACGGACGCGACGCGAAGCGACAAGACAAAGCATATTATGACTTCGCAAACAAAGGTAATAACATATTATTAAATGAAATATCCATACACTATTAAACATATGTTTATTGTCTTTGCTCGCGAAGTCGTAAGAGGTTTTGTCGGGTCTTCGTTTCGGTGTGCGGCCGGACTTACTCAGCATAGTTTTTTTTTTATATAGCCTAACACAATTCCAATACATAACCAAATAAAAAAGTGCACAAAAATCAAATTGATAGCATTTTAACATATACAATTTAACATTATAATCAAGATATTGATTATGTTCTCAGGTTACACTAAGTTTAAATCATCTACGTTGTAAATTATAAACCATATAGGCCTAATTATAATACATCAAACATAAAATTAGAATCCTGGTGACATTGACAAAAATGTATAACATTAACACGTTCGCGGCGGCGAGATTTTTGCTCGAACCTCATCACCATCCTGAATGTAAAAATTGTAAAACCCAACGTAGCAGCAGCACTGCCACGAAAATAGCCACGTGGTCCCGAAAAACATTGTGTTATTGAGCAGTGCTGTGGAAAGCTTCAGATTTCTAGCTCAGATCCTGGATTAAAAATAAATGGTATTGTAAAGCTTGGGAGCGATTGCACCCATCAGGATGGCATTAGGGTTCCGCGTGGGAGCGATCGCTCCCATGCCGCCGCGAACGTGTTAAGCAGCATATTTGAATAACTAATTTAATAGACCCAAAACGTGATTACCAGATGTTACCAATGTCATATCGGCAAGCAGGTTGTGCACAGTACAACTGGTGTGGGGGCAGGAGAAGTTTAGTAGGGGCGGGCACTGTTGCGCCCGGCCCTGACAAGTAATAAGCGCAAGAGCTAGCTTGAATCAGATTCACAGCGCGGCGCAATCGGTGTCAGCCGCGGCATTGATACAATCAGAGCTTTACTAAACGCGAAATACCCCCGTCGCAGCAGACCTGCTTACTCAGCGAATTTCCAAAGGAATCTGAGATTTTGGATTTTCCCCATAAACACCATAGGAATGTCTATGTAGGTTTGTTTCCGTGTGATGTTGTTAAACAAAGTTAGTTAGGAAATATAATGGTTAGGTAAGGTAAAATTTCGAATTGCATCAATATTCGGCACTTTTTAATTTTCCCCCTAAACCCCATGGGGGTGAGTATGTAGGTTTGCCGCCACATTGGTATTGTAAGCAAATATGAGTTAAACCCTACCTAGTGAATGTACAAACCAAATTTTATCTAGTTAATCCAATAAATAAGCGAGATATAGTGGTTCGTTAATTTTCCATAAGATTAACATTGGAAAACTTTTTAAGCTTTTCTCCGTAACCTGTTAAGCCAAGTAAAAAAATTCAAAATACTAAATTGTTTTAAGCTCTTCTAAATGGTTTTAGTTAAAATTGATTAATTTTAAAAATTAAGGTCTAAAAATGGAAAAAAACCCATTTTTGACCTCTTTGGAACCCCTGAAAACCCCGTTCCCATAACCCGATCATTCTGGTTCACGAACTCATGAAAATAGACCTGGTCTTACACCTTCATACCAAATTTCATTAAAATCGGAGATCCCCTTCAAAAGTTATTAGTAAGTTCAAAAGTGTATAGATATATATACATATATTTGAAAATGAACGAATGGTGTTTTTGGCTTCTGGGGACCTCAAAATGAAAAAGTTAAGTGGTCCCGGGCTTAGGTCTTACCATGGCTACTACCGTAATAGCGTGTATTCCCTATCTGGAAATTCGCAAAAAATGGAAATAAATTGACTAAAAAGTAGTTACAGTGGAACCTTGATATATGAAACTTCAATATACCGTATCGAAATCCTCGATGTAATGAAGTTTTCTCATTCCCCTTGAACCTGCCTATCAATTTAATGTTATTTCTACTGAGGGTTGCCCCGAGGGTAACAGGCGCCCAGGTAATATTTTGATCTGCGCCCCCTAAATTAATTAATTGGCCTATTTGTGAACTATATATATAAATCGTATGGCTCATTTAGCCAGCCACCATGGTTTAAGAATAATAAGATAAATTCTCCGGTGCAGAGCACCTAAGTCAGTATAAGTAAAAATCTAAACACTAAAATAAAAATTTGATCTCTCTTTATAGAGCTAAATCCAGGGCGCTAAGCCATTGCAGCCCAGCTTCACTTGAGCTATGCAGACCGGCCAATCCTTCGGGGAAGGCACTTAGTGGGCACTCTTCGACTATGTGTTCCATAGTTTGATACTCTGCTCCGCAGTCGCATGACTGGTCTTATGTCATTCCCCATTTGTACTTCCAATAATCACATCTTCCCACTCCAGTGCGGAAACGATTGAGTACAGTCCACTGTTTCCGAGGAAGATTCATATCACCTACCGCTACGGTCAGCTATCAAGAAGTGGTTCCGACCTTGAAAAGCGTCCTAGGAGGAAGTCCAGTTTGTATGGATGGTGAAGTTCGTGTCCATCAACTGGGAGGCTGTTCGTAGAGGTGGTTTTCGGGACCTCAATCGGCCCGCATTCTGTGGTAGGTAATCATGGATGGGCAGCTGTGGAGCAGATAAGATCTTTGTGTATTCCCTTCGTGAGTGCATCCCTTCGTCTTATTTCAGGAGCGATATTACACAGCACCGGGAGCCAGGGTACAGGGGTTGCCATGAGTGTACCACTAATGGCTCTCATGGTCCTGTTTAGCTGGACGTCAATCTCTCTAACCTGCACACTATTTAACCACACGGGAGCACAGTACTCAGTTGAATATACCAATGACAGAGCAGTTGTTCGCAGAACTTGTGCGTTAGCTCCCCATGTGGAGCCAGCAAGGTGATGGACAATGTTAGTCCTGGTTCTCACCTTAGCTGCCGTTTTTTGTAAGTGGCTTTTAAACGTGAGAGACTGATCTAAAGTGACTCCCAGATACTGTGGGTGGTCATTATGTTTCAGCTCAACACCGTTGAATACGATTTTAAGTTTTTGGTTGGCCAGTCTATTATTCAAGTGGAAGCAAGCAACCTCAGTTTTTGTTCTGCTTGGATTTAGCTTCCAGGCTTCAAAATATTCACCGAGGGTCGTGAGGTCATTTGTTAGTGTTTCCTCAGCTTGTTGAAAATGCTGGTGTTGATATACCAATGCAATATCATCTGCATATATAAACTTTAAGGACCGACTTGCAGGAATGTCGGCAGTATACACATTAAAGAGCAGTGGGGCGAGCACTGACCCTTGTGGCAGGCCATCCTTTAGTTGCCTAAACGTACTTTCTCTGCGTCCCAGATATACTTTTATCATCCTATTGGAGAGCATTGAGTTGAGGAGACGCAACAAGAAAGGGCAAGGAATAAGGTCGTAAAATTTAACTAGGAGGCCTTTTCTCGAGACAGTGTCATATGCTGCAGTCAGATCTAAAAAAGCCACAGAGGTTTTCAGTCTTCGCTGAAACCCGTCCTCAATGAAAGAAGTCAGAGCCAAAACCTGGTCACAACAGGTGCGACCAGGCCTAAATCCAGCTTGTTCGACAGGGATGCTGGCATTGAGAATAGGGAGGATTCTGTTACGGTATATATCAACCTCTCGAGCAGCTTATAACAAACACTTAAAAGAGCTATAGGCCGATAACTTTCAGGCAGTTTTGGATCTTTTCCGGGCTTCAGAATAGCTATGATCTTGGATTTTCTAAATATCCCTGGCATGTCGCTGGTTTTCAGAGTGATGTTAAAAACTTCAAGAAGCCACTGTCTAGCCTTGTTACCCGAGTGTTTTATAAACTCCGGGAAAATGTCATCCAAGCCTGCTGCTTTGCCAATTGGCATCGCATCAATCGACACTTCCAGCTCGTCGTAAGTGAAGGGTCTAGAGACTTCCAAGGGTGCTTGCCGACTCTCCTTTATCTCATTAAGCTTGAAATTAATTTTTCTGTCTGCAGATGTACGCACAGGTTTTGAAAGTACGGAGAGGCGTTTTGCAATTTCGCGAGGGCTAGGCTGTGAGGCATCGTGTTTTTCACTTGATTTACCAGTGGAGAGTTTCCTGAGCAGAGACCAAGCTTTCCGATTACTTTTGGTGAAGTTCAGGTTCTCGACAGTTTTCACCCACTTCTCTCTCCTGGAGTTGTCGAGAGAGTTAAGGAGTTGGTCAGCTATATCTCTGTCAGCAGTGTCTGTAAACTCACTGTAAAGAACTTCGCACTCTCTGCTCCATCCTGGTATGTATTCTTTTCTAAAACCTCTTGGGATTGTCGCCTTAGCGGAAGACAGGACAAGGCGAGTGAACCGATCATAGTTTTTTATTTTAGAGGGGATGAACCTGATGCCGCTATCAAGCCTTGATGAGAAGGCCTCCCACTCAGCTTTATTAAAGTTCCATCTAGGCCGAGGAAAAGATCTCACAAGTGGAATTTGCATTTCTACTGATATTATTACAGGCCTGTGCTGAGAGTGGGGGAATGCACCAAGGACCATCCTGGAAGTAGGCACGGGTGTTGCTGATGGTTCATGGGAGCAAAAGGACAAGTCTGGAGAGTACCCACGACGCCATCGGGCTGAATGGAAGGTGTGTGGGTCCTTGGCATTATATACCAAGAAAAGGTTGTTATTTTCAGCCCAGCTTGAAAGACGAGTGCCGTTGTCATCACCGGACGAGTATCCCCACTGGGTATGATGACTGTTGAAGTCACCTACATATACCACAGGATGTTCAAAAGTTCGAAGAACTGTGTCTGACCACTGGGTGTTCGGTGGTTTGTATACATTTACAATAGTAGTCGCAGACACCTTAACAGCAACAACAAATGTGTTATTATCACCACTTTTGTGGGAGACTGATACGTCGTCTATGTCCTGTCTAATGTACGTCGCCACTCCGTAGACCCTGTGACCTATTTCTTCCACAAGCTTATATCCTGGGATGTTGCCCCTCGCACTGTTTTCTAAGTCTTCTGCATGTGTTTCTTGCAGTGCGAGGACATTGACCTCATTTTCCAGCAGCATCTTGCTGAGGCAGTCACTTTTAGATTTGCTCAGACCTTCTACATTAAAATGACAAACATTTAAAACACAGCTTAAATTTCTAAATTGGCCCTGGAAAGGGTCGTTTGGATTTTGTCTGGCAGCTGGCATAGCTGAGAGATCACTGTTTGTGACAGTTCAGCTGCCAAAGTTGTTGTTCGTTTAGCACCACCCGGGGAGTACGTGCAACTTTAATGGAATGGTGCGGACGCGATCAACATCACCCCCCATGTTTACAACATTTATGAACTGTAAATGTTAAATTACAGTCAGAAGCTTTAAATTATGTGCATGGCTAACTTATTATCTAGACAGGGTTTAACTTATAAGTTACATTCTGTGTTGGGAAAGCTACTTTTTAAAAGTAGCTAGCTACAACTTACAGCCACAAAGAAAAAGTAGCTAGCTACAATATTAGCTACTTTCGGTGATTAAACAAATCTTTAA
Source organism: Neoaliturus tenellus (assembly GCA_030545055.2). Classification (NCBI taxonomy): domain Eukaryota; kingdom Metazoa; phylum Arthropoda; class Insecta; order Hemiptera; family Cicadellidae; genus Neoaliturus; species Neoaliturus tenellus. Next base: position 77,174,182 of record CM061532.1, read on the forward strand.
CTGGTTCTGGTTTTTTCTGATGACGTGTAATCACCCCATTTCCCCACTTCCAATTACAAGTACCGTAATTAAGTCTTTTAAGTAATTAAGTAATCAAGAGTTCTTTAAAATGTGTCAAAAAACCCCAAAAAGTGTTCTTATAATTAAGTAAGATGTTTCACATTGGTAGGCCTACCTTATTTTGGTTTTGTTTTTAGTTAGTTTATAGTTTCATTTTAACATAATTATTTGTAACTCTGGAGCCTAGATAATGTAAACAGAATAGTAGTATGTAAATGTAAACTGTCACATTAAGCGACTTACATCAAAGAAGTAAGCAACTACGGTACCGTACCTAATAAGTTATTATCTTCACAAGTTTATAACATTTTTCGTAGGCCGGCCAATTTAATTCAGTTGTATGCACTTCGATTAAGAAGGACCGGCTTCTTTAGTTTTTACACTAAATTAGTTGTTACACTTACTTTTCACATGTTATACGCTGTCAATTATTGGATTAGAAACTACAGGAAAAGAATATAAATATGAAGCACTCTGTAAAGTATTAAGTATGAATTAACCGAGTTTGGGAAGTAAACTTTCATATCAACATCAATCAACATGTTTGAGGTTATGTGGTTTGTCAGTAGTTTTAAAATAAAAACAATTAGGCTATTACAATTCGTTGTCGTGTCGTCTCTCATTGCAAATATTCCTTGCAAGTTAAAACTTGAGCGATCCTGGTGATGCGCAAGCGTAGTGCGGTGCTATAGTTTCTATAATACAGGACAGTGGAATGCAACTAGCGCACCTGGTGGCTGGCAAACACGACAAGAGAACGAGACTGGTTGTCAAGTTTTGGTTATGGTTCTCAATTGGGTTGCCTGCGGGTGACAACGGATTGAAAATATAATCTTTGATTTCAACAAGCAAAATCATAACGGCTGACAAGCCGTGAATGATTTAATGTGAATACAGTAATATGTTGTATTGTAATTAAGTAGCGAGAAAAGGAGCAAAATAATCTGCTACAACTACTCTAAAAATGTAGCTCACTACAGCTACAAGCTACTTATTTTCTAATATAATAAACTTGTAGCGCGCTTCTTCCCAACACTGTACTTTTGTACAAAACCTATAACTTATGGTGCAATCTACATACTCACCCCAATGTAATTTATAGGGAAAATAAAAAATTGCCACATTTTATACAATTTTGTGTCAACCTTCCCCAATGAGGGATTAATCTAAATTTTCTCACAATACCCTATGGTAGCAAACCTAAATTCTCATTCCCATGGTGTTTTTATGGCGAAAGTAAAAAATCTGGGGATTAATCTAAATTTTCTCACAATACCCTATGGTAGCAAACCTAAATTGTCATTCCCATGGTGTTTTTATGGCGAAAGTAAAAAATCTGGAATTCCATCGGAAATTCGCTGAGTACGCAGGTATGTTGCGACAGGGGGTATATAATGACTTACTATTAGTTTAAACATGCTGCTATATATGTCCGATAGATTAACCTCCGAAACGGCCATCTTATAAGGAAATAATCTAGATTGTATTTTGGATAGTAAGTAGCTTGAAAATTATAATTTTCTGCATACCATCCGCCACACTCAGAAATGATTTTTCACTAGACCTAAATGTAACTTACTTAGATGGTCGGTTATAGTTATAAATTTTACTAAACAATATAAGCTACAATTTCAAATAAACCTATTTACAATATGGTAGGCTCACTTATATTTGGATTTATCTTGTCTCTAAGTTTTGTTGAAATTTTCTATTATGGATTCATAACCAGGAAATGCTCTGTAAAATTTATCATTTTGCTTAACTGGACAGGGTCCCAATTAAGTTTGGATTAGCCTGACTCATTGTATTAATAACCAATGTGAAACAATTAGATATTTTTATACATCAATTCATTCCCCCCTAAAGGCAAAAAAAAAAAAAAAAAAAAAAAAAACGAGTACTTTACATGACATTGGCATTTTATCATACTTCCCCCATTTGAATTTTTTTTTTGAGAGTGTAACATTACTAACATATTTTTATGTTTGCTAATTTAGTTGATTTCATACTGTACAAGCTATGTGCATGTGAAAAATTTGGAGCATCTAAATACAATATTACAGTAGTTATTAACAAAAAGTATGACAAGATAGAGAACAAAATTTGAAATTAAAAATGGTTTAAAATGGTCTGGACTTGAAATTTGTTTTGTAAATTCCCATACAATGTAAAACTTTGTCGGAGGAATAAAATTATTATTATTATAACCATGTTGTATTGCTTTACAAATTGCATTGTTTCAAGGTTAAGTTAGGGTTATAGAGCGAGGGCTTTGAAACTCAGCACAGCACTAGACGGACAGATATATTTGCTATTTTATGTTTTTGTGGGCCCCGCTGGACAATGCTGCAACCAGAGCGCTGTGGCTGATTTTGGTAAAACGACCCAGTTGCTAGTCTGTTCGCATGTGGAAATAATTACTTTATGTTTTGTCTGTGCTTTTAGTATTGTTTTAGTAGTTTTAGCTGATATTTTGACTTAGGAGTTTGTTTTGGCGAAACAGGCGCATAAAATATGGGATACTGATATTTGGCTTTCATCGGCACTTGACTATCAAAAATGCATCCTTATTTTTTTGTGAGTTAGACTATTTTTCCTAAGTAAATTTAAAGTAATTTAAAGTAAAGTAAACATACCTAGAGTTATTATAATAATATTTACGATTTAAAATCTTTCAATTGGAGCTCTCAAGTGTAAAGTCACTTACCACAGTGCTGGTGGCAACAAGTGTATCCAAAAAAGCTGATGTCATATTTTACTACCTGAGACAAAATACAAGTGTTAAAATGTCTATCAGTAGCATCACTTCATACTAAAGGAAGATTTTACAAACTTCATAATTTCAGGATGAGAGGATGGGTCTTCAAAAAATGGTTAGCTGCGAACATGTTAATCGGTTTACCCAGCTTGCCGTGTATCCTCTTCCTAGAGTCGAAGATTTCCAAGTTCATTGTATTCAGCACAATAAACCTTAAGAGTGCTTACCATCAGCTAAAAATTTTAGAGCATGAACGAATTTACAATGCGTTTGAAGCTTGCGACCGCCTTTGTCAGTTTTGCAGAATCCCTTTTTTGGTGTTACCAATGGTGCCTCATGTTTTCAAATTGGTTCTATAATACAAGCAGAAGGACTTGAGTGTACTAACTCATACTTGGACGATTTGACAGTTGAGAGAAAGGATAAAGCTGAACATGTCAAGAATTTGAGAATTTTTTTTGATGTGGTAAACAAGTTTAACTTTTAATTAAACATGGAAAATGTTCTCAAGATGAAATTAGTGTACTGGGATATGTTATCACAAATAATTAAATTCTAAAATTAAATCTTAAAATACATTTCTTTAAAGAGTGAGGACTATTTCCCCAGTGACCTCCAAGGTATCATTTTCAGGAGCCTTCGTGAGGCCGCGCGACCAAACGCCAGACCTACACCTGTGTCTCGATGCTGGAGCATCAGTGTCTAGAAAAGACGTACACTGCAAGTTTTAAAGATCTGGCCAAATTGACGATGAGTCTGATGGTGACTACAGACATGTAGTCATTGTCAAAATCCTGATGTGTAAATTCCCAAGCATTTTTAAACTTTGTCAGTGGAACAAATTATTATTATTAAATAAAATATAACAATGTAGCTATTTCTGTCAACCCATCCATCTGTTGGCATGTTATTGACCACTTTAAACGTTATAAAAAAAGGAATCAAAAGGCAACACCGCTGGAGTTTAGAATAATAGAAATCAGTTGTCAGGTGTTAAAATTTCAAAGCTTACAACGTTGTGCTACCTATTATAGCCCATTATTTAAAACTTGATCCTTTGTTGGAGAAGAAATACCTAGTGGGAAGGGTTTGTTTTTATCCTTGCTAATATTTTACTGGCAGAAGCCTTTTGGTTTTAAGTTTTTTCACTGTTACATAACAACTGGTAAGTTTAATATTCTTTTTAAAATCATTCTGCACAAAATCAGCCGGTTTTTTGTTTTCTCAGTTGTACTGAAAACTTTTATTTTTTTCCTGTCCTAGAACTGATAAATCAGCTGGAATATTTTTTAGGTCCTAGGACTGAAAAGTCAGCTGTTTGCTATGTGTTATTTATTAATTTTCTATGCAGAATAGTGAAATTCAAACTTTATAAATAGCATTGTTTGTAAATAACAGAAATGTAAACACTGTAGGCCTATATTACTTACTTTGTAAATATAACCTCAAAAATACAATTTTTTAGTTAACATTTTAAATGATTAAAAGTGGTAATTCCGCATTATGATAAAAAACGTTGTTCATTACTCAGAGCAAAAGTGTACTTTTAGTGCATAATCGTTTTTAAAATCTCGGCTGGGTCTCGTTTTTAAAACCCGATTGTGCACTAAAAAGGGCCACTTTTGCTCCTAGTGATGAAAAGTACTATTGTAACAGATCATTTTTAATCAGTTACTTTAGATCTTCTACTTTGAAACAGGGCAAAGGATGGGCTTAGAAGTAAAACAGCTGGCTAGAAGTTACTGAAATAAATTATAAGTTATTTATAACGTTATCTAAAATAGGAAACCTGCTAGCGTTCTTTAAAATGTTTGTCACAAGTTTAAAAGATTTGTTTACAGTTTAAATACGGTACGGTCCCCCCTCTCTCCCACCCAAATATTCTTTAAAAGGATCAAGTTAAAAAAACATTATCATTATCAATAAAATTATTACAAACTGTCAGTGTAAAGTATTAAAAAAATTTCTTAATATAAATATTATTGTAAATTTGATTCTATATTCTTAAATATTTTCAACTTAAATTTACACTAAATCTTCTATTAATTTCAGCATAGCTAAAAGTAATTTCAAAATTTTGTTTGTATGTTTGAATAAACTCACTCGGTGAGCAAGACTATTGATTTTCTGGAGCAGGGTCCCCCCACCCCCATGATCCGTCCTCTATTTCCCCTCAAATCCCTCCCCCAACCCCCCTCATCACCCCTCTTCCTCCCTCCAATGGTCCTCTGCCCTAGTGCATAAACAACTTTGTCCTCTACTGTCTGTGCTGTTTCATGATTATATACCGGTAAAGAGAAAGATTTTAAATTAAAATGTAAGCAAAACTTGTGCTGCTTTGCATTTAAGTATTAATGAAGTAGAAGTTAATGCCACATTTAAAATTACCACATTAGTTATGTTTCATAAATTTATAGTCTAACAATTTTTTATTAACACTTAAAGTAACTTTTATCAAAAGATACTGTAATGTGTTTGTCGCTATAGTATTAAATTCATATTAATTTTATTAGATAGTTCTTGATTTGTTTTGTAGGGTATTAACTAGAAGAATAGTATGATTTTATATGTTATTTATTTATTATAATTTTGCTAATTTATCGTGTGGAGCACAGTACTCAGGACTTAGTTTTTGTAAAATAAATTATTTATGATTTCCATTTAATTTTTTTTTTTTTTTTTTTTACTTTATTGGAAATACGCTAAGTACGCCGGTTTACTGCGATAGTGGTATTTTTTTTATTGAGTGGCAGGGAGACTAAGACATGCTTACATTTGTTGTGAATCTAATCCTCTTCTAAATACTTGTATACGTTTCTGTATACAATTATTGGTCGGAGTACAACAAATGCTGTTCTCAACGAAGCCCAAGTATATATCAAGTATACAGTAAGCACCATACACAGTCAGTTTTTTTTCTTTGCGATCGGTCGGCTGTGTTTGTACAATATTGGATTAGTTCTCTGTGTGTTTGTCTCACTTCTTTGACACTCTCTTGAGTAATTTAAGTTCCTGATTTCTGTTTTGGTTTTGTGTGATTTTTTTATTTGTATCTGACGATTTCGACGATTTCAGTCTTAGTTATGGTTTCATCCAGGTTCATCTACCTGACTGACATTCTAACTTCAAGAAAAGGTTTCGGTAAACATCTAAACTAGGGTTTCAGATCTCTAAATGTCGTAAACTCTGTTATGTTAATCAGCAGTTGAAAATTATTCCAGTAATTTATTAAACAATAACAAAACAAAATATAAAATTTCATCTTGTTGTATTCTAATTTAAACTAGCGATTAGCTTTCAAAACCCATAGCGGTGTGTAAACGAACAGTAAAGCCAGCACATTTGCAGGTGCGCTGTGTTCAGTGATCGTCAAACAAGAGCGAGATGATGAGGCGGAGATTCGCGAGTTGGCGGCCAAGATGCTGGAGCAGCAGAAGGCCAAGATGGCCAACGCGGTGCCGCAGCCGATGGCAGCGCCAACACGACCCAGCGCTGGCACGATGGTGGCCCCCGGTCAGCCGGGCATCATGGGCTACCTCAACAAGGGTGGCAAAGGGGAAGCGCCCAGCCCCGATGTTGACAAAATCTCAGACAAATCTGATGACTTCAGCCAAAGAGGTTAGCTTCAGTTTTATTTGAGGTATTTGTTGTGTTCCTTTTTTGTAACCTTCTCTAGATGGTATGAAGTTATGGCTTTGGTAGAATTTAAGCTCGAGCCTATCATATAATTTTGTTTTGAGGTCCCCAGATGCCCAAAACACATTTAACATTTTAATACTATGAATTATTCAAAAAAAGGTATTTATAAGTTTTTATTTACACGTACGCCTAAGAATTTAACGAATTTAACAAAACCTATAATTTTTTGGGGAAACAGGGTGTTTTTATCATTTTGACAAGATTTTTTGAGGTTTCAAATGAGTCTAAAATGGGTTTTTGGCCATTTTTACTTTAATGCTCTTCTCTATCTATATTTTTTATATCTATCAAATAAGTTTGTTTCCTGTACATTAGGCTTCTTCGAAGAATCCCAAAATTTTTGTTTATTTTTATATTTTATGTATTGTAGAATCCAAAATCAATGTCATAAAAATTTTTTCCCTCCCACTTTCCTTCCGTCTATATATCTGTGACACTTATATGGGCCCTGCTTTGTCCTTTTTTCTGTCACAGTTTGGCTTTACCTGATGTTCTCAATTTTTTTCTGTCATAGACTAGAGTGGTATTATCATAGCAACTTTAATTGCATATGTGATTTTAGGGCTTTACCTAATAGTCCTACAAAGTAGCCAAGTTGTGCTTTTCAACCTAGGCTCAAGTTGTGCTTGCCGGTAATTTGGTAGGGTATACTAATGTTTGAAATCTTTTCACACAAAAAACCCAGGGTGTCTACCGGTCAGGAAAAGTCAGGAAAATATGAAAACGTTAGAACTTCTATGAGGCAGGGAAAAAGCCTTAAATTTTTTTTGTTGAAAATAACTCATTTTATGAAAAATAACAATTTTTTTTCAGTATTTTAAAAACCTTACATGTTATTTTAGAGAATTTTACAAAAAGAACGGGTGGTAAGCTAAAACCTGATGGTGAGTGAGCTGAACAAGTTGAAAGAGCTGAACCTGACAAAGGTGAGCTCAGCAAAACGAGCTGAAGGCAAACAAATTCTCAGGTTGGCATTGCAAAGCATGCTGTTTAACAGCTAGTCAGCAATAAACCGTTTTAGCCATTGTGTAGCAGTACACACAAAAGTGTTGCACAGTCAGTGTGTTAAGTAATGTATATAATAAAATGTTATTATTTTCCATTCCAGGGCTAAATATACCGAAAGTGATTAATTAAAATTAAAACATGCTGAGACAAAAGCAAAAACATGCAAGATTAAGGAGTGAAAAAAATAATATTAAGTCAATTTTAATGAACATGGTATTATTTACTGTGTTATTACTGTAATAAGAGTTACTGTATGAGAATAAAACAAAGTATCATAGCTAAAAAAGTTCTTGGGGAAAATAATATCAAACACATTTCTTTTGTAAGCCGTAAAATCACAATATTTCATCAGAATAACAAAATGGTTTTTAGGTGTCTACCATAGATCCACCATAGAACCATAGATCCACAGGTCTATGGTTTTCAGAAGGAGAAGTAAACTATTTCTGCTGTTATAAACTGTTGAAAATATTATATACAAGTTAGATAAATATTCACTCACCATTGGAGCTTTCCTAGATTTGACTAAGGCTTTTGTTAGTGTATGTCATGAAACATAATTAAAATATTTTGAAAAATTTGGAATAGAGGGCAAGGAACTAATGTGGCTTAGGTCTTACTTTGAGGAGTGACAACAGTATGTGGAGATATCTAGTAGCAGTTACAATGGAAACACTCATAATATTAAAATATATCAATCAAGTCTCGAAAAAATTCTATTTACAGTGCCGCAGGGATCTGTTTTGGGGCCTTTCTAATGTATATATTACTTAAATGGCTAGCCTAATTTTGTATATAAAACTTTAAAGACAACAATGTTTGTATGCATGCGGATACTATAAGTCTATCTATTTCTGACAAAGTCCCCAACATAATTCTAAGTACAATTCATGATTTTCTTCCTCAACTTTCAAGTTTTCTTAGTTAAAAAAATTGCTCCTGAATGAAGAGAAAACTAATTTTATAGCATTTTCATTTAGGACATCTTCAAATAAATTTCAAGATAAAGACATTGAAAAACAAGTAAAATTCCTCGGTCTGACGATTCATTATAAACTCAATTGGTCAAATTATGTTTCAAATGTCTGTAAAAAATAAGTTCTGCAATTGAATGTTTAGCATACTTTTGAATTTAGTCCCACATTTCCTATGGCATAGAGGTTTATGGAGCAACACCGGAATAAAATCTAAATAAAACAAATCTTACATCCTCAAAAAGTTGCAATAAAGACTTCTACAGGTGAATCCTGTTATCAACAATTGAAAAATCTTGAAATGCTAATTGTTTATGGCCTTTATATTCATAAAACAACTCTCCACATCAAGACACAAGAAGAATACCTTCAAAGACAGACAAATATTCATACTTACAACACTAGAAGTAGGAATGATTTTTTTATCCCCAAGCTTAAAAAAGAAATGTATAAAAATAAACCAGTTTACAAAGGTATAATATTCATGAATAATCTTCCAAATAATATCTATAAAGAAAAGTCATTAACTACATTTAAAAATAAATTGAAGAACCTTGTAATAAGGAAGACCCTATAAAATTTTGCAGATGATTTTAAATAACCATTTTGATCACTGTTGAGTTTATTGTTTACTTTGGGTCTTCCATGAAACTTTATTAATAGTGTGGCATTTGTAAATTTTAAAAATAGAGTGTTTAACTTATAAAATAGCACCATATCATTGCTGTAGTGATAGTGACGCCATTCAGTACATAATATGTGCTGTCCTGAATAAATACTCAAATGTATTCCTGAGTTTGAATATTTTAGCTATCAAAATCCTCTTCATCATGTATTTATTAGGTATAAAGATGAAAAATAGAAACATTTTAACTATTATTTTCAATGATAACTGTTCTTTAGTTGTTAAGTGTTAGAAATTATTTTAGAAAAATTATTCCTGGAGTAGGCCTAAAAATTTAAGGTTTTATTGTTTATCTTTTTTTTTATAGGAAGGTTTGGCTGGGTGACCCTTGGAAACACACATCTACCGTGTATAATTCGACACCCAGAAGAGAAGTTTTGTGCTGTTCGAATGGTGGAAACAAAACTGCTTCAGAAATATCTGAACTACCTACATCCAGACATCTACTCGTGTACGAACATTCACAGCTTCTACATCACGGAACCAGAGGCAAGACTACTTAATGAAATAAACACCAAGCATTGTGAAAACCAGTTTGGGAAAGAGACCTTTACAACAAAGGATCTAGTAGTCAAACTGAAAGATGCTCACGAATTTTACACTTTCCTAGATGTGTGTTATAGTAAATTACTTCATAATGGCATCGACGGAAAAGAAAAGTGCGGATTCATTAGGATAAATAATGAATCCGTTGTTCCTTACACTGTTAAAAATGATAACAAGTATGTGCCGCTTTTCTATTTTGAAGGTGAAACAGACAATTTAAAACTAAAAGCGGAAAAACTGGAAAACTGGGACTTGGCATATTTAAAGTTTTGTTGTAAAGTACAGGGTATAAGAAACGAATTGTTCGCGAGTGAAACGTGTTCGGTGATAAGTCTGAGTGATATAAAGAGCTATTTCCCTACCGGTACGGTTTTTGAGGACTACTGGCCTAGTAAAGTGGTCGATTCCCAGTTATTATTTCAAAAGGGAACACTTCCCTCAATAAATGCTGCCAGTTGGATTAAAGCACCTCCAGCGCTAGCCATGCCTCCTGCACCGACAACAGTGACAGTGAACAAAGTGATCCCCTCCCCCACTCCCCCCAATGCGAGAACTGCTGCCATGCCCCCCAGTCCGGCGCAGGGTCAGCAGCCCCTACACAACGGGTGGCCGGGACTGGTAGGTGGTCAAGCCGCATATCAGTCCACAACCTTGCCACAGCAACAGCAGCAACAGCAGCAGCAGCAGCAGAGAATGGCTGCTATGCAACACAGTGTGAGTTCTGATCTTGTTTTTAAATTATTATATTTTACATTCAGTGTGTTGGGATCAAAATGAATTTTTGGCCTTATTGCTTTTACCAACTCAGTGGATAATATTAAAGTTTACCATAGTGGTTAGATGACGGTACAGTACACTCTCGTTCATCGGACTCGGCGACATCGGAACTCCGCTTCATCGGAACTGAAAATCTGGATATTATTATTTTTTTTCTTACAAAATAAATCATTTTTTCCGTTTTAGCGCCTTCAATTTCCATTCGTTCTATCCGCACAACAGTGAAGTATCACATTTTGCATCAAAAGTCATCAGGCGTTTTCCATAATCTGTACCCATCGATGTGATTTACGAGGCCGTGGAGTATTCGGACAAAAATAGAAAGAGGAAGGGGCAGGAAGTGAACATCCGCGCCGACCGCTTCCCAAACTGTCATTCAGTCTGTCTCGCTTCACGACTGCACCTGTGTTACGTGGAAGTCAGTTGACTGCTGGAATATGAGAATAAAGATTTTGGATCTTTATTTCCTGCGTTGTTTTTATTCATATAGGTTCATTGTTACCATGTTCAAAGTTTGAGTGCCTTATTTTCATAAAATCTCTTGTGTTATCTTGAAAACAATAGTGAATACAATCACGATAGGTCACCGCACGGGCGGAAATGATGACTCACGACGGACTCCGCTTTATCGGAATTTTTTGACATCCGAACCGGCCGTCCGCCACATTAGTTCCAATGAACGAGAGTGTACTGTACACTACATTTTGAAATTTTATAAGAACAATAAAAAATAATTTAAATTTTGATTGAATATCAAATAGAATTAAAATAACATTTCCTTTTTAACTGCATCTTAATTAATTCTCATATAATTTTGATTAAAATTATATTTAAATAGAAATTGAATTTAAAACAAATAAAAAAGGAATTAGGCTAATAGTTAGTTTTGATAAAATTTCAAGTTAAATTCAATTTATATGTCATTAAATTACCTTTCATACAATTTAAGTCAGGGATAAAAAAATTAACCAACAAAAACAAACAATATTTCTTCTTCCACCTCTCTTTATAAGCTCTCAATAAGCTCAACACCGACTGCTCTAGTGGCTGTAATGGAATGTGCCTGTCGGCTACAGCCGTGACGGCCATGGCCGTGAGGTCCCCGAGGGTAGGGCCAAATGGCTGGAATCGCTAGTCGTCGTTTATGAATACTACCTTAAAAATTTGGATTTATCAGTGTACCGGTTTATGCAAAGTTTGATAAGGATTGATTTACAACCTCAAGCTTACCAGAGAGTTACCAGGACCTAGCAGGATGATGGGCTGCTGGGCTTTAGGTCAGAAGGCCAAATCCCTCTTGGTCCCATTTTTCCAATCGATCACAGGGTTGTTGCAGAATCAGGGTTTCAAGTAGAACAGCTGTCATTATTTCTCAGATTCCTAGTAGGTAGATTAGGCTGCAACTCGTAACAAGTACATCACAATAACTTAAATATAGGGTAGATCTTAACACGTTGGCGGCGGCGAGGTTTTTGCTCAAACCTCATCACCATCCTGAATGTAAAAATTGTAAAACCCACCGTAGCAGCAGCACTGCCCAGTAAAAACCCACGTGGTCGCGAAATACACTGTACTATTGAGCAGTGCTGTGCAAAGCTTCAAATTTCTAGCTCAGATCCTGGCTTAAAAATAAATCATATATTGTAATGCAGTGCAGCTTGCAGGGTGTCTAGTAGTCTTGAAAATCTGGAAAGTCTTGAATTAGTATTGAATTTAACAATGGTCTTGAAAAGTCTGGAATTAGTCTTGAATTTGCCTTCTAGTCTTGAAATTTATAAAAAAATTTTAATTATGGAGACGCTCGTGATCGCCGATCAAGATTACTAACTGGAGACGCTTATTAACCCAATCAAAACGCTTGCGACTGTGTAAACAGTAAATGCTCGCGACCACCGTGCGGAGACGCTGTTATTGACTCTTGATTCAGTGTATGCTGAAAAATGGCCTAAAAATGATGTTAACTATCATTGGCCTTCAAGCTAAAGAAAAACAAGGAGAAGCAACATTTTAATTATTAACAAATATATTAAATTTTTACGTGTTCTATAAATCTGATATCACTATTGAATTTGTGGAATTATTTATTTTAATAATAAACTAAACAGCCCTACGAAGGACAGGCACATAGCTAGTATTTAATAAAATAGAATTACAAACTTGTGCATTATTTTAATTCAAAACATTTTAATTTTAATTTTCAATGTTGTTGCAGAATTAATATTGCTTATTATTAATAAGTTAGAATTTTATGGTTTCATTTTAATAGTTTGGTTTTTACAAAAAATATTAAGATTCACTGTATTAGCCGCTGATTTGCTATTGAAGACTAAAATTTATCATCCGCTGAACTGCTATTGAAGATTGAAATAGTAAACACATACCTTCTGTCGAACAGCTCAAATTTGTTGTTGTATATTATCACCACATGCTTTGCCTTGAATACAGCATTGTCAAGTGATATAGATATAAGAACATACTATCCATCGAAGGATTGGTCTTAAGGATTAAAATAAACAAAACATATCACAATCACAGTTCAGTTTGTCTGTATTTTGATCCTTGTCCAATCCTTAAATGGATAGTATGTTTTTGTATCACTTGACAATGTCGTATTCTCGGCAAAACATGTAGTGATTATATTCAACAATAAAATTTGAGCTGATTGACGGAAGGTATGTGTATACTATTTTAAAACAAATATGTTAGCGGCAACTATATAAATAATTTTGTAAAATGTAAAATAAAAATTAATATGTCAAGTAGTGCAATAGTCTTGAAAAAACTAAAGAAGTCTTGAAAAAGTCTGGAATTAGTCTTGAATTTTGAAAGAGAAATAAACTAGACACCCTGAGCTTGGGAGCGATCGCACCCATCAGGATGGCATTAAGGTTCCGCGTGGGAGCGATCGCTCCCATGCCGCCGCGAACGTGTTAAAGTTCCCAAAAGCTCTGGCATTACATTATTGAGGTATGGAATTTTTATTCTTTGGGGCCTATATATATTTAATGGTTACTTTAATTTAAATTTCATCCGCTTCAAGTTGATAAATTTGATAGACCTAACCTTGTAAAAAAAAAACTTTAATAAAAAAATATAGGCATGGTTAAGTAAAGTACAAAACCATTGTTTATGAGACTAACATCTTCATTGTGTATCTGGGATTAATATTAGAAATTAACTTTTTTACCCTGACTAAATTATATACTCTGGATCATTGTAATATTTTGGGAAATATATAAATTACCTTATTCCATGTGGAGCTTCGAACATTGAAATAACTATGGCAGTTTTTATAGTTCAGTCCAACCGACACTTAAAATTTCATCTTGCTCATTTGTCAGTGTCTCCATATCTCTTGCAAACCCATCCCCAACCACATTTCCACCTACATTAAGGGCTTCCACTTCATGGACATAGCTTGTTCCTATCCAATTGTCCAGTTTGAAGATTTTGACATTTTAATGATCCCATGAAAATAACGCTAGTCTCAATCTGTTTTTACACTTTTTCTCATTATATAAGTGACATTTAGACAAACACTTCTACTACAAAAGAAATTTGTTGACTTTTATGGCGTCCTATATACGAGGTATATTCGGAAAGTAAGTTCCGTTTTTAAATAAAAAAAGAACAAGTACAGATACAGCAAAAAATTTTATTGCATTCAAATCTACAACTCTTACATTATTTTTTGACATAACTCCCGTGATTTTCCAGGCATTTGTCATATCGTGGCACAAGTTTTTGTATACCCTCTTCGTAGAATTTTGCCGCCTGTGTAGTCAACCATGATGTAACACGTCCTTTCAGCTCTTCATCGCTGTTTAACCGCTGACCGCCAAGGAAAGACTTCAGATGCAAAAACAAATGAAAGTCGCTAGGAGCAAGGTTGGGGCTGTACGGCGGATGGTCAAAAACGTCCCAGCCAAAGCCCTGAAGGAGTGATTTTGTCACATTGGCAGTGTGTGGTCGAGCATTATCGTGAATGAAAGTGGTCGAGCATTATCGTGAATGAAAACCACGCCTTTTGTCAGCATTCCTCGGCGCTTGTTCCGTATTGCGCGGCGCAGTTTCTTGAGCGTTTCGCAATAAACATCTTTATTGATTGAAGTCTTTTCTTGGCGGTCAGCGGTTAAACAGCGACGAAGAGCTGAAAGAATGTGTTACATCATGGTTGACTACACAGGCAACAAAATTCTACGAAGAGGGTATACAAAAACTTGTGCCACGCTATGACAAATGCCTGGAAAATCACGGGAGTTATGTCGAAAAATAATGTAAGAGTTGTAGATTTGAATGCAATAAAATTTTTTGCTGTATCTGTACTTGTTATTTTTTTATTTAAAAACGGAACTTACTTTCCGAATATACCTCGTATGAGCTTTGGTATCTCGTTCATTTACTTGGCAACAATTTTCCCAGAGTAATTTTTATAAGGAGTAATATTGTTGTTATTTTTTATGGTCTTATGTTTTATTGTACAGCTTTTCTAAAGTGTTTTTGTTTGTTTAATCTCTCCAAATTAATCTGTTTTTGCCATAGTCACCCCTTGATACTTTGCAGAACTACAATATTTTTTATCGTTCATTCCAAGAAGGCTTGTTAAATATTGATAGGGAAGAGTAAATAGGCAGTAAACACGATTAACTATAGTGTCAGATGAATAGATACCGTACAAATTTTTAGGTAGAATTTTTGTCAGTAAGTATTTACAGCCTTTAAAAATTATTAGGGAATTATCAAGCTTGTAACATGTCTAAAATATCAGCTTTTTAAAAGTGAACGGTTTTTGCCTTGTACCGAAGACAAGTTTAATGAAGAATGTTTTTTGTGCCTAAATAATACCATGTTTATTTTAATGTTTTTATTGTAGATAAACCAACAAACGGCAGCGGCTGCAGTTGCGTCAACGAGGTCGTACCAGCCTCGTGGGATGGCCTCCACTCCACAGTATTACTCCTCGGTGAGGTTTATACAACTAGTTTTTTTCACTTGTTAAGTTCAACTTAAAGAGGATTTTAAACATGCTTGTATATAATTTAAAAAATTTTTTGCAACATTTTTAAAATTAGTAGGATTGTTAGCCTTAAATATCCTTGCTTATTTTCTATGGCAATTTTAATGAATAATTATGCTTAGAACAATAAAAAATTATTCCAGATATTATCAAGCGCCTATGCCTATGCCTTTAGTATTTCACTAAATTTGCTAAAAAAGTTTTTTTAACTAAATAGGCTATAGTTCTATTTTCCCCCCCGTCTTTTACACGCTTAAATAACACAAGCTTACACGAGGTCAGTGTGCCAATATTTATATCTATGGAGTAATATCTATGTATGTTTCATCTAGGCGTATTTTAAACAAATGGAGGGTTTCTAAAAAATCTGCCCGGACATTTTTATGCTCTAAAAAGAGGACATGTCCTCTATGCTCATGTCTGTGTGTTTAGGGGAATTATGGTAACCTAAACTTGATAGTCATTAAAAAGGTCGAAAACCAAAATGTACTCATGGTAGAGTTCCATGCAGAGCATGTTAAAACCTCATCACATTTGTTGTTAATAACCGTGTAACCTGTAATGTTTTTATGTTGACAGCCGCACTCGATGGGCATGGGCGCACAGACTCAAGTTCCTCAACCTCCTCCTCTAGTCAGGGTCACCGGCCCGCCACCTACAATGGGGTACGTTTGCAAAGTGTATCCGATCCCTCCCTCCCACCCCCACTCCCTGCCTGTCCTCGTGCCCTCCACCAACTTCACCCGGTAATATCTCCTTGCATAATGTATAATTTCTAACCTATATATAATTGTAAGTACACAGTAGACTTATGATTATCAGTATTGCATCTAAACGGAGGCGGCTAAATTTTTAATAACAATTTTTTACGTGTTACTGATTTATCAATTAGTGTTTTTTGTTTAACTAAGCAATTGCTATTCTTATCTAGCAAAGAAATTTTTACTGTTGACCTAGGTTTTAGGTTATTTTGGCACTACCTATTTGGATTAATTTGAAAATCAATAATCAGTCGGCCACTAGTTATCACCGATTATCTATAGTCTTCTGTAATTGTTATTGGGATGATTTAGTCTGATTTACATTATATGCTTTGGGGAAGAGAAGTTCTTTTTTCATTGGAAAGACTAATGGCATAAATTTTGTTTATTTGATCATAAATTGGCTCAGTTATTTAAAAGTCATTTAATTTTATGTTAAATATTGTTTACCCAAAAGTTTTCAGGGTTCTTACGGCTCTTAAAAGTCCTTGAAATTTAACCCCGGTTCTTAAAGGCCCCAAAAAGTACTGTAATCTCATAGATAATTGAAATTGAATTTGAATTGAAATTGTTAAAATCTATGTCAAAACTTAGACGGTCAATGCGGATCGCGATATTTGGATCTAGATCCTGGATCACGATACAGATTTAGTGTGTAAAGTCAAATATTGATGAGTGATCCATGAATCATACATCAATATTTGACTAGACACAATTAATCCGTATCGTGATCCAGGATCACGATGCAAATATCGCGATCCGTATTGACCGTGTAAGAACCGCCTATAAGTCTATAAATAAGCGGGATCCTTAATTTGTCATCAAGTTATAATATAATGTGAGCCATAACTGTGACAATGTTATCAATCACTCACCGATTTTCATTTCACCCTGTCAATTTAATTATTCAAGTTTTCATTTGTAATGTTCAAGGGTTTACTTGTGTAAGGCCCAATGATCAAGTGTTAGCCATTCTGGATAGGCCGTTGATACATCTTTTTATACAAACAATAGTTAAAAATGTGTAATCCTATAAAAAAATGTGTATAAATATATCCACTTGTGGTGGTCCTTACAAAACATAGAAAATCCTTTAAAGTAAAATCCTTAGTTATGGGAAAGTTCTTGAATTTTGTTGTAAGAACCCTGAGTTTTGTCATAGAACTACAAAGTTCATAGTTGTTTTTCTTACTTTAGTACGTAAGATACTTTTGTTAAGACACCAACACTCTGAGTCGTGTATTTTAAGGTGAATATGCCTGAAGGGTGGATGTGATGTATCAGACGAGGCAAAGCTTTGTTACTGACAATGGCCAGCTGATTCATTTGTTATGATCATGAATTAATAGCCCAATGTACAGATTCATTTGGATCAACTTTGAACTTTCATAAGCTTAACTTTTCTAACTTCTAACCAATAACCTCATAGAGTATATTGGATATGGCAGTTAAGTTAGAATTGTTGTTATTGACATTGAGTTGTTGTGTAGAAGCTTTTTTACCATTCGCGCAAAAGAATGGATATGATTGGGATTACTTGGTGAGGACTTTCGATTCTGAATCAACAACACATAATTTTAGTAAAGAGGAGTGTTACTCAATTATTTATTCACTAAACAAAAATTTAATATTCAGTAAATAATCAACGTATTAAATTAGTTCTGAATCTCAATACTTCGAAAGTGGGGCCTAGACTTGAATTGTGTTAGAAACCACTGAAGTTAATATTTGAACTGATGATTTGGAAATAATCATAGTAAGTGCCCGAAGGGTATGATTGTAAAAGATACTATAATTAAAGTAGCCTAACTGATGTTATGAGTCGAGTGTTGATCTGTTGCTGATGGCATTGTTGGTTTGTAGTTACCATTCATATGGAAAGGAAGACTGGTGAGTGAGCTCACAGATTTGCTGCCTGATGCATGTGAAATCGGTTTTTCTTCATTTTCAGTTATGATGCCTCCATCTGTGCCTCGATTGTGTTGCCTTCGCAATCGGACTATGCTGCACTTTATAATTTAACATTTTAATTATGTTGCTTATTTTTAAGACAGACTAACTGAGTTGACGGGACCAGCATGAACTATGTACCCCTCTTATTTTGATCTTAAACTACATTTTGTTTTTTTTTTACATTTTTTCTTCTATATATTTCCTAATGTTCTCTCTGTTGAAAATTATTAGTAATAAAGATATTTATTTTGATGACAATAGTTTACGTTGTATGGGAATTTACATAAAAGGCTTCTAACACTTTCCACATTTTAAAAGTTCACATTACTGGATTTTTTCACTAAGATCTTTTTTATTTTATTTAATAATCGAATAACTCCCAGTCTTTTAAATTAATTTTTCATTGTTTTTCTTCTTTCTTACTTCTGAAATTGAAATAAAAAGTAGTTTGATATTTATAAAACATTAATTTTTTACTTAGAAAAAATATAAATTCTAATTCTTAAAATATCGTTTTGTTTTATAAATAAAATAATTCTTTTAAAGGATTAAAATATATTGTCGAATACAGTGCACTCTCGTTCATGGGAACCAATATGGCGGACAGCCAGTTTGTATGTAAAAAAATTACGATAAAGCGGAGTCTATCGTGAGTCATTGTTTTAACCGTTACCGCAATCAATTTCACTATTGATATTCACTAAATCTTCAAACAGGGTAATAATGAACTTATAGAAATAAATACATCGCAGAAAATAAAGATTCAAATTCTGTATAAAATGAATAAAATACAGTATGGAAGAAACTGTACTTGTATCCACTCCATATTCCCTGCATTGTTTTTGCGTACTCACCGACATGGATTCTTTTAATAGCTTCAAGTTTTCCCTCGACAGACACCAAAAGCTTTTTCCGCTTTTCACTCATATTTAAAATCAGTTGACATTCTAGGAACACAGGTGCACTTACGACACAGACCGACCAACCGTTTAGGAATGTTGGATGTTTACTTTGTGCCACTTCCCACCCTCCCCCCTTCCTATTTCCGTGTGAATACTTACACAGCCTTCTCAATAACATCGAGGGATGCAGTGCGAGATGACTAGTGATGTGAAATGTGATACATTACTGTAGTGCAGGTATAACAAATCGGAGATGAAAGGTGCAGAAATCGAAAAATTAAGTTTTGTGTGGAAGAAATAATGATAATATCCAGATCAACCATTCTGATGAAGGAGTTCTGATGTCACCGAGTTGGATGGAAGAGAGTGTACTGTATAAAAAAAATTAAAAAGGAGAACATTATTCATACTTGTTAATTCTGTCTTAAATTAGAAACGTTATTGAATACTAAAATTTAGTCTTATTACTTTATTTCATTTGTTCTTGTATTAATAATTCTCCAATATTTTTAGTATAAGGTTAAAGAATCTTTCTTGAAATAAAAATTACTTCACTTTTATTAGATGAGAATAAACATATGGAGCTGGAAATACAAAAATCTTGTTGAGTTATAAAGTATTAAAAAAGAAATACCTAAATTTGAGTTTGAAAATTATCATGGACTTAAGTAGCCTAGCGTAGCTTTACACAAATTAAATGCTTAATCATTTTGAAAGT
This sequence comes from Neoaliturus tenellus, assembly GCA_030545055.2. NCBI lineage: Eukaryota > Metazoa > Arthropoda > Insecta > Hemiptera > Cicadellidae > Neoaliturus > Neoaliturus tenellus. The sequence goes on from CM061532.1 coordinate 77,194,040, forward strand.
TGTTCTGTAATTTGTACAGAATAATGCACTTGATTTACATATAGTGTATATTTTTTATTTATTTCCGTTTACATGTTACTTATGTATTTATTTGAATTAGAAATAATAAAACTGTATAGAAATAGAGTTGGTTATTTTATTTTGTCATTTACTTAAAATTGACATTGATTAGATTATTTTTCTTTTTGCTTTGTATGAGAAACAAATAAGTTAGACTATTCATATCAGTATATTCATTCATTGAGTTTTACAATGAAAATTTAAGATACTGACAAACTATATTAACTTATTTTGTTTGGAAGTTTTTCCACCATAAGTGAACATTTTTGTGTGATTTCCTTTTACCTGCCTCTTATTATCATCTAAGCAATCTATCTTATGTATTCTTTATCTATTCAGTGAGAGTAATGGAGTAAATAGTCTCTGTAAAGCCTTGTCGGCACTGGCCGAACTTAGGTAAAATCATATGGTTAATAATTGTTTGTTATTTATTTATTTATTTATTTTTTGTGCCCGCTGAACAAGTTCACCACATATGTTCTGCCAGAGCGGAAATGCATTGTGCTTACATTCTTTTCTCCCAAAGTTATGCTATGGTTTTTTTTATTAGTAAACTTTTTGTACAAAAAGAGTAGAAGTATAGATAACGGCTGAAATGAACAATCCAAAGAGAATTAAAAACAGTTCAAAGTGTAATTTTGGACATTACAGTAGAACCTCGATATTTCGACTCTCGATAGTTCGACACTCCTTATAGTTCGACAGGGTCCATGACAACTTATCATGTCAATAACAACCGATAGTGTCCATGTTGAAGTCTGACAAATGTGAAAATGTAAACAAAGTGGTGAATAATGTGAATATTTGTCATTTTTTAAAGTTCAATTAAGTTATGGTTTCATTAAAATTTAGTATTTCTTTTATAAAAATCATGGTTTTTATACTCCCAGTGTTGAAATTTTCCATATACTCCATATAGTTCGACATTTCAATAGTTTGACACTCTCTAAGTCCACAAAGTGTCGAACTATCGAGGTTCTTCTGTATTAGAGTTGTAAAATTTTCATTCTTTCTGTATAGTAGTAAACATGGGAGGAGACATGACAGTGGTCGCCACTAAGCACTTGCACTTAAGTTACGTCTATCTGCAGTTAAGTATAACTTGTATCGGTCTAACAGGTTTTTGCACTGTTGCAGGAATGCCACTTACTCCACGTCCAACATGAATGTTCTCCCGACTGGAAGTGCAATGCATCAAATAGGATCCATGCTTCCCCCTCCCCCTCACTTGCAGTACCCCTCTCATAACAGCTCCGCAACCAATCAGACGTCAGCACAGCAGACCAAATACCCCCCTCCACTCATACCAGTCAATGGATCCAACCAGAGGTAATAAAGCGCTTTTTTTCAATAATATTTCTTAAAACCATCTTTAAGTAATTTTAAATATTGGCTTTTGCTACTTATAAAATTATAAGAAAATAATGTGTCCCAACATTGACCCTAATGAATGAGACAAACATACGTAGAATGAAGTAGATTTTTTATGTTGTCTGTAGATTTTTCTATTCGAGAGAAAATTTAAATGCATTAAATGTTTAATATTATAGTACCTGGGGGCCAAGCATTTGCTCGGTAAACTCCAACAGTAATATTCTTTATAGTAATATCAGTTACAGACAGTGCGGTCAAATGCCCAGTGCAAAAAGGCCTATTTCTTGTTCAAGACAAGCTCGTTCGCTTCACACACTCTCCTTTCAGACTGTTTCAATTCAGACCTACCGGGGGCGAACCCAGGGGGGGGGGGGGATAAAGGGGATATATCCCCCCCCCCAAAATGTTGGAGAATAAAAAAAATGTTCAACAAATAAAAATAATCTATGGCAAATGGTTAAAATATTATTTTCATACTCCAGACTTATATAAATAATAATAAGGGTTTTAATTTCACAATGCAAAAAGATAAATCAGTAATATTACATCCATAACATTTAACTTTAGTTTTGGAAATGAAATACAGTGGAACCTTGATATATCGAACCTCAATATATCGAAATCCTTGATATAACGAAGTTTTCTCATTCCCCTTGAACTTGCCTATCAAACTAATGTTATTTCTACCTCTATATATCGATGGATTAGCGAGGATAACCTCAATATAACGAACTTTTGGAGCACGAATGCACGACCCAACCACCTCTACATATCGAAGTTTTGACAACTTGGAACTCCTCACAAGACCGACTGATGACACTCAATTATCCTCAGACACCCACTGTGAACTTGGGAATACGGAACATCAGGAAGAGCAACAGATACAACCCTCTGAAGACTCAGAACTTCTAGAAACCTCCAAGAATGAGAAAGACACTGATGTGACCCATCACAAACACCTAAACAAGGAAAATCTGGCAGAAAAACCAATCCCCATCACGGAGGACCTAGAAATTCAGGAAATAGGCCTATCAACAAATGAACAGCAGAAAATAACGACACCCCCAACACCAAGTACATATGGCCCAAACGAGCATTTTCACACCTCCAAAACTGCAACATAGCGCATACCGGCCCCTCAGCTCCTAAACCAACTCACAAAAAACACATATCGAATGCAACTGGGTTAAACATTTTTCATTTAAATATCCAAAGAGGATTACAAAGCAAAATCGATAAGCTACAATTGGAAATTCACAAAATAAATCCTGACTATATGATCATTACTGAGCATGGCCTAAAACAGCAACAAATCGAAGCAACAAATTTACCGGACTATACACTAATCACCAATTATTCTAGAAACCTGCACAAATGGGGTGGTGTAGCAATTTATGCTAGGGAAACTAACCTAAACATCCAGGATATCCTTGAGATAAATACGAAAGATTTTAATGAAGAAATTCATTCAGAATTCACAGCAATAGAACTGATGAAGGGAAAAACTATAATTTTTGGATGCTACAGATCCCCCGATGGAAACATAAACACCTTCTTTGAAAACTTAAATAACTTTTTAAACACTTTATCCCATAAAAAAAAGAACATTATTCTCCTTGGAGATCTAAATATAGACATGAGGAAGGTCAACGACCCGAACACCATTAATCTAATAAATAACCTGGCAGAACATAATATGAAAGTAATGCAAACAAACCCAACCAGAATAACAGCTAACTCCAAAACATGTATAGATGTATGTTGCACAAACATGCAAAACTCAAAAATAAAAATAGCCACCATTAGTAACAACTTATCAGACCATTTTGGAATCTCATGTACTGTTAAAATCGAAAATAAAAGACCAAATCCACCCATCAAGAGATCTACTAGGAAAATAACAACCGAAAACTTGGACAGCTTAAAAAGATCACTATCTACTCAAGACTGGTCAGAAATATATACCAGCCCAGATGTAAACAAAAAATATGATGCTCTAATAAGAATCGTACAGTTGAAAATGGAAGAGATAATGCCCAAAAGCTACAGGACTTTCACCAACAATAAAAAAAAGAAGACTTTCTGGAATGAGAAGCTCATAAAAATAAAAAATATGCTGACACTTGCTGAACAAAAATATAACCTCACTAATGAGACCAAGGACAAGGATAACTACAGGAAAATAAAAAGAACTTATGACATGGAAATTAAAATCCAGAAAAGTAAATCAATAGTAGATAAAATAAAAAATGCTCCAAATAAAAACAAAGAACTATGGAATGTCATAAACAAAGAAAGAAACCCAGATCGAAATAAAAAGGAAGAAATCTCTCTCATACATAATGGTCAACATATAACCGACCCCAGTGGAATCTGCAACCTCTTCAATTCCTACTTTACGACTCTCGGAAAAACAGACCCCAACCAAAAATGCAACCAGACCTACGACCCGATTTTGACAACCATCTCAACTGACCCAGACTCACTCTCAACATTTAAAAAAATTACGAAGAAACAACTCGACAAAATGATAACGGACTTTCCCCCAAAAAACTCTGCAGGAATAGATGGAATCTCCAACAGAATAATAAAACATTGCAAAAATGAGATTATCATGCCCCTTCTAAATATAATTAACGCCTCAATTGAACAATCAACAGTACCTAACGCAGCGAAAATGGCAATTATCTATCCAAAACACAAAAAAGGAGAAAAAACTAACATCCGTAACTATAGACCAATCTCCATACTACCTACACTCTCTAAATATATCGAGAAAACTATCCATAATCAATTAATAGAATATCTAGAGAAGAAAAATAAAATATCCAACTCTCAACATGGTTTCAGAAGCAATAGATCGACAAACTCAGCCCTTGCAGTACTCTGCGATGAAATCACAAAAACATGGGAAAACCGAGCTCAACCATCAGGAATTTTCTTGGACATTGAGAAAGCATTCGACAGTTTAAATAGAGAAATACTAATTAACAAACTACGCCAACTAAATATTACAAACAAAGCCTTAGTTTGGATAAAAAACTATCTCTCAAACCGCAAACAACTAGTCCAAATTGAATTCAACATTAACAACTATGAAACCATCTACAAATCATCTATACAAACATCGTTTCAAGGAATTCCTCAAGGATCAATATTAGGACCTCTATTATTCTTAACGTATATAAACTCTTTTCCAAACAATCTACCAGAAACAACCTCATGTATAATGTTTGCAGATGACACCACGATCTTGACCCCAACACAAAACTCAGCAGTACCCCACCTTCAAAAAATAAATATTGAAAATATCCTAACCACATCAACTCAGGCGTGCAAAGAAATAGACCTTATAATAAATAAACAGAAAACGATTGTAATAAACTTCAAGACAAAAAACCAAAATAATGGCCCACAAACAGACACAGCTGAAGAAACTGTTAAATTCTTAGGTATAACCATCGACCAATATCTAACATGGCACAACCATATCCAGGACCTACACAAAAAACTCTCTCAAGTACTGTATGCCCTGAGAAGACTGAGGAGAATCTCAAACCAAGAAATGACAATCACGGCATATCATGCCCTTTTCTCATCCCACCTGCGTTACGGCATCACAGCATGGGGCGCTGCAAGCGAAACAGACATTCAAGACATTTTAGTACTTCAAAAAAGAGCAATCCGCATCATAAATCAAATAGAACCTAGAGAACACTGCAAACCATTTTTCATATCCAACCATATCCTCACCATTATATCCCTATATCTTTATGAGCTAATAATTCAAATCAAAATCAACCCTCCTCAATTAAGAACAAATTGCCACAACTACAATCTTAGAATTAAGACAAACTTTGATCTCAACCAACACAGATTAACCAAAACAAGCAAAACCCCAAACAATATGGGCATTAAAATGCATAACCTTTTACCAAATCAACTAAAAGAAATAAACAACATTCAATCTTTCAAAAAAAAACTCAAAGAATACCTGCTCAACCGACCCTACTATAAACTCTCTGAGTTTATAGAGGAACACAAATAAACACGGCTCTACACACCACACACACTACACTAACACAACACAAAGAAGAATTGACGATTCCCCGGTCTCTAAGGACTGCGGCAGAAGACATCTATGGTAAATGGTAAATGGTAAATGACTACAAAACCTCAACATATAGAAGTTAAAAAAAGAACAAGTTGAATCATTGAGCTCATACATTTTCTTTCATGTTGCAACCCGTCGCTCTACAGACGTTGCCTTTTGCCGTGCCTCGTGTTCGCAGCGCTTTTCTTGTTTCCCGTGTTTTCAGTTAACTTATTGTGTTAGTCTTGTTCCATTCATTACCTTAAGTGTCCGTTAAGTGGCCGTTAGCATTTTGTTTGAATGCATTTTACATCATTCTTGTGAGTACTAATCTGACAACTCCATGTTTGCTGTATGTATAAGAGTATAAACGTCTTCTAGTCCCGATTGATGGTTATTAGCCTAAATAAATTTTATGTTTGCAGCACTGTTTAGTTTTTTGAGTCACCATTTATAGTGTATGTTCTGATCAGCTTGTGATAAAAAGTTCATAGAAGGGTACTTATAAACATTAAACAACTCATAATGTTACAGTGGACTGTTATATATTCTTTTGTGCAATACCAAAATGTTGGTTATGTCATATTACACCCGTATTTACTCCTCAATTTTTAGGCCTATTGGAAATAAGTAATGATAGTACAAGGTTGTCGTGAACCTCAGTATTTCGAAGTTTGTAAATAATAACCTTGATATAATGAACCTCAGTATATCGAATACCTTGATATTACGAATTTTTTATATTCCCCTTCAGGTTCGTTATATTGAGGTTCCACTGTACATTATTTATTGCGCGTTGGCATTACTGACGAGATCATACAATGCGTCGCGTCGGCACTGTCGAGCTCTTGCGATTGGCACTGAGCGCGCTCTAATTCACTTGCAGTGCTCCACCCCTAACTTATTAGTTATTCTGTGGTTTCGCCGTTTAGTTAGTCTAAACGTGTTTGTATCTTAGAGATAAAGTAAACTCATATATTTTACGAATTTTAAGTAGTGTACTTATTTTGTTATTATACAGTGTGTTCATTTTTTTATGCTCACCATTGGGATCTCCCAAACTATAGAAGTTACAGCAAAGGTCAAATTAGCAAAGTAGTGCGGAATTATAAGCTGAACAAAATGATGTGTAAAAGTCCCAGATATTTCGACTGGTTCGTTCGCTGTGCTCGAAAAACTGTTTTTTGCTCAAAACTTCTTTTGCCTATAACTTTGTTATTTGTTGAAATACAAAAAAACTTTTTAGATAAAACTTTACTGAAATTTTACGTAGATTCTGAATATTAAAACTAAATTTTTTTACTTCAAACGGTTTTTGAGATATTTTAGACAAGTTGATTATTTTTAATGCAAGTATGTATTTTTTTCATCATCATAAAAAAGAAATAATTTTTCTGATCACGAAAATACCAAATATGGCATATTTATTTATCATAATAATTATTTAATTATAAAAAATGTGATTAATAAGCAACCCTGAAATGCTAATAATGAGGATGCTTCTAGCATGTGGTGCAACAATGGAGTAAATCAGCTGTTTTTCATTTTGTGTTTCATATTTTGCTGCTTACATTGTTGATCAGCTGTTTACCGGCATCCGCGATTCCCATAAAATGTGTAAATCAGCTGTTACATGGGATGCCGGTAAACAGCTGATCAACAATGTAAGCAACAAAATATGAAACACAAAATGAAAAACAGCTGATTTACACCATTGTTGCACCACATGCTAGAAGCATCCTCATTATTAGCATTTCAGGGTTGCTTGTTAATCACATTTTTTATAATTAAATAATTATTATGATAAATAAATATGCCATATTTGGTATTTTCGTGATCAGAAAAAATATTTCTTTTTTATGATGATGAAAAAAATACATACTTGCATTAAAAATAATCAACTTGTCTAAAATATCTCAAAAACCGTTTGAAGTAAAAAAATTTAGTTTTAATATTCAGAATCTACGTAAAATTTCAGTAAAGTTTTATCTAAAAAGTTTTTTTGTATTTCAACAAATAACAAAGTTATAGGCAAAAGAAGTTTTGAGCAAAAAACAGTTTTTCGAGCACAGCGAACGAACCAGTCGAAATATCTGGGATTTTTACACATCATTTTGTTCAGCTTATAATTCCGCACTACTTTGCTAATTTGACCTTTGCTGTAACTTTTATAGTTTGGGAGATCCCAATGGTGAGCATAAAAAAATGAACACACTGTAGACTGTAATATACAGGGTGTCCCGCTTCCACCTTTACAAACTTTTCCAGGTTATTGCCCACGTCAAAATAAGCAAAAAAGTTCCTATAAACATATGTCCTAAAATGCTTCGTTAACCCGCTAGCATCCATTTTGTTTTTTACACTAAATAATTTTTATTTCGGTAACGGATCATTGTATTAAGTTAGTATTTGGCATGAACCTTCACTATAACAATATCCATTTTCAATAAAAAAATTATTTTTTTTTTTAATGTGTATTTTCAAAATGGCGGCCATTAATAAATTTTTAATTCAAATATCTCAAAAATGATAAATTTTATAAAAATGTTACAAGAGACAAAAAAGTTGACAAATTAAATTATCTAACCAGTGACACCAAGTTTGTAAGGATCCGACTACAAATAACGGAGTTTGTGAGAGTTTTCTCTGAAAATAACCTAAATTGGCATTAATCATAGTGCAAAATCAGTGTTTTTCTGAAGGAAAACCACAATAACTCCGTTATTTGTTGTTGGATCCTTACAAACTTGGTGTCACTGTTCAGATAATTTAATTTTTCAACTGAACAGTGTAGGCACATATAGGCCTATATGTGTGCGTGTCCATAAACACGATAAATTTTGAACCTGCTAGCTATTTGATTAAGCGAGCAGGAATGTATAAATTGCCCCCCTAGAGCAGAAATGAACTGTTTCACATACTGTTTACAGGCAGTGTAGTTATTTCCATGCAGTGGTTAGAAAACATTGTTCTCAGGGCTGTAACAGGTTATTTTTTATATTTTTTTTGTTTATTTTTTGCTCTTGGTTATTTTTTTTAGAATTTGGTTATTTTGGTTATTTTTTGGGGGATTTTGGTTATTTTTTATATTTTTTGGGGGAAATTAGGTTTTTATTGATCGATTTGGATGAAGCTCGTAAAATTTTAATAAATGTTTGAAAAGAAAAAAATAAAAAAGTAAAAGGTGGATCAAATAAGATTTTTTTCTATTAAAATTTTTTTTATTATTGTTGCTTCAGTAGAGTTCACTTACCTAGTATAAAATTATCCTACATAATTTTTATTGCCTACATATTTTTAATATCCCAATAAAACGCCGGTTTTTGGAACTTTAGGCGACATTTTGGGTTTATTCAAGGTTATTTTTGGGTTTTTATTTTTTATTTTTAGTAACCTCAAGAACTGTTACAAGCCCTGTGTTCTGTATCCTGCCTAATTAGGTTGTGCAGCTTACTCTGGCGACTGGGGCAGTAATTCCCCGGACGCTGCTGGTGTCCCATTTTTCATGCACATTATATCAGTTGAAGTGTGATTGGTTTTGGTTTTTTAGGTGGCCTACCCTTGTCACGCAGGCATTTTACAATTTTTTTTTGGAACAATTCTCTGCTACACACCCACACTCTCTTACAAACTATTTCTTATTTATAAATTACAGTATCTGAATAAATAATATTGGTACAATTAACAAACAATTTTTATTTAACTCTAGATCACAAACAAATAAATTCTGATTCAAAAATGAAGGGGCTAACAAACAATAGCTTACAATTACTGGGGGGAATATTTAATTTAATTGATTGATATAGTCTTTAATGTCTTTGTGCTCCGGCCTAGTTACAGTGGGTAGAAATGATGACTCTGTCTCTCAGGGGGTGTTGGATCGTGGGGACATTCTCTTGTAAAATTTCCAATTTATTGACTGTAAAATAATAATTCTTGATATTAATTGAGATTTGTAGTTATGTAAAAATTAAGATTTGATTATTCTTTGAAGAGATTAAAATGGATAAAATATGGTCATTCAATCTAGGTTCAGTTGTAGGCTATATCTGTTTGAAAGTTAATTATAATTGAATCTTCTTGTAAAATTGAAAAAGTTTGTTGATGGATAAATTTAGTCTCTTGATAAAATTCTACTTGATTTCTTTGAGCTTCTAGGATCACTGGATAAAATTAGTCTATTGGAGATGGATGGAGATTACCAATATTTGTTCTTCGCCAATAACCACTTCTTCTTTGGCCAGATTATAAAGGGATTATTATTAGTGGTATTGGCTCTTCTTCCTATCTAAAATTTGGGATTAATTTGACCCAAATACTATTTTATGGGTTTATTTTACACTTGGGGTTGGGACCCTGTTTAAAATGAAGTTAACACAATGAGGCCATAAATGCAAGAGAGAGAAATTGTAGTTGATGCTCAGCAACAATGTAGTGATCACATGTTTATTCTTCAGGTTTTGATTCTTGCTTTGGAAACACTTGACACTTCACTGAATTTAATTCACTATTTTGAATCACACACTATATAAAATTAGAATGACCATGTTTATTTAAATTATTACATTTGGTATGTGTTTGAAGTAGTTTTGTTTTCATTATAAATATATTATATTAGGCTATGTTTAAATAAATATTTACTGGGATTAGGCTATTATTATTCTTAGGTGAGTGATGAATTGATTAATATGAATATCTAATATAATTATTGAATTAGGCCTAATTAATATCTATGACAGGTAAGTTTAAATACAATATATAGGCTACCTGGGGTTTTTATAATAAATATTTACATGTGGATCCGGGTTGGATTGTTTATTTGTTTATTTACCAACATAATTTGTGAACTGTTGCATCTCCTTGGAAAAGTGTATTGAATAAATCTCTCATTTTTGGGGATTTTATTTGCCGTCTGTTGGTTTTCAAAATTACATTTCAAAAACTAAATTTACCTCCATTTAAATCCATGGTGGTATAAAAATAATTTTTCAGTTAACTTATTTTATTTTAAATTTTGTTTGATAAAAGACGAATAATCCCACACACTACTGAAATTTCGGCTCTGTAGATGAAGTAGATTTTTTGTGAGAATTGTGCCAAAATTCACAGTATTTTTTACTTAAATAGCCCTTAAAGTTAATGTCCAAAATAAAAAATAAAAATTGTACCTCTTAGTTACAACATAAAAATAGTTTAAGGCAAAAGTAACTGGGAAACATTTCTGGCTGCACAACCTTAAATGGTGGAAATATCAATCCTTTACACATAACTTAGTATAAAACACAAATAAGTTGTAGACGAGAAACAGCTGTAAAGGGTGTATTTTGTGTTACAGGTATCACCACTACGCACCTGGCCAGGAAGTGATAGATCTGTCTTCCCCTCCACAGTCCCCCCAGAGGCTCATGGGTAATGGTAAGGGTGCCGTCCAAGGCGCTCATGCGGATCCCAATGGAATCTGGAAGAAACTAATCCCTATTATGGAGGCACCCCCATCATCTGGAGCTCATTGTCCTTACAAGGTTAGTCAAAGCTTGTGTGTGTACTTTAAATTTCAATTAAATTACAGTCTTGCCATATTAACTTGATACATTGCATGCGATAGTAGCATGATACCTAAGTCAGTTACTCAAACTGACTACAAATACCATAAGGTACTCTGAAATGATCGAATTGTTTATCTTGTTCCTTTCACTCAGCCTTTTCCTACTAATGTTGAGACCGTTCAATGACCCCTTCGAAATTGGTTTCCATTTTTGTCACTCTCAATGTAGCAGGTGGAGGAAGGGGGAATGTTATTCAAGAAAAAAAATCATGGAATGGTTTATATTGTACAAGTGACCAAATTACCCATGTATATACATGTTTAAAAAATCTAAAATACTAAGTTTTTCCATTTTAGCTATATTGAGCAATTTATCAACACTTTTTCCATTTAAAATCACTCACGAAACAAAGATTTTAAAGAACTACTAATAAGCATAGGCAGTTCTTAACACGTTGAGTGCGGTTTATGATTAATATTGCTTACGCCAGTGGCTGAAATATAATAATTACAGGGTGTCTAGCAGTCGGGAAAAGTCGGGAAGTCGGGAATTAGCATAGAAATTAAAGTCGAGAAAGGTCGGGAATAAACATATAAATCATAACAAAGGTCGGAAAAATTAAGTAATAAACAAACTAAAGATAAAAAGTTGAACAGATTTCAATCACAAAGGAAAGGACGTCTGGTTCTAGGAAGATAACAAGACAGTTGTAATAGGAGATGATAGATGGAATGCGGAAAATCTGTAGACCGATAAGAGCTCTATTGTTTTGACGGCCGGCCGGCGATCGCTTATCTGATTTACGACCTTATCAGTTCCCTAGTACAATATATTCGGTTTTTGATCTAATTGTCGTACAAAAACAAATTATAGCTAATTTTTTTGTCTGATTTTCATAAATGTAATAAAACTTTAATCAAAGTTGTACGACCTATGGTTCAACCGATATAGGTAAATTAATGTTATTACCATGTATTTTTTAATAATGAACTAAAAAATACTACAACAGTCCTTATTTTTTATAAATATACTGTATAAAATTATTATTTTACTGAATTGATTCTAAAAATAATTATCTTAACAAAATGCATTTGTATAACACATAATAGTTAGTATTAAAAAAAATTAAAAAATTAGACATGGAATAATAAAACATTTCTTAAGCCATAATTTGATGGGGTTTCTAAACTTTTTTTAAATGGTCGGATTTTATTCTATTCTCCCACATATTTCACCAATTCCTACAAAAATACAATAGTCAAAGTTTTTATCTTACTTTTAGTTTTTGATTAACATTGCAAATCTGCCTACAAAAATGGTTGTATTGCTTTTTTTAACACTTTCAGATAAAATATAAGGCCAGTCATACATAAGTCTCCCCACATAAGTTGACGAATGGCCATAAAAACAGGTGGGAAAGGTGAGGGGGGGAGAGGGGTTACTTTTCCAAAAACATCGAGCTTATCTCACATGCAAATTTTCATAGAACAGCTGATTATCCAATAATTTTAACTGAATAGTAGTGCAAATTCATTCGTCAAGTTACGTGGTGAGCATAGACATTTAATATTTATATATTTTCTTGCAATAACTAACTGGTCTTATTTAAAAAACATAAATGTTTAAAAGGTGGAAAATAGGCATCAGCCTAATTTTAGATGGTAACCTTGTGTTGTTTCATGTTTACATCTAAGATAAACTGAAAAACTGACAACCGGTTCAAGTGAAAAACCAAACCAAAACTGAACCAATAAATTTTGCAACCGACCCATCACTAGTATTTATATAAAATGCAAGGTCTTGAAATTTCTATAAAAGTCTTGAAAAATCTTGAAAGAGCCTATAAAATAAGTTTGTAACAATTGCTAGACACCCTGTAATTAATTATTCACCAAGTAAACTATATGAATGCATCCAAAATGTCATCATAAGATCGCCAGGCCTCCATTTTGGTCATTATTTGTGACGTCAATTCCGGTACATCAATTGATGTAGTCCGCCAGTGGTGCCGGTCGCGTGAGTCACCGCAAGGCATTTTTGAGTGGCTAAAATAAAATAACTGATTATACACCGAGTAAATGAGAGGAATGCATAAAAATACTATCTGAGGATCGCCAGGACTCCGATTTTGTCATTATTGATGACATCACTTCCGGTACATCTATTGATGTAGTCCGCAAGTGGTGCCGGTCGCGTACGTCACCGCGAGGATAAAGTAGTCCGTTTACTACCACAACTGTTTCTAACGATCCACAAACTTGTTTTTTGACACAACAAGTACTAAAAATAATGGAATAGAAAAATAAAATGAAAAATAAAAACAACTATACACACCAGACAAAAGTATGAAGTCACCACGGTACTGTCCTGAACGGAAACCCTATAACGGAAAACTATTCACGCCATAATGGACCTGTGTACTGGCACAACAGGCAGCAAAGGGATAAAACGATCCCGGACAATGGCTGAGCTAATACTGAATTAATAAAGTGGGAGTGGCGCGACTACATCAATAGCTGTAGGCCGCTAGGAGGGCTCGCGCCGCACTACATCAATAGCTGTAGTCCGCAATCAACGTGTTAAGTAAACATTGCCCTAGGTTTGAGTACAGATTTGTGTGTATGTAGTGCATCTAGAGACAGTTGGAACCTGGGTGGGAGAGTGATACTGTCTGTTGGTTGTGTGGGACGAGCTAATGATTGTCTGCATCATGAGTAGCGACATTCGATGAAATTGTTCACTAGCCTAATTATACATCTAGAATAATTCTACCAATTGCAGGGTACTTCAGTAAAGGATTGCAAGGGTCATCCATCATTAAATGATGGAAAATTCATAAGAGTTGCAGAAGTTCTTTTTATTTGTCTTACTTATAATTACAAGCTAGTTTTTCATGACTCTCTCTGAAATGTGCTTGTAAACTTATGTCAAAAACCCTTTAAATGGTCTATGATTTTGTTTGAGTAGAATACATAAGTTTTTTTCATGATTGCTATTCTTTCAAGAAATATTCTTTTGATATGGCTTTTTTATAGAATAAATGTAGAATTTATGTGTGAAAAATGTTCCTTAAGCCTACATCACCGTGTGTCTCATAGTTGCGACATCCATTAAATAAATAATTAAAGGTTTTTAAAGAAGGTGAAAACATTTAAGAATTTAGTCCATTTTCATTTTAGGTAGTATTTTTTGTAGTGAAACGTGATACTACTCAAATATTTACCTCCCTCGGATTTGACCCTTTTACAGTCAGAGAAATAAGCAGTAAAATTATATGTTTAAAAAAATTTACACATGGATATTGAGGTTATCTTATGATTATTCTATTGTTACTACACTCTATTTTAAAATCAAATGTAGGCCTATTGCAAATTAAAGGCTATTTGAAGCTAAGCGTGTTTTGATAATTCCATTATACACATACTCATTTTCATTCTCAATTATAAAAAGTAAGCCTTCACATGAGCAGTTCTAGAGGATTGAACTGAAATACCAAAACAACAGAAATTTTAAATTGGGTTTTTCACGATTTAAAGGCTTATTTTTGGGAGGTTAGTTCCCGAATAACATGATAATAACATTTTAAATAATACAAGCATTCGTATCTTGTAAGATATTTTGAAAATGTTAAATCTTACTTATTAATCTATTTTAACATATTTTCCGATAATTCTGTCTCAGAAAGAAAAAGCTATTACCCGGCTTCTGTCTTATTCTCCCATTTTAGTTATCCTCTCATGCTGTCTGTCACAATAGGCTGGGGAAGTGAGATGCTACTGTAACTAGACTAACGGCTGGACTAGCCTTTATTGCAGACTAGAAGTATGTAAGAGTTATTTACTCCTTAAAAAGGGTTTAAATCTTGCTGAAATAAAAAGCAATTCCAAAAATCTAAATATTGTAACCGTTTTAAAATTTTTTTCTCCTTGAAGAGTTTTTAAGTTGACAAAGTCAAGAGATCTATTAATCTTTTTCCCCTCAAAAGTTTTTGTTTTTCAAATGTGAAACGATAGGCGGAGCAGTGACAGTTTTGTTTCCTTGCAGCGTTCGCCTTGGTCTACTGCCAGTGAGCTGGGAAATAAGAGGCCTCGCAAGTGACTGGGAGCGAGGTGAGACCATGGCGTTGTAAGGCTAAAGGAACATTTACTAACCCAACCCATGAGGAATACCGTCACATATGAGTGATTGACAAGTTGCAATAGCTGCACAAGTCCACCTGTCACCTATTGTCAGTTAGGGCCTATTTTAGTTTTGCGCCAAAACGTTATGTTGGCTGCTGAAAACCGTTCTCTCTCCATTTTTTATGTATCTGCATGTAAGAAGTTTTATGTTTTATTGGTTGTGTGTTCTGTATGTTACCCTACTAGAGTTCATGTCATAGAGTCCTAAAATTTGTTGTACACCACAGCTAAAAAAATGTATTCTGCCAGATTCCAAAATGTAATGTTATTATGAAGGTATATTTATGTTGCTGTTTTATTTACTGTTAAATGTTGAAATGTTGGCAATGTTAAATTTCTTATATTTTTAAAATCTATGGTTTTAAATACATTTTGTTCAACTCAATATACAGGGTGTTTCAAAACTCCCTGACAATATTTTAGGGTATTATTTCTGGGTTAGAAACATATCTAAATATCATATTTAAATTGTCCGGAAGTCTTTAGTTACTCACACAGCCGCCATTTTGTTTTTTTCACATAATAATTTTTATTTCCGTAACGGATAATTGTATTAAATTCATATTTGGCATGAATCTTTATTATACCAATATACATTTCCAGGAAAAAATAAATTTTTTCCGCTGTATATTTTCAAAATGGCGGCCATTTTAAATTTTCAAACGTAAATATCTCAAAATCGGAAAATTTTATAAAAATTTTACAAGACACAAAAAAGTTGACATATTAAATTATCTAACCAATGGTACCAAGTTTGTAAAGATCTGACAAAAAATAACAGAGTTATTGCGATTTTTCGCCATGAAAACATTGGTTTTGCATTAAAATCAATGCAAATTAAGGCCATTTAACAGCATTTGTTGTTAGATCTTTACAAACTTGGAACCATTGATTAAATAATTTAATATGTTAACTTTTTGTGTCTTGTAAAATTTTAAAAAAAATTTCCGATTTTGAGATATTTTCGTTTGAAAATTTGAAATGGCCGCCATTTTGAAAATATACAGCGGAAAAAAATAATTTTTTCCTGGAAATATACATTGGTATAATAAAGATTCATGCCAAATATGAATTTTATACAACCATCCGTTACGGAAATAAAAATTATTATGTGAAAAAAACAAAATGGCGGCTGTGTGAGTAACTAAAGACTTCCGGACAATTTAAATATGATATTTAGATATGTTTCTAACCCAGAAACAATGCCCTAAAATATTGTCTGGGAGTTCTGCAACACCCTGTATATATATATATTTATGTATGGTTTCTCAGCTACTTAAGCAGTGGCTATGCCAGTGAAGGATTACAAAGGTATAAATCTAGGTTTCTAGTGTCCCAGTTTGGTCAAGTGACTTTTTTTTAAGTAGGTGGAGTCCTGGAACATTTGTATAACCTACCCCCGGAGGCTGGTGGTGTCCCGGATCGGCCCGTCACTGTTTTAGGTCCTTCTTCTTAACAATTACATTCTTCATTTATAAGCCTGTGTGGAGACATAGTTCAAAGAGCTCTCTCTAAATTTTTCAGTTTTTTTTACAAATTGCTTCTTATTTTTAGACCCAGCATGGATAATACCCGCTAATTGTGGCCTACGTCCAGCAAGTGTCTATCAAGTATTCAAACACCTAATTTTGTGTAATATTCCATGTTTTATCCCTACTGTTTTTATTCCCTTAGTTCTTAATTTTTGTCTGTCCGTTTTAATTATCAGATTGTTTCATCTTTCTTGCCATAAAACATTTCACAAGAATGTTAAGAGATTAAGAATTTTCATGATTGGAAACGTTGGTCAGGAAGTACAGGATTACTCTTTCCTTCCTAATTTTAGTTGAAATTTGGGCACCAAAGTGAGAATAATTGTCTGCCAGTTTTCCAAACAACAATGTTATAAAAAATAACTTAAAAAAATATTCTTTAGAGTTTTGTTTGTAAATGGGTCACCAACAAATAACACATACAATTAGTTATATAATTAGTTACGGTATGTTAATTTAAAGGAACAAGAAAAAAAGGATTCAGCCAAAGTTCCCTATTTGCCCTACTTGACGTCCCATTCAAACGCCCTAAGTGACATTTTCTTTATCTTGCATCAGTTAATTTTTTTTATATTTGAATTAATAGAAGAGGTAGAAATTTCTTTGGTTACAAAATTGAAAAGGGAAATGTATATTTTTATGTGATTTCCTTTAAATGTTATTAACAAACTAAGTCTTAATGGTTGGTAGCTGCACTTTGTTTACCAGGCCTACTTTGATATGAAGCCTATTAATTGTTCATTAACTGATGAAATTGAATATATCATAGCATGCACGTTAAAAGCAATAATGTTGTGTTTCAGATGCAAAAAGCTTATCTCACTGAGAAGATGGTCCCTTGCATCAACGCCAAACCTTTCATTTACTCTGAACTTCTCATGACCATTCCCGACCTGGTCAGCTACTTCTTTCCCACAGTAACTTTAAACGAATGCCGTAAAGTTTTACAAGATGTGTTGCAGATCAACTTGTATAAAGGAAATGCGTAAGTAGTTTATTTTATTTTATTTTATTTTTTTTTTTTATAATCCCACTTTAAAACAAAGCTAAGCCTAATTTATTTTTTTCACACTTTGGCCAATCAGTTTCTTGAATTCTCTTTCAAGACTACATTTTATACTGCAAATACACTGTCTCTGAAATTTGTTGGTACCTGATGTTAAGTATGAAGTTAAGAAGTTCCGGGCTAATGTGGAATTATGCCTTAATTGTTTTTGGCGCTTGGCTAAAAAGTTTCAAAAATAGAATCGCCTGCCATTGGTTCTTTTACTAATAATTAATTATCCTAGCTAAATAATTACATGGACTAAGTCAATTGAAAAAACTAGACAATATTTTTACTCTACACGTCCATTTATAATCCAAATTTTACTTGAAATTTTCTCTTTCTGAGTAGTTAATATCTTATGAATTTAACTAAACTTGTAATTACTTGCCATTAAATTGTTATATCATATTGATAAAGAATTTCAAGGTTGAATTAGCATGAGCCAATGTTGACATCTTTAGAAGATATTGTTAGATAAGCCTTTTAACTTGGAGGACTGCGCTGAACTAGCCAGCAGTAAACACTTTGGTTATTTGTTTTACAGGCAACAGATGCAGGTGTTGAAAGAGAACGGCAAGTGCGACTCGGTGACGGACACTCTGCCGCTGATACAGCTTCGTGACGTGGTGTCGTTCATGCCGCAGATGAAGTACATCATGGAGCGGACGGCGGGCGGAGGGGGAGAGTCTGCGGCTAAGCGGCAGCGCACCAGCTAGGAGTGGGATGCGGCCAGCCAACCGATCAGTCACTGGCCGCACCCCGCTCATGGCGAGAACCACCCAACGCACTACTGGTGAACAGACTCTCACATATTCTTGTTTCTGTTCATTAAACTCGCTTTTATCCTACGCTTGCGTTTGTCAGTTAAGTTCGAAGGTACTTGTGTTACATAGACCATATTCTTGGACAGCGTGCAGTGGTGTATCGGTTAGGTGTCCAATCAAAAAGTGTATCAAAATATGTATTTATTATTACCATGCAGTCAGTATGTAATGAAATTAATACTTAGTACCAAAAAATGTTGACAATTAGGAAAGCATATAATTCAGAAAGCATAATAATTCCGCAAATCTAACAGTGTAATTGGATCCTTACAATATGAATTTTTCCACAAAAAGTAACTCAATCAAAATCACCACTCCAACTTACCAACAACTATGTACTGTGACTGGGCCACAATGGAACATCTTTTAGTGTGATGTATAATGGTAATTAGAATGGTTATAAGTGTTTTGGAAAAAGATAAAAATGAATATTTATCTGGGGGTTCACCTGTTGGGAAAAATAGGGGAGTTGTGAAAAAAGTTGGGAATCTTGTGAGGACGTAAAAAGTAAGAAAAACTTAAGAAATTTAGGTCTCTGGTCAGGAAAAACTAATTTTATAACAAACATAAGAATTTCCATACTTTAACTTTACGAATTGTTTTACAAAATTTTACAAAAATATGGCTAGTGGCTAGTTTTTTGTCCGGGAATTTTCAGAAATGTGGCCTCTAAAAGTTTGGAGTTTCATTTGTGAAATTTGGTACACACCCTGGTAATATGTTTACTTAAATTTGTTCTAAATTCTTTGAACCTAGTAAAAATATTTTAAAATGGTTCTTTACAAAAGGAAATTATTTATTTGTGTTAAGTGTCTTTGGGACAAGAGGGCTCAGTTGTCCAAAAAACTTAAATTTTGCCAGTAAAAAATATGTGCTTATTGATTTTTATTTTAATGAACAAAGTTATCAATGTATTTCATACCTGAAACGGACGAGCTTCTATATTGGTTGAGTTAATCTTCTAAATTTAAAAAATCAATACAGTACACTCTCGTTCATCGGACTCGGCGACATCGGAACTCCGCTTCATCGGAACTGATAATCTGGACATTATTAATTTTTTTTTCTTACGAAATAAATAATTTTTCCGTTTTAGCGCCTTCAATTTTCATTCGTTCTACCCGCACAACTGTGAAGTATTACATTTTGCATCAAAAGTCATCAGGCGTTTTCCATAATCTGTACCCATCGATGTGATTTACGAGGCCGTGGAGGGGGCAGGAAGTGAACAAACAATACATCCGCTTTGACCGCTTCTCAAACTGTCATTCAGTCTGTCTCGCGTCGCGACTGCACCTGTGTACGTGGAAGTCAGTTGACTGCTGGAATATGAATATGAGAATAAAGATTTTCGATCTTTATTTCCTGCGTTGTTTTTATTCCTATAGGTTCATTGTTACCATGTTCAAGTTTGAGTTCCTTATTTTCATCAAATCTCTTGTGTTATCTTAAAAACAAGAGTGAATACAATCATGATAGGTCACCGTACGGGCAGAAATGATGACTCACGACGGACTCCGCTTCATCGGAATTTTTTGACATCCGAACCGGCCGTCCGCCACATTAGTTCCGATGAACGAGAGTGTACTGTACACCAATATAATAATTAAATTTTTATTTGGACTAGGCCTTACAACAGCAAAGCTGTCATCGTCAGGTCAGTCACAAATTTGTGATTTCACAAATTTGTGAATTTGTAATTTGTGACTGACCTGACGATGACAGCTTTGCTGTTGAAAGGCCTAGTCCAAATAAAAATTTAATTATTATATTGGTGTATTGATTTTTAAATTTAGAAGATTAATGTATTTCATGTATTTCAATCTAAAGAAACTCATGTGTAAAACCATTCAAGAAGTATTATTCACGAAAGCTTTCCTTACAATTATAAATTTAATGCCTTGATTGTAAAGTTGTTCAGGCTCCTCGATCCTGAAAGACAATTGTAGCCCTAAAAGGAACGTAAAGGAGGAAAACCACAGAGAAAAAAAGACAGAAATTATGTCAGTACGGTTGGAGCTTGCAGGCTACCCGTGGTTTTTAGATTAACCAATAAAGGGTGCTGCGTGTTGCGGAAGGAGAGGGAAGGAGGGGACAATGCTGCCCTCTTGTGGTTAAGATAGGAACTGAAAATGTAGACTCCATGTTCTACTACAGAGACCAAATTCACAGAGTGAAGGAGTCACGGGAAACAGTCTAAATCCTCACACTCGCTCACAATCATAATAGACTAATTATTAAAATAATAAACAAAAGAGTTCATAAAAACTTATGTCCTTAAATACTTTGTTAAGCCTACAGTTGTAATTTTGTTTTTACACTTAGTAATTTTTGTTTCCTTAGCGGGTAGAAAAATCTCAATAACTCTGTTATTTGTAGTAAAAACTTTACAAACTTGATATCGTCGTTTAGATATTTGTCAACTTTTTTGTCTCTTTTAAAATTTTTATAAAATTTACAATTTGAGATATTTGAATTTAAAACTTTAATTGGCCGCCATTTTAAAAATACTCATCAATAACAAATGATTTTTTTCCTGAAAATAAGCTTTGGTGTGATAAAGGTATACATATGCCAAATATGAACTCAATACAACTACCCGTAAGGGAAATAAAACCTTTAAGTGTATAAAACAAAATTGCGCCTAGCAGCTTTACAAAGCTTTTTAGGACGTATGTTTGTATAAACTTTTTTTCTTTATTTTGGCCTGCTGATTACATGTAAAATTTTGTAAAGGTCGAAGCTGGACACCCTGTATATTGGTATGAAATGTAATGGCAAGACAGTTGAATACATTGTTGCAATATGAAGTACTTTTTGCTCTTTAATACTCTAAATGCAAACAAGAAGGATTCAATGTTTTTATTTTTTTTTTCAAAGTTCTTTGAAATGTTTTTGAATTCCTCAAAATTTTTCCAATGAAATTTTTCCAAGACTGAGGTATTAATGTTCCTTCTTTTATTTTCTTTTCAACTTAGGACTTGAAATATTATAAAGTATTTACTGTACGATGGACATGATAAACTCTATATTGTTGAATTTCCTGTACAGTTTATTTATTTAAGTGTTACATTATGGTTAACATTTAAATTCCGTCTTACATGCTTTTCCTTTGCACATTGTACTCGGGTTCAGATTGCTGGAGGCCACTTGTAACTTTGTGAGACTAGCTAAAAAAGTACTCCTAACTTTTTTACACATAACTTAAGTTTTGTCTTCATATGAGCTAAAAATTTTGGTGGAGGGCAACCTCTGCGATTATTTAATTTTATACATCAATTTGTAGTTTAATGTGTACTTTGTGGATACTTAGTGTTTTTTTTTTTATCCCAAACACAGCTTTATTCCAAAAGGAAATTCGCTAAAAGTAACAATTTATTGTGGACTAATCCATAACATGTTTGTAAGAAGGCCTTGAGGCCTATTTCATTTAGGACCTCAGATAATAGCATTAAAGGAAATATTTCTCATGTTCTTCTGAAACCTTTACTAAAAACACAATATTGTAAGGTTATTTTAAATAATAATAATCAACGATTGTTAAAAATGTATTTCATACAATGCTGCTTACATTGTCCCATTTCATTTTCACTTTAAAAATATGTTACTTTACCACTGCAGGTATTTTCTTATCCTTACAATGTATATGTTTGTAAGATTGTAATTTTTTACTTACTGACTTCAAAGTAAAACATTACGATGTATACTGGTTTTAACATGGATTAACGAAGGGTATTTTTATTTGTCGTACCACTGTAAAGATGTGTTTTGATGTAAGATAACTGTACAGTGGGCAGCAGCGTTCCTGCCCAGTCGACGCCAAAGTAACGTTCTACATTAATTTCCGACCAACGGTGCTCGTCTATGTTGTTATGTGAATGGCATCCATTCTTTAAACAGCAATGTATATATTTTGATTTATTATTTTTGTAATTTATTAGCTGTTTGTGCATACACTCTCTGTACATAGTAATGTTTTGTCGTGTAAATATAAAATTGACAATTTGTATATTGATTTAGAATAAAATTTCATTGTATTGTTAAAATAATTAAATTTTCACACGTTTTAAGTTAAATATGTTCATTCCTTTCATCAACCATTTTCATATTGTTTGGTATTGCCTAATATACTGTAACTAAATAAACATGATTGTTATATCTCTGCATTTTCATCATTACCTTTGTAAAACTTTGATATTTTACATAATATAAAATAGGAATCACTGTGTTTGAAAGAGGGTGCATACGGAGTTTTTTCTGGCTTTGTACAATTGCAAACAAAATGTATTTGATAATAATTATACGTATGCGGAGTTTTTTCCTGCATTTATACAATTATACATCAACGCAAATGAAATATATTTGATGATAATTGAATGGCTCCGCTGAAAAACGTTCTATGTGACAAAAACCTACTTTTGAGAAAAAGCAGAAAGAAGATTGATTTCAAAAATTTTACGTAATTTTTAGGTTGGAATTATTTTTTGCCAATTATCTTTTAAAACTACATACAGGGTGGAAAAAAAGTCTGGAAAGGATTTAATATTTTTAAAAGTATTTAAGTAACAAAACTAAAACTGCATATTGATTTTGAGTGACTAAGACTACCTCCTAAAGTACTTAGTGTCCTTGGACCTCCAAGGAGGGTCAAAAAAATTATCCTTAAGGAGTCCATAAGGAGTAAAGAAAATCATGTAACCATAGGTCAATATGTACATCAAATTAAAGGTCTCTGAGAATGGAGAACAATGCCGCAAACCCGACTTCAAAAGGATGAACAAGTCAAAAATAGCAGGCGATCAAACTTTGTATTAAAATCATATTGCTGAAAACAAAAAAAATGAAATAACTCCTGATCCACTTGACCTTTTAACCCGGCAGAACTGACATTGATTTAATGATTTGGAAACGTGATCTCACGGTCTTTTAGACCAAGTTTTAATAAAATGCCACATATATTGAAAAAATCGGTATTTTATTTTTCAAAACCAATTCACATGTCTTTCTTATTAGTTTTTTTAACATTTTACACTGTAAAAAAGTGTTTACATAATTTATGTGATGTATGTTTAAAAAAATATGGTTTTTTACTTCTATCAAAGATTTTCGTTTAGCCTACTTGGAGGAAAACAAATTGATTGAACTTTAAACATTTATTAACAATCTATTTGTCACTCAAAATTAAATTCATTTCAATTGTAAAGTTTCAATTTATGTATTTATTGTTTAAAAAAATAATACAATTTTTGGCAAGTCAATGAACTACACAATTTTATTTTATTTATGATGAGAATTGTAAGGAAAGAGGTCTATCGATCCTATTACGTTACGTTCCTCTAAGTCCGTGATTTCAAGAATAAAAATATTTATACAGAAAAAAAGATTTAATTACAAACAAGTCATCTTATTTAGTACACGAGAACTGACACACTGTCAGTGTCAAATGCACCGGTTGTCCCGTGACGCCGGATCTGACTCACGGTGTGAACGCACCAGTCTTCTACAGAATCGTCCATTGCACTAGCTGTACAAGTTGGAAAATGACGGGAAGTGTGTCATTGTGTTCCTGGAAAGTGGCGCATGAGGTACAGTGCCGGTTTCCGACAACCGGTAAATATTGTTTTGATCACCCGGTTCCAACCCGGTCCTTTCGATCAGTATGTCAGTTCTCCCGGTTGGTTAAGGTCGGGTTTGTGGCAAATTGCTCAGAACGCAAAGCCCTTGAAAATTACAATATGACCTAGGCCAATGCAGTTGATCTGACGACCTCCACTAGGGACGTCCTTAAATTAAAGTAAGTCTTGTGAAAAACAAGCAAATTAAAAATAAGCTGTTACAATTAAATTTTGCTATCTGGGTAAATTAGATGCAAAGTGGAATATAATAACAGATCAAGTTGTGGACATGAAATTGCAGTATACTCAAGTAAAGGAAAAAGGTTTCATAAGCTTCATTTGGGAAAATACAGACAACATGATAAAAATTATTTTAAATTTTTTTTTTTATGGATAACACACGAGGACTGTTAAAATATTGACATAAACACAACCCATAACCTTACTTTATTCTTTCTTTACTCCGTCTGCCAACGCCAACCAAAACAGCTGTAAATTACCGAAACCATTGAGTAAATATGGACGTTATTTTGAAATCTATCTATATCTATATATATATATATATATAAGCGAACTCACTGACTCATCACGAAATCTCAGGAACTACCAAGCGAATTTACTTGAAACTTTGAACATAGGTTAGACTTGCCTCCTAGGTGCTCACTAAGAAACGATTTTGCAAAATTTCTTCAGGGCTCCGCCCCACACGTCTTCAAAGTTACCATGTTATTCTTATGGAAGCAACATTTTTGTATTGGAACATATGATTACATTAAAATATAATATTAATTTTGTAAACAGCTGTTATCATACAAATTATTGAGGGAAGATTGGTAATAAAAATCTAGAGAATAATTGCGGCGAGTGAGCTTAGCAACAAAGCTAAACCTGACGGGGAGTGATTACTGACTGACTGAAATCTCAGGATGAAATCTCAGGAAGTACCAAACGTAGGCCTACTTGAAACTTCAAACACAGGTTCGTCTTGCCTCTTGGGTGCTCACTAAGAAACGATCTTAGAAAATTCCTTCAGGTCTCCACCCCACAGGCCTTCAAAATTTCAATATAATGTTACCCGCATGGCCAAATTTAAATACAAATTAGGAAACCTGCACAGTTGAAATTTGGAGTGATCTCTTTTTTCTTAGATTATAAAAAAAGTGCTTTAAACATCCCCTTTAGGGCTCCGCCCCACAGAAGCTCACAATTACTGTATAGCCTACGTGTTGAAATTTGACATGGACGATTCTCTTTGCTTATAGATACTTATTAAGAAACTGTTTTGCTAATATAGTTTTTGAAGGACTTTAGGGCTCCACCCCACTGGACTTGAGGATTACTTTAGGGCCTCCGGGGTTGAAAATTGACATGTTTCTCTTTGCTCATGGGTACTCCCTAAGAAACTGTTTTGGAAATTTAGTTTTTGAAGCACTTTAGGGCTCCGCCCCACTGGACTTCAGAATTACTTTAGGGGCTCTGGGTTGAAATTTGACACGGACGTTTCTTTTTGCTCATGGGTGCTCCCTAAGAAACGGTTTTGCAAATATTGTTTTCAAAGGTCTTTAGGGCTCCACCTCACAGGACTTCAAAATTACTTTTGGGCACCGGGGTTTAACCTTTAGGGCTCCATCCTATAGAACCTCAATGTTACCATAGATCCTAGGGGGTTGTTGTTGTGTTGTTATAGTTACTTTTGGGAATCCGGGGTTAAAATATGAATCGGACGTTCCTCTGCTCATAGTTACTGACTAAAAAACGGTTTTGTAAATATTGTTTTTTAAATTCTTTAGGGCTCCGCCCCACAGCTCTTGAAAATTATTCTAGGGCCCACGGGGTTGAAATTTGACGTGGACGCTCCTCTTTGTCATAGGTGTTCACTAAAAAATCATATTCAAATGTCCTTTAGGGCTCTGCCCCATAGAACCTCAAAATTACCAGTATAAATTTAACGTGGATGTTCCGTTTTGCTAACAGGTGCTCACTACGAAATGGTTTTGTAAATATAGTTTTTGAAGTTATTTAGTGCTCCACCCCCACCTGACTTCAAAATTAATCAAGGGCCAGCGGGTTTTAAATTTGACATGGACGTTCCTCTTTACTCAGGTGTTCACTAAAAAACAGTTTTGCAAATATAGTTTTTGATGTTCTTTAGGGCCCCGCCCCACATGACTTCAGAATGACTGTTGGGCCTACGGGGTTGAAATTTGACATGGTCATTCCTATTGGCTCATATCAGAACCTTTTCTATTTAAGAAACCTTTACTCACTAAGAACAGGTTTTGCGAAATACTTTCAGAGCTCCACTCACACTACGTACTTCATTGTTTCAATGTCATTCTTAAGGAAGTAGATTTCGTTGCTCTTTAAAAAGATTTTATTACCTATAAAATAAATTCAATCACGGGCGAAGCCGTGACGGGCAACAGCTAGTAACATCCATATTTACTCAATGCTGAAACTTTGTCAATTTCTTCTTCTTATCTGCAGGCCACTTTTTTACAATATTCGGCTGTCAGGCTGTAGACTCTTGTATTTGGAAAGATGACTGTAGTGCCACAGGTCTGGTGAACTACAACCCATAAGAACAGTGGTGTCAGTTTCTCCGACACCGTGTATGTGCCACAGAGTTTTTGTTGGTTTAAGAAGTGTTAAAAACCAACATTTTACTTTTTGTTACCTGCAAGTGTTGCCAACGCCGTAGGAAACAACAATCGTTCTCGTTTGCGTTGGAGATTTTCTTATTTCAACTATTACTAAAATTAGGATTTTCAAAGCAAACTAGGGTAGAATTAATGGTTTTATATTCACCTTGATTGATAACTGTTAATTTGGTCATTACCTAATGGTTTGTTACTAACTAATAATCCAAATGTAAAATGTAATAGGCCTATATAGTGTCGTTACGATAAATATCGTACCCGTGGCAAGACTGCTTCATTATCCTTTTTCAATCAGCTGTGTAATGGTAAGTATGATAACCAAGGAGGTTATATTCTAATTGAATTTTTACTATATGGAACATAGAGTATAAAATTCTTTTAGAATGACTTTAAATTTCTCTTAGGCGAATTTTTGACCCCCAAAAGGCTTTTTTATTACTAATTTGATTTCAATGAAATTCTCAGGTTAGATTTTAAGTATTTTAAACTAGGTAATAAACTATAATCGAGCAATTATTTTCAAGTATTAAAAAACCTTATTTTTCGGAATTTTTGACAGAACTTTAGTTGTTTAGGCTACATGATTTGACTAATGTAGTTGCTATGATCAGTTTATATTTCCCCATCGCAGCTGAGTTGACGCTGTGTATGCTGAAAATAACATAACCTTTTCTTGTTTATATCTGCTCGCCGTTATGTTACGTTTTTAAATAAAATTTAATTGATATTTTGACAGATCTATTTGTTAAATTAAATAGATCAACACTGATGTTTACTTGTTGAAGTTATAAATTTTACCAAAAGATAGGCATGTTGATGTGGAATGAATTGCTGTCGTACGGAATTGTGCGATTAACTAATTTATGGGATACAACTAATATCCACTTGGGAGAAAGATTTAAATTGAACAACTAATTAGAATGTGTTGTGCCATTGTAGCCTATGTCTCAGGTAACAAAATATGCATTAATTGTTAAGTAAGCGTAATTCTACAATACTTACATTACTTGATTTTTATTAATTTGCAATCATGGATTTTAAATTGTATTGTTTTTTTCGCTCTACAATCTATTTACCTTTAATAGTGTAAGCATAATTATTATTAAGTTACTTGCTTGTTTTGAGGTCTTAGCTAAAATCATTCTTTGTATGTATTTATTTGTAGGCTAGGCCTAGGATGTACGCCGGTTGACTTCGGACGGTTAGATGACTTTCCACTCTTCACATTCGAGGAGAAGGAAACCTCCGTTCTCTCCCTAAAGAACAACAAGGCTCCTGACCCGGACGGGATTCCCAGCGAGGCTTTAAAAAGTATTTTCAATTAATGCTGACTTGTTGTTGAGAATGTACAACGCCTGTTTGGTAGAAGGGGTGTTTCCGGCTCCCTATGGAAAACCACAAGACTTGTACGGATCAGCAAGGGCAAAAGTGATCCCAAGCTTTCGTCGTCCCACAGGCCATTCTACACGTTAGACACGGCTGGGAAGCTGTTCGAGAAGCTGATCCGTTCCCGCCTGACCTCTGCCGTGGACGCTGCCGGGGACTCATGCCCCCGTCAGTATGGCTTCAGAAAGGGACGGTCAACGATTGACGCTATCACCGAAGTCCATGGAGAGCTGTGAAGAGAGCCGAGAGCCACAACTATTTCTCTCGCTGAGTAGAGCTTCTTGTTAAGCTTAGGTCAAGAATGCCTTTAATTCGGCGAGGTAGTTCGATATGTTGGATGCGCTTCGCAACACCTTTTGCGTTCCTGCATATCTGTTGCGCCTCATCAAGGATTATCTCCGCTCTCAAAGCCTTATTTACGACACAAGGGACGGAACGTGGACGATGGAAGTCACTTCTGGTGCCGCGCAAGATTCAATACTCGCCCAGGATCTCTGGAATGTTGCCTATGACAGCCTCCTGAGGTCGGAGATGCCTGAGAAAACCACTTTGGTTGGGTACGCCGATGATGTCACAGCTCTCATTGTCGCACGCAACGTTGAGCTGGCCCAACTAAAGTTGAACCGAGTCATGCGTGTGGTCAACACATGGATGTCCGATCACGGTCTCTCGCTTGCTCTCCGTAAGACGGGGAGTGTGATTTCTACGAAGAAGAGGATAGACACCGTCATTCTGTTCCGAATGGGAAGGGTGGTGGTCCAATCAACTCGTGCTGTTAAGTATTTCGGGATTATAGTTGACACCAAGTTAGGCTGGAGGGATCAGATCTTCCGTACGGCGGACAAGGCCGCTAAGGTAGTCACTTACCTTAGTAGGCTGATGGCCAATGTCGGGGTTCCACGATCCAGCAGAAGACGTCTGTTGATGTCCGCGGTTCAGTTCGTGCTTCTTTATGGAGCAGAGGTGTGGGCAGACGCTCTCGATAAAGAATAGTACAGGTTGCGACTCGCCCGGGTTCAACGTCGAGCGGCGCTCGGGGTGTGTTCCGCCTACCGGACAGTGTCCGAGCCTGCCGTCCTGGTGGTTGCCGGAGTTATCCCTGTCAAGCTCTTGGCAGGAGAGAGGAAGGCAATTTATCAGAGACAAGGCGAGATTAAAAGGACACGGCAAGAACAGAAGAGCGCTCCAGAACCCTTCCAGCAGTGGCAACACAGCTGGGAGCACGACACCCGAGGACGATGGACTGCGCGACTTATCAAGCACGTCCAACCATGGGTGGAACGGCGGCCAATTCTTGACAATTCACGGCTATTTTCGGTCGTACCTGAACCGGATGTTTAAGACCGGTTCACCGGACTGCATTTATTGCCCGGGCGTTCCCGACGATGCGGAACACACCTTCTTCCGCTGCCCCCGTTGGGAAGGGCCCCGCCTGGAGGCCACACAAATTTTTGGTGCATTTTCGTTGGACTCGGTCTGCCAAAAGATCTTGGAGGATGAGGGCAACTGGGATTGTTTATTACAGTTCGTCTGGGGCATCCTCCTGGAAAAGAGACCCGATCTGGACCGCGAAGAGGCCCAGATCCCTTGATCGAGTGGCTAGATAAGGAGCGAGCCCCACCGGCGTTAGCCAAATTTAGGCCTAGCCTGACGTAATGTGATAAACAATTTCCAGGTTAGAATCCTGAAGAGTGGAGGAGGTTTTTTAGTGGGTAAGCCCGTTTTTTAGGGGAGCCCTACACTACAGGCTTGCCACCTGTGTGCGTAATGCATTTTTCTCACCTCTCCCTAAAAAAAATCATAAAAAAGCGTCACCTAATAACGTAAAAAGTGAGTAAAAATTCTCGTACGGGACGGACATCGGAGCGTATTCCTAGTACTGGAGGTGACACACGGCTGATTTGGACCACATAGCGTGCCGCTGATTTGGTTAGGTTGGTTGCACTGTAGTACCAAATTGAACTGTTTGCCGAAATGAACGATTCAGCTAAGGGAGTCAAACTATTGGTGAATCAATTGCCTGGTGTGGATCGTTTTTAATGGGAAATTATTGGATTTCAGAAATCAAAATCAAATCAAAATCATTTTTTGTCGCAACACGCATAATGCAGCTAAGAATTCATGAGCAAAAAGACATAAAATAAATTTTATAGCTCAAATTAGAATTTTATTTTGAAAAATTGTTAATATTAAATCTGTTGGAAAATTATTTTCAAGTTATCATGTTAAGTTTACATGTTTCACTAAAAATCTTTAAATAAGTTAACTGTTAGGTGATTTCAATCCCGCATTAAAATCGTTATTCATCGTTCCCAGAAGATTCGAACCACTTCGTTGATTCGAATATCTTTTAGCTACCGTTCAAAGAACGACAAAACGGTACTTCAGTGTTGCCAACCAAACAAAATCACCGGCACGCCTTTTCACCATAATTAACCTATTAGTGGCACCTCCCTCCAGTATTAGAATCAAGGAGGTTATATTCTAATACTGGAGGTAACACACAATGCTAAAAAGCGAGCCGCTGATTTTGTTTGGTTGGCAATCCTGAAGTACCAATTTGAACTGTTTGCCGAAATGAACGAGTCAGCTAAGGGAGTCAAATGAATTGTGAATCAATTGCCTGGTGAATCGGTTTTAATGGGCAATTATTGGTAAGCAAATATGGAAATATGCATTAAAAGGGGAAAACAAACAAAAACAGAAAATAAATTATATATAAGTATAAAAATTTATTTTGGAAATTTGGTAATCAGTTTCAAGTAATGGAAACATGTTTATTTTTATTTTTTTTATTAGTTAATTTACTTGATGATTTTGTACCGCATTAAAATTTGTATAATATGCAAGACAAGAGAATAAATTTTTTTCGTGGTATACCTTTGTGAGTACAGAAATAGTACGGAATTTTGCAAGTTAATGTAACCAAGATCTAACATATATCTAAGATAAGATATAAATAAGTTATTAGTTCTAATTATAATTCTTGAACTATTTATAAAACAACAAATATTCACATATACAAATTAAATCAATATCTCTTATTCTGTAAAATACCTAACGAATAAAATTGTTTAAATTCATGTAAGTTAGAATTAAAGACACACGTTATTATTATTCCAGTATA
This sequence comes from Neoaliturus tenellus, assembly GCA_030545055.2. Classification (NCBI taxonomy): domain Eukaryota; kingdom Metazoa; phylum Arthropoda; class Insecta; order Hemiptera; family Cicadellidae; genus Neoaliturus; species Neoaliturus tenellus. The sequence goes on from CM061532.1 coordinate 77,225,486, forward strand.
TAGAAAAAGCCACTTTCAAAACCGGCCACGTGCCGCCGGAAGCCATGTTCCGGGGCAGGTGTCTTCCGGTCGAATATTAAATGAGGTTGGGGGAGGTGGGGTGAGGGTTTGAAGTAGATTTGCGCATAAATTAAAAGTTGGTTCAAAACTGAAATTCAACAATTGGTGGTTGAACTAAATTTGCGCATAAATTAACCGGGGTTGAATTAAAACTTCGCATAAAATATTGGTTAGTTCAAAACTGAAATTCAACAACTGGGGGGTTGAACTAAATTCGCGCATAAATTAAAAGTTGGTTCAAAACTGAAATTCAACGATTGGGAGTTGAACTAAATTTGCGCATAAATTAAAAGTAAGTTCAAAACTGAAATTCAACAACTGAGAGTTGAACTAAATTTGCGCATAAATTAACCGGGGTTGAAGTAAAACTTCGCATAAATTAAAAATTAGTGCAAAATTGTAATTCGACGGTGTTAATAAAAACTCTAATAGTTGAACGAAAATAAAAGTCAGTTCAAACATAGCGCAGTCATAACAAGAGAGAGAGAGAGAAGGTAGATAGAAGTGTTAAGTTCCGCGGATAGAACGAGAATGAAGAATGAAACATGACGCGTCGAAATATATGCGTGACTGTAGATGTCAGTTAATGGGGGCCTAGGGCTTCCGGCCTGTCGGATGGTGAATTAATCAATGGGGGGAGTGGATATGGCGCTCGGTTGAACTAAAATTGCGCATAAATTATAAGTTGGTACAAAACTGAAATTCAACTTGATAATGTGGGGTACGGAAAGTATGTCGGGGTTGAATTAAAACTTCGCATAAATTAGAAGTTAGTTCATGTTAGCTGAAGAGTGTACAGGAGAATGAAACAGGAACTGTCGTGAGCGCGCTTATATAAAGAAGGGTGGGGGTAAAATATGAAAACCTGCTGAACACAGTCGATAGGTGTAACAAGTTCGAAGTTGTGGAAACGTAACATCGAACGCAAAATGTTGTGAATAACACCATCGTCAACGCTAACTTGCAAAGTTCTAGCAGAGTATAACGGGTTAAAACTTAATTTCTTCCTTACTTTTGTTAAATTAGTTTTAATCTTTGAAACAGAAGGTTTGGAATTACTTCGTAATATATGTTGTGTCCGCAAAAGTTTCAATTTCAAACATTGCGTATCCATCACAAGAAGTATATCAGATGTGTAGAAGTCAGAACAAGACAGATGAATGAGATATAACGTCGAGCACGCGAAGGTGATTCAAACAGGACGACATGTGCTAATGTAAATGAAACTCCAGGTTAGTAGCAATTATACTAGCCGTCACGAGAGAAGTCCGTTGAGGGCGGGGCTTAGCGGTCACGTGATTTTGAACCAACGAATGAGATTTATGCGATGTTGCCGTACTTACTTATCCTCGCATATTCACGTTAATTACGAGAAAATCAAAAGAGTATTGGGCCTGGTGGTGCTTCGGCTGTGTTCGGCAACACTCGCGTTAACCCGCTGTTTTAATCGTGATTCAATCAGCTGGCAATGGAAATTACAGCTATTCTGGCGAATTGATTCATTTGAGTCGTTCGTTTTGATGAATAGAATTTTGAACCTATCCATTTTGTCCGTAATATACAGTTGTTTTTCCACACCCGTCTAAATGTGATAAAATCGGATTTCATCGATTATTTGACGTTAATATTCTGGGACGTAGGCCTACTTTTGGGTTACGTGAATATTTAATTAATTAATTTTAAGTTTGTACGTCACAGTTAAAAAAAAAATTAAGTCGCCAGGATTTACTGTTTGAAAGCATCGTTAATTACTTTGTTCGTGCGACGTAAATGACTAATTGACTATTGAAAACTATTTTGAATTTGAATTTGAATTTGAATTTGACTAAAATGATTGACTAATAATTGACTAAATGACTAATTTTAATGTCCTTTTCATTATGACAATTGAATTACGAATGCCGAATTATACTTTTTGTACGTTGGTTTCTCACCCATGTGATGGCCTGATTAAATAATTAAGCCGTGGATATGAAAGCTAATAAATTTAGTTACGGTATATTGTTTCTTCACCCAGGTAATTTAAGTTAGTTGATTGATAAATTTAATAGTCGAAGTAGAATAAAGTTAGATTTATAAAACCTTTATTAATAAATCGTAGTAATAATAAATAGTAATAGTTTCTTTAATCAAGGTAAGACTACGTCGAATGACTAACCACCTCCGTCGGGGTCACTTCCACTCGGCTTGTATCCCACCTAGTCGCCTTCCCTCCTTCACGTGACTCGTCCTCCCACTACTCTAAAGTCTAAACCCTCCGCTGTTCAAATGTGGTTGTTTCAATTCTTTCACTGTATAGGCCTACGTCAGACATCATTGTTCCATTTTGTGAACCGATTGCGTTCATACTATAATAACCAAGCGCATAGTAGCGGATCTAAGGGGGGCGGAAGGGGCTATAGCCTCCCCCCTTGGTTGCCAAGGTGGGGCGCCGCGCCGGTCCGGTGTCCTATTTGCGGACAGTCCTATTTGCGAACAGTCCAGTTTGCGGACATGTCTGGTTTTACGAGGGGGGTAAACAAGGCCCTTTGGGTGGGAGGATTCCAGTTTGCGGACAGGTGTCGGTGCATGATGTAAATTTTTCCCCTTCTGAGATTGCCAAGCCACTTACATATTTTTAATAGGTTAGGTTGGGTTAGGTTAGGTTAGGTTAGGTTAGGACGAATTTTCTTGATGAAGAGAAACTAAGAAAATTAAAGATTGTATATACATTTAAGTAACCTTAGCACTTAGGCCTACTAGTAACAATTATTAGATTTGTTTAATTTTTTTCTTTTTCCTTTTTGTTAATTTTTTCAATATGCGTCATGTAAACAGCATGAAATCAAAATTAGAATAACACAAACACCTACAGCGTGCGTTTACTACCTGCTTCCTTGGGTAAATGGTTTTTATGACAGGATTAAAATAAGTGTCCGCAAACTGGACAAATCTAATTAGTGCATTCCACTACATATTTGGGTTGTCCGCAATCTGGAAGGTTTTGCCCTTGTCCGCAATCTGGACTGTCCGCAAATAGGACACGACCGCCTGTCCGTGTGGGGTGAAGGGCCGGGTCGGGCGCAGGCCTGGTCTGGAACCGGCAAATCAGCGCACATTTTTCCGATATTTTCAATGTGAACTATTTAGTGTCTGCTATGCATACTGTGAACTAAAAACATCACCATTGAAATTTTTTTTTTTAATTATATTTTAATGTGCTTTTCTGGTAATTCAACTAGACGACACTGTCATTTTAGCGTTACAATTGGTACGCCCTATCTGTCAGTGGGGCACGCACTCTGTGTCTTCCAGGGTCCCTCCTTGTGTGTATGCCGAATCTTCGTATAGAGACGAGGCGGGGAAGGGGAGTGACTTATTCCATCCTCAAATTTAAGGGCGCGTATCGCGTTGATCGACGCGCGGACGAGGCGCTCGTCGGGCTTGCGCCCGCCGCGCGTCGCTCGAATCTACATATTATATATTTAAAATACAAAGCGCCCGCCGCGCGTCGCTCGAATCTACATATTATATATTTAAAATACAAAGCGCCCGCCGCGCGTCGCTCGAATCTACATATTATATATTTAAAATACAAAGATAAAAAACCTTTGGACAGTTCGTCTGTGACTTCTACTGGACCGATTTACATGCGGGTTGTACCAAAATAAACGTTTTCGGTTCTATATTAGCAGGTTTTATTCGTATTTCAAAAATATTTAAGTTAAATCGGTCAAAAATGAAAAATTAACTTTTCTTATGGAGATTTAACATGGGGGAAAAAAGCCAACATTTCCAATACTTTGGACAGACTTCCACTGGACCAATTTACACGCAGTAAATTACACGCAGTCTGTCAAAGTAGGCCTATAGCCATATTCCTTAAAAATAATAATGCTGCACCCTTACTATGTAACACAGACACTCTTAAGTATTTTATAAACATAAAAAATCGATTGTTTACTTAAGCCTAAACCTTAGTAGCCAAATGAAAGCGTTATATTAGTTAAAAACATCAAAAAATAAGCAAGCCTAAACTATCAATTTGTAAACTTTTTAGTTTAATAAATGAGTTTTTGAGAGTTTGAACAGGCCTATATATATTTTTATGTATCTATTTTGCTTAAAATAAATATCGGTACCATCAGTAAAACATTTATTAGTGACGCCGTTATTGGACACATTACAAAATGTATATTTGAGATGATCGGTCTGGAACCCGGGCCGTTGGTTTTGGAGAAAGTCACGCTATCGACTGCGCCACAAACACTGTTGTTAAGCGAAGTGTAAAGCATTACAACGTTGCAAAAGACAAATTGATTGCACAAAGAATTTCCGATACATCCGTTTCTTTTAATACAAATGTGAGCAATTTATTTAAAGTAAACCTTTACGATTTAGTCTTAATTTTAAAGCAATCAGCTATTTTACATAATTAAGCAACTTTCTTTCCATAAATGACAATACATCATAATAATAGTAAACGTTTTTAGGTACTGGCCATAATAAACCAGATCCTTCGTGAGCTTTTGCTCATCCACTGTATTTAGACAAAATACCTCGTGTGTTTACAATCAGCTGATTGAAAGCGTGTAAAATAAATAAATTGTAAAGGTTTGAAAATGTCGATATTTTTAATTTAAGGAAGTAAGATAACGTTTAAGTAAATAAAATCTGCTAATATACCAAGGTTTACGTTTTATTTGGTACAAACTGCGTGTAAATTGGTCCAGTGGAAGTCTCAGACGAACTGTCCAAAGGATTGGACATGTTGGCTTTTTCCCCCTTGTTAAATCTCCATAAGAAAAGTTAATTTTTCATTTTTGACCGATTTAACGTAAATATTTTTGAAATACGAATAAAACCTAATAATATAGAACCGAAAACGTTTATTTTGATACGAATCGCCTCTATGAATCATTCAATTCACTCGTCGATTCGTTCATTTATACAACTCGGCAGTTATTTACTTATTGGAGCCGACTAGTCCCGAACGTACCCGAACACTGTCGAAGCACCGCCAGTCACAATATTCTTTTGATTTTAATTCAACAATTCAAATCATCTGTTTTAAAAATTAAATTTCCAAATGTAAACAATAAATTTAAACAGTCCGAAATACAATCTCTTTTGAAACCCTTATTTTTTGGTTAAGAATAAGTGTTGAATTTTAAGTAGGCTATTAGTTTCTTAACAGTGTAATTTTTAAAGTAATTTGTTTCAATATGGATCAAAAAACAATTCCCGCACTACCTGCTAATAAAAAAAGGGAAAACAGTGAACAGTTACGCTTGATGTCAATGCTTTAAACTCAGCGAGATGGGTCGATATTTTCACATTCCAAAGTCAGCCAAAAGATTATGGAGGATGAGGGCAACTGGGATTGTTTATCACAGTTCTTACGTGGCATTCATTTTGAAAAAAAAAACCGATCTGGACCGCCAAGTGGCCCAGATCCCTTGACCTTGAAAGGCTGGATAAGGAGCGAGCCCCACGAGCGTAAGCCTAACATAGGTTTAGCAAAATTTAATGCGATAAACAATTCCAGGTTAGAATCCTAAAGAGTAGAGGAGGTTTTTTTAGTGGGTAACCTCGTTTTCTAGGGGAGTCCCACACTACAAGCTGGCTACCTGTGTGCGTAATTATCATTTTTCTTGCCTTTCCCTAAAAAGAGTACCATATCAAATTATGTTGACATGACAAGTATTGTATTTTTACAATATAACCCAGGAAATGTTAATTGAGAACATACATATTGCATACAGTATCCACAATAGCGCTATTGACTCATTTTATGTACGATTTTAAGAAATATTCCAAGATTTTTTATAGGTTTTGATAGATTAGAATATAGTCTTTTGATTTTATACACAAGCTATTCTTCCATACCAGTTTTTAACTTGTACTTTTGGAAATGTATGATTATGTCGAAACATAAACACATGAACTACGAACCTTTCTTGTTTTCAATGTACAATAGGCTACATGTTTAAAACACGGGATGTACATATTAGAAACAGTTTTATAATCAGGTGATCGCTTCAATGATTTACGTTTATATTGGTAACCGGCGTTCAATGTGGCAACACCGCGCTTAATTCCTATTGGTTACAGCTCAACGGACTTCTCTCGTGACGGCTGGTATAGACTTGTATAATGAAGTTGGCGAAAAGTATATGTAATGAGTAGGAAGGATGCGAACAACACAAATGCGAGTTAATTAATGGTCGCGGTGCGATGAACAATCTTCTTTTATAACGGTTATCGCGTGAGAAGATCGGTTCCGCATGAGCGCCCAAGTGGAACCTCCCGTGTTCACTCAAGCGGAACCCCCCCCCCCCCGTGACTAATCAAGCGGAACCCCCCCCCCGGTGACTAATCAAGCGGAACCCCCCCCCCCTCCCCCTCATAAAAAATGGAGATTAAACCCCCCCCCCGGTGGTCACTCAAGCGAAACCCTGCCGGGTCGATGACCGGTCAATGGCCGGTCACGACCGGTTGCTAACCCCATCTAATTACCACACTTCACATCCCATGCCAGCCATGAACTACTATTGTTTGAATGAAACAGAATTAAACATGGCAGCCACCATGGAAAATTCTAACCTCAAACCTTGGTTTTACGTCACTGCGCATGCGCCGCTCCCACTCCTTCGTTTCATTTTTATGCTGCTATAACTTGTACTGGAGTGAGCCAACTTCACGCTACGGCGCCTAGTCATGTATTACTCACTTTAGCGCTACTGTGAATGCGCCTAGTCTGTATTACTCACTTTAGCGCTGCTGCGAATGCAACGAGTTCTCCGGATCGGAATCACTCCTCGCTATTGCGCATGCGCCGAGTCCTGTATTAGTCAATTTAGCTCTACTGTGCACGGAAAGTTCTAACCTCAAACCTTGGATTTTACGTCGCTGCGCATGCGCCACCCCCACTCCTTCGTTTCATTTTTATACTGCTGCGAACTGGAGTGGATTGAAGACCGTACTGGAGTGAAACAATTTCCCCACCACTGCATTAATTACCCCCACCACTCGAAAACCCGAGGAGCGATACGAGCCCGATTTTCGCGTCAGTCGTCAACGAGTTTTCATAGCGAAAAGTCGTTGGCGACTCGGTAAGAGGTTCAAATATATAGTAGGCCTATATATATTTGAACTTCTTATACTACGTTGCGTTCTTTAATGCAATGTGGTATGTGTGTGTGTGTGTGTGTGTGTGTGTGTGTGTGTGTGTAAATATTAGTTGTAAGTTGCACTTAATTTAAGAATTAATTTGCGCATTGCGATGTTAGTTATAAGTTGTGTTTAGCGTTAAGGTGTATTAATTTTAAGAATAATGATGGTATTTGGTTGTGTTGAATTATTTGATATTTAATAATGATGTGTTGTTAGTTTTAAGTGTTGGTATTTATAATTAATGTTGTTGTTTTGCCTTTCAGCTAGATGATAGGGGGTAGATTAACTGTAAATTCAGAAGTTCCGTTGAACTTCACTTAGAAGGGGTGGGACATCCGCAAATTGCGGACTAGGTTTTTGCATTTTGTTTAGGAATATGATTGGGTGGGATTAGTTGTGTGGGTGTTAGAGTTGCGTTTCTGCATTAGGTGTTCCAGTTTCCCTTCGAATTCACGGTTACGGTAGACCCGGACCGGACCGTTACGGTAGACCCGGACGGGCCAAACAAAATTGCGTCGATGTCCCTCGCAGAACGTAACTAGTGGGTTGGGAGTGGGAACCGTTAGGCAAACAGGGTGGTGGGAACAGTTACTACTGTTCCCATCACCTTGGTTCTTTATAAGTCTTGAATGACCTTGACCCACTTTCGGAAGGGTCAATGACCGACCCCCCCCCGTGTTCACTCAAGCGGAACCCCCCCCCGTGTTCACTCAAGCGGAACCCCCCCCCGTGTTCACTCAAGCGGAACCCCCCCCCCCTGTGTTCACTCAAGCGGAACCCCCCCCCCCCCCGTGTTCACTCTAGCGGACCCCCCCCCCGGAAAATTAAAATGCCTATAACTCGATAATGGATTAACGGATTAGGACAAGCGATACATCATTGAAAAGGTCTATGTAAGACGAACATTTTAGTCAAAGAAGAATTTAGTTATCTTATTTTAGTCAAAAGTTATGCGAATTATTTGAAATAAATACCCCCTCTCTTTCCTTCCCTCCCACCTTCCCCCACTTAACGGTTGTTAACCCTTCTCATTAGCATACCGTTATAAAAGACGCATCGACCACGGCTAACATTTCATTCTGATTCCAGACGTTACGCTGCGAACTGCGAATAGAACTACCACGATGTCATCCCTGCCGACTACAACTTCCACTACAGCCTGCTCTTCTATTACAAGTTCAACTTCTACTTCTACTACGGCTTCAACTCCAGTCAAGAAAACTCTTCGCTTGAAAAATGCTCCCGACTGGTATAAGTGCAAGCTAGAGCGTTGTGTTTCTCCTCCATTATTTTTAACACTCTAAGTCTCGTGATCTACTTTTCTGAGGCCGTTGTACAGTTATATGACCTCTCCGACTTGCATTGTTTGCCGGTGTAGCTTCATATAGCGTGCAAAGAATGGTTCCTAATGAAATCTCATCAGCATTCAAAGACAGAGACAGTTGTTTTGCAAGTTAATTAGTCTTGAAATAATGAAGTAGGAAACGTATATGTAATGAGTAGGAAAGATATGAACACCGCGAATGCGAGTTAATTAGTGGTTGCGGCGCGATGAACATTTGCCTTCATTATCACATAACGACTATCTCGTGAGAAGATCGGTTCCGCATGAGCGCCCAAGTGGAACCTCCCGTGTTCACTCAAGCGGAACCCCCCCCCGTGTTCATTCAAGCGGAACCCCCCCCCCGTGTTCATTCAAGCGGAACCCCCCCCCCCGTGTTCATTCAAGCGGAACCCCCCCCCCGTGTTCACTCAAGCGGAACCCCCCCCCCTGAAAATTAAAATGGCTATATCTCGATAATGGTTTGATCGATTACGACAAGCGATACATCATTGAAAACGTCTATGTAAGACGAACATTTTAGTAAAAGAAGAATTTGGTTATCTTATTTGAGTCAAAAGTTATGCAAATTATTTAAAATAGATACCCCCTCTTCTTCCTTTCAACCCACCTCCCGGATCAATAATCGGTCACGGCCAGCTGTTACCCCTCTCATTAGCATACCGTTATAAAAGCGGAGCAAGCGTTGTTCACTCCTCATTCCGCTTCTACACGCCACTCTTGTTGTTTCGTCTCTGCTCTTTACAATATTACTTGCTTTAAAAATGTCTCCTCATCTTAGTGAAAATTTCAGTTCTTCCGAAATTTCTGATGTTTTTGAACAACCTGAAGACACTTTAAATAACGACAGTGAAACTGAAGATGATGATGAAGATGATTATTATAGCGTTAAAATTAGTGAAGAACTGAAAGTTATAGCAATTGATCCACAATTCCCATTCGATACAATAGAAAAATTCATGTCTGAAGCTCATAAATGGTTGGATTCAGGATCTTACGTACGAATCGGCTCTTTTATATTGTATGATGATTGTAATTCTTTTCTTGTAACACCAAATGATAGAGACCGCATGCTGCAGTGGGCTCAAACAATGAAGGAGTGCTACGAACAAGGTGTGGATGTTGGCGGCTATTTTACAGCGCAAGTGGTTTAATAACCAAATTACCCTTCCCCCACCTTACACCTTATCCCTTCCCAATCCTTATTCCTTCCCCCTCCCCATTTTTAAAACTCATAAAAGGCGGGCTATGAACCTCCAGGGTTCTAGTCTGTACTTGCACCTTGTGCCGTCAAGATGCTTACCACTTTGTCTTTTAATAGTATTACAGGCACTGAGCGGAAATTCTATAGAAAATTTTGTCCTCTACTTGATAAACCGCAAAAACTACCTCCAAATACTTTCACCTACAAGCTACCTCTTATGGACAAGGATGATGTAAGCAAAATACCATTAGTTCAAGCGAAATTTCTGAAAGAAAAAAATCTTGTTTATGTAAGAGAAGTGTATCATAATGAATATTCAAAAAGATTGGCTTACCAATTCATTAAGGAACATGCAGGACGTGAAAAAGAACAGTATCCAGGACCATTTTATTTATATCTTTTTGAGAATGGAGCTAGTGTAACGGTAGAAATAAGTATCAAATTAATGTAATTCTTCCTATCAAATTTGTGGGGTGAGGGTTTGAAGTAGATTTGCGCATAAATTAAAAGTTAGTTCAAAACTGAAATTCAACAATTGTTGGTCGAACTAAATTTGCGCATAAATTAACCGGGGTTGAATTAAAAGTTCGCATATCTTCCTATCAAGTTTATGAAGTTAGAATTTTGTTTTGCTGTAAAGTTATTGAAATAGTATTTGTATAAGGAAAATTCATATTGAAATACATGTTGTAATTTAGTCGTAGAGATGTGTACTGTACGAAAGCTGGATTTATAGTGAGTCGGCGCGACAAATGAACTTGTATTTATGCATATTGTTAAAATGGAATAAAGAGATGATAGTAGCAAAACGCTCGAAGTAGAAAGTGTGAATAATGTTATATAAAGAAATAATAGTTAAACAAGGAAAATATTGAAAATTAAAACTGGTATTAAAAAATTTGAACGGACAATCAATTTTGTAGAAGGTTAATATTTTGTTGAAAACGTTTGATTTTCTTGGATAGTGAAGAAGAAGAAGATGAAATAGTGGTAGGGGGACCGTTATAAAAGGAGGATTGTGAGAGCCCATTTCATTTCTCTACGAAACTTCGAAGAGTAAACATCTCAACATGTATCATTGCGATAAATGTTCGGAATCGTTTCACGATGAAATTCTATTAGACTGTCATAAAGAACTAATTCACAACAACGCAGAAGAAAAACAAGAAGAACAAGAAGAACAAGAAGAACAAGAAGAACAAGAAGAACAAGATGAAATATCAGCAACATCTTCAACTACTTTACCGAATCTACAAGTATTTGCTTTACCCGGTAAAGTAGTAATGCATCATAAGATTCAAAATGAAAACTTGAACTTAGAAGAATTTATTAGAGAAGCAAAACCAATCGTAAGTAAAACTTTAAAAGAAGAATTGAAAAGATTGAACTTTCTTAAATTTGGTTTACTACTAGAAGCTATGTTTATAAATGTACAAGAAGAATTATCACCAAGAGGATTCATAACAAAAAACCGAACCATCATGGAAAGTTCAAACATTGATTCAATAGTAGAGAACTGTATAGAAGAAATATTAACAAAAATTCAGGAACACGAAGGAAGAGGATCTGGATGGAGTCTTACAAGCATTGAATTATTAGATATAAAAGTACACAAACATGGTTATGGATTAATGGGATCTAGTTATATTCCTTTGCCACAAAGAATCAAGGATACAAGATCGTGTATTAATGTGAAAAATCAAGATAACGAATGTTTTCGATATGCTATGACATCTAAGTTTGTACCAAATCATTTCGATACACCTAACCAACACTATGAAAATCAAAGACATAGGTACAATTTTCAAGGAATTACTTACCCTGTATCACTAGGAGATATATCAAAATTTGAGAAGAAAAATCCCGGTACGTCTATCAATGTTTTTGCATTAGATAGTTCAAACAAAGTGTATCCTTTACGTATTGCAAAAGAAGAGCTACCAGATCATACGGATTTACTACTACTAACGCGAGGAGATGTGTCTCACTATGTGTACATAAAGAAATTCGACTCACTTGTTAATAAGCAGCTTTCTAAAGATCGACACAGAAAGTTAATTTGCAAGAGATGTTTCAATTTTAAACGAGATGGACTACACGGAAGAGAATGGTTACAAGAGCACAAAAGACTATGTAACAATAATTATGAAGCAAAGATTAATTTACCTTCGGAAAACAGAGCATTCGTTACATTTCAAAAAGTTTATCATCAATACCGTATCCCTTTAGTTGTGTATGCGGACTTTGAATCAACACTTGTTCCAGTTGAAGATGAAAATTGTGAAGCAAGAAAAAGTGTCAAGTATCAAATGCACAAACCAAACAGTTTTTGTTTAATGGTTAAATCAACATTATCAGAAGAACATTTGAACAAATATGGATTAACTTCAGAACCTCTAGTATATCGTGGTGAAAATGCGGAAAAAATATTTCTTGATCACCTATATTCAATAGCTGGAAATACACAAAGATTATATACAAATATTGTACCAATGAAACCGATGGACGAAGAAGAAGAAATTCAACATGAAAATGCGACTCACTGTTTCTTGTGCAAAAATGATTTTACTATTGAGAATTATAAAGTTAAAAATCACGACCACCTCACAGGTTATTACAGGGGTGCTGCTTGTAATAAATGCAACTTGAGCTATCGTTTACCACTATTTATCCCTGTGGTTCTGCATAATCTTAGTGGGTACGACGCTCATTTTATAATACCTGAACTAGGAAGAGACGACGGTAAAATCGATGTGTTAGCTGAAACTTCAGAAAAGTTCATAAGTTTTTCCAAAGAAGTTGGAAACGTCAAACTAAGATTCTTGGACTCCTACCGATTTTTGCCCGTCGAGTTTGTCCAAACTTTCTGAAAACCTAAGGAAACAAGATTTAATCGAAACAAAGAAGATTGTAAACAGCGACAAACTGGATCTGGTACTTCGAAAAGGTGTTTTCCCATATGATTACATAGACAGTTTAGAAAGATTTAATGAAGCATCACTACCTCCAAAAGAAGAATTTAAAAGTAAACTGTACGACATGGATATATCTCAAGATGATTATGATCACGCATGCAAAGTATGGAACGAATTAGGATTTAGAACATTGGGAGAATATTCAGATTTTTATGTTAAATTAGATGTGACTTTATTATGTGATGTGATGGAAGAATTTAGAAATACGTGTTTTGCGGCATATGGATTGGACCCTCTTCATTCGTACACTTCGCCTGGACTAGCGTGGCAAGCCATGTTGAAAGAAACAAATTGTAAAATACAACTTCTTACAGATATAGATATGGTTTTGATGTTAGAGTCAGGAGTTCGAGGAGGATTGACGCAAAGTGTAACACGTCATGTCAGGGCAAACAACAAGTATTTGCCCGATTATGATGCATCAAAACCAACAACATTCCTGGGTTATTTTGATGCAAATAACTTATACGGATGGGCAATGTCGAATCCCCTTCCATATGATAATTTCAAATGGATAGACCCAGAATCAATTGGAAACATAATGGATATACCGAAATATGGAGAAACTGGTTACATATTTGACGTCGATTTTGAATATCCCGAACATCTTCACGACGAACATTATGATTTACCACTTCTTCCGAAGACCGAAATTTCTCCAACTGGAAGATGGCCAAAATTATTGATGACTTTAACCAACAAGTCTCGGTATGTTTTACACTACTGGATGATACAACAGGCCTTAGACTTGGGATTAAGAATTACAAAAATTAATCGAGTACTACAATTCTCTCAATCTTGTTGGTTAAAACCGTACATTGACAACAACACAAAAAGAAGAGCCGGCGCTACATCAAGTTTTCAAAAAGATTTCTTCAAACTAATGAACAACGCAATATTTGGCAAGACTTTGGAAAACAAAAGGAAACATAAGGATATCAAATTGGTAACTGATCCAGTAAAATTACAGAAACTAGTGCAACAACCAAACTTTGGTTCATCTGTAATTATTAATGAAAATCTAGTTGTTATTTCCATGAACAAGAAGTCAGTTTTAATGGATCGTCCTTTGTATCTAGGAATGTCAATCTTGGATATTTCCAAAACTCACATGTACGAGTTTCATTATAAGAAGATGGTTAACTATTATGGAAGAGAGAACATTGGTATTGCATATATGGATACGGATGCACTAATTTACTGGATTAAAACAAATGACATGTACGAAGATCTACGCACTTTTATGTATAAAGATGATTTCGACTTTTCCGATTATCCCAAGGATCATCCAAATTACGACTACGACAGAAACAAGAAAGTATTGGGAAAATTTAAAGATGAAACAAATGGTGTGCCGATGATGGAAATTGTAGCATTAATGTCCAAACTATATTCATTTCAACTGTACATAAGCGAAAGGAATCAACATCAAGTCACGAAAAAGGCCAAAGGAATAAAAACCTCTTTCCTGAAGAAGAACGTACAGTTTGAACATTATAAAAGATGTTTGTTTGAAAATGTTGAAACAACTGCAACGTTCAACACTATTAGAAGTTATAATCATCAACTCTTTAGTGTCAAACAAACAAAGTGGGCATTAAGCTACAAAGATGACAAGCGCCATATTTTAGAAGATAAAATTAATACTTTACCGTTCGGCCACTACTCCCTAAACCCTATCGACCAGTAAACCTATTCTTCGTCCTCTACCTTCTTCCTTTTTTTCCTTTCCGTAAAGAAGAGGGGACATGGCAAGCCCAATGCCATGTTCCCTCTTTTTTACACTAATATGATATGGCCTTGACCTATATTCAAACTATATAAAAGAGAATGAACTGTTGTACGGATCAGTATTTTTACAAGCGATGTGCAAGCAACACCTGAAGATGGAAAGTGTGAAGGACAAGATTGTAAATGAACTACATAAACCAGCAAGAAGAAGATTTCCAAGAAGAAGTACAATCATTAAAGGAATGAATGATCTTTACCAAGCTGATCTCATTGAAATGATACCGCACAGTAAATTAAACAAAGGTTTCAAATATATTTTAACAATTATAGACTGTTTTACTAAAATAGCTGACGCTTTACCATTGAAGGATAAGACTGGTAAAAGTGTTACAAAAGCTATGGAAACAACGATACAAAGAAATAAATTCAAAATCAAACATCTACAGACCGATGATGGAAAAGAATATTTTAATAAAGACTTTGGAGCTTTGATGAAGAAATATCAAATAAATCATTATTCTACAAATTCTGAAGTTAAAGCTTCAATGATTGAAAGGTTCAATAGAACATTGAAAGGAGCGATGTACAAACAATTTTCAAAACGAGGATCATACGTGTGGTATGACATATTACCACAACTTATAAAAGAGTATAACAACAAATATCATCGTACCATCGGAATGAAACCTATCCAAGTAAACAGCGCTAATGCTAAGGTTGTATTACAACGCATCAGAAATAATACAACACCTAAATTGGAAAAGTTGCAACCAAAAAAGTTTAAAGTCAACGATAAAGTTCGTATAAGCAAATACAAAGGTGTATTTAGTAAAAGATATCTACCAAATTGGACTAATGAAGTATTTACAGTTTATAAAGTGCAACCAACTATACCTGAAACCTACTTATTAAAGGATAACAAGGGTGAATTACTTCAAGGTGGATTCTACGGACATGAATTGTTGAAATCAACAGTCGGTGATGTATATCTTGTTGAGAAGGTTTTACAAAGGAAAAAGGATATGGTTAAAGTCCGGTGGTTAGGATTCGATAAAAGTGAAGACTCTTGGATTCCTTCAAAAGACCTGGTATAGTAACTTAATAGCTCATTGTGTGTTTAACCTTGACACAAGATGGAGATTGTACAACAAAAAGATCGATTTAATATCAATAATATTGATGAATTGACGGTTGACAATGATAAGTTAAATCATGGTAAACATGGTGAATTACTACCAAATACAATAAGATGTTTAATAACTGGTCCTTCAAATTGTGGAAAAACAAATGTTGTTTTTAACCTTATAACTAATCCTAAAGGATTGCGCTTTAACAATATATACATTTTTCAAAATCGTTGCAACAACCAAAATATCAATTATTGGATAAAGTACTTGCAAGTGTACCTGAAGTAAGTTTCTACAAGTTTAATGCCAGTGAAACAATTATGCAACCAAATGAAGCAAAACCATTTTCTATTTTTATTTTTGACGATGTGTCTTGTGAAAATCACGACACTATAAGGAATTACTTCGCTATGGGAAGACATCATAATATCGATAGCATTTATATTGGTCAAACATACAGTAAGATTCCAAAACAACTCATAAGAGACAATGCAAATATGTTGATCATCTTCAAGCAAGATGAAACAAATTTAAAGCATATATACAATGATCATGTAAATGCGGATATGCCATTTGAGAAATTTAAAGAAATGTGTGGCAAAGCATGGAATGAGAAATATGGCTTTCTCGTTATTATGAAGGAAGAAGATATTAAAAATGGTAGATATCGTATAGGGTTGGATAAATTTGTATTTATGCGTTGAACTACCGATGCTACATCTAGTTACACGTTGAACTTCACAGTGTAAACATGGTGAATCAAGAAAAACTATTAAAAGAAATAAAATCACTCAGTGATTCTATTAGGATGAAGAATCGTGCATTGAGGATGGGTTTAAGTGAAAGAGAAGAATTTCTAGAGACTACATTTAAACCTATTACGGAACCTTTAAAACAGATATCAGAAACTATTGGTAAACCTCGTTATGAAGGAGATGTTTTACTACCAGTTTCTAAACAAGAAGTACAAGCATTAAAAAAAGAAGAAGATGATGATTCATATACAAGTGCTAGTGAGCATGAAGAAACAAAAGAAGAAGAAGAACCAATTGTTGAAAAGGAAGAAGAACAGCCAATACCTGAAGCTGAACAATCTATTCCAAATTTAACTCAATTGAGTAGCGATATATTACAACATGGACCTCTTGGAAGAAAATATATAATGAAAATGCTACATGACATGAAATCAAACCCGAATTTGAGTAGATCACACGTATACGGAGCAAGAATTGATGGGAATGAATTAAAGATCGGCGATTCAAAGCTTGAAATAACACAAGACGATTACATCATTATTGGTGAGCATAAATATAAAGGAACAAAAGGACTTTATGAATTAATTTTTAAAAACATACCACTAAGATATTCATCCAAAGATTTAAGTGTTTTTAAGGAAATTCTACAAAATACTAACGCTCATAAAAGAAACTACTTAAAGGATGCAATGATTAATCGTTCACGTGCAACAAAATATAACATTGTTATAAAAAAGTTGTTTCCTCCACGAAAATTGCCAACATTACGTACTGCACCAGCGGTGAGACAACCACTGAAAAGAAAATCTTTATCACTTATGGATTTATCACTTCTTGAACAACATGGTAAAAAGAGTAAAGGAGATACTTCAACATCTGGCAAAGGATTGATGAAAAATCTATACAATACGAATGTGATTTACTACAACGACATCAATAAATTGGTTGATAGAATGAGACTATTGCATGAAGCCATGGAAGCCGGTCATACAGGTTTAAATAATGAATGGGTAGCTCTGATTGACGAACTCAGGAATCGCGGCATAATCGTATAATTGTCTGCGGATATATAAGAGTTGCAGGCGTATAATGTGTCAGTTCTAACATGAGCGTTGACAAGTTCGGACGATACTCCGCGTTAGGAGTGCAAGTTGGAGAAAACAGAAAAAGAAGTGGATTACCGCAAACACCCGAAGGTGACTATAACATAAATAATAAACGTTTAAAGTTTGTTAAGGATCCAGAAGAAGATGGAGATGCAACAAATTTAAAAACAGTAAAGGAGGAAACATCTACAAGTTTGAAACTCGACAACAACCAACTGTATGATGCAAAATCTCACAGGGTTATTAATGTTGCAAAACCAGTCAACAATGGAGATGTTGTTAATAAAGGCTATTTTCTATCTGCGATGGAATACGCTTTACTGTTGGAAAAGACTAAAAGTGGAAAAAAGTACAATGCTTTAAATTATAAAATAACTAATGTGGCAGATCCAACCGAGGATACAGATACAATCAATAAGCGTTATTTGCATTCTGTAATACCAGAAAAGAAAAAAGATGGATTTTCCTTCTATAAATATACTATAAACGATATTGGATATCCTAAAGAAGAAAGTGATGGTGTTAATATTAAATACATTAAAGATAATTGTATTTTATATAATGGTGCTGTTATTGATTGTCATGGAAAAGTGTTGTCCAATCTGAAAGATTTTTCAACTCCATCGGATGCTGCTACCGTGAGACAAATGAATGAAAGCTTGAAGAAAGGAACATCCGCTTTTGTTAAACAAAATCAGGTGGTGTCAAAGAAAGGTGATGAGTTTATGCAAGGAAGTGAAAAGTTTACCTTACTACAACTACAAAATAACAAGTGGGATGGAAAAAATAAAAGATTGTCAAATATAAGTTTAGGCACGGAAGAACATGATGCTGTTATTTTAACACAAGTGCCACAACTATCAGCTACTGGTGTTAACTTTATATGTGGAGGTAGACGATTAACCCATGTAAAATCTGGTAAAGATGATAATGATTGTGTTGTTGTGAAACAAACTATAGTTTTAGATAAAATAAATAACTTATATGATGGAAAAAATAGAAGAATATCTAACATATCAGCAGGAATAGCTCCGAATGATGTTGCTACTATTAATCAAGTTATAGCAACCTCTAATAACGATCCATCTGTGTATACATGTAATGGTAAACGTATCACAAATCTTGATAATCCTACACGTAACAAAGATGCTACTAATGTAGAGTATGTAATGAATCTTGTAGGTAATGTAGTTATTGATATGCATAATCATTTGATTAATGCATCGATGAAACACAATAAAATCGAAGATTCTCAAAGAAACCAATGGATTAAAGATGAAATCATTGATAGATACTAGTAAAACTTATGAATATTTAAGTATGGAATACACCAAAAAAAGGATTCATTATCATAAAGTATTTCATAGAGTGAAGACGTTGGTTACATAAAACAGCATAATGAAGACCGTATCGCTCAGTCGTCGTCAAGACAGCGGCAAGAGAGGACGTGGTTTAACATCAGCTGCATTATCCCTGCTCAGACGGATTCCAATTGGTGCTGTTGTGAATCGAACGATAGACGCTTTACCATACGAATTACATCTGCCCGGAGGTTATCAATATTGTGGACCTGGAACTAAGTTGGCAAAACGTTTAGCAAGAGGAGATCCTGGAATTAATAAATTAGATCAAGCTTGCAAAGAACACGATATAGCATATTCAAAGTATAAAGATTCAACAAATAGATCAATAGCGGATAAAATTCTAGCGGAAAAAGCTTGGCAAAGAGTAAAATCAAGTGACGCAAGTATTGCAGAAAAAGGAGCGGCTTGGGCAGTAACTACAGCCATGAAGACGAAAGCAAAGTTAGGTGCTGGAAGACGTCGCAGAGGAAGACCTGCAAAAGGAAGAAGCGCTCCCAAAAGAGGTGGAAACATTAAAAAAGGACGTCGTAGAACTCGTAAGACAAATGTAAAGAAGACTTCTGTTTGGCAAATGGTAAAAAACGGAGCAGGTTTATACCTAAGACCATACCGTGTGTACTAAATAAAAAGAATCAATTGATAATTCCAAATAAAGCCTTAACAAATCATCAGTTAAATGATTATGTAAAATGTTTGAAAATACCATTTTTTCGAGGAGTTTTTATGAAAGATGCATTACCAACTAAAATATGGGAAAATGAAACTGGAATAGTAAATTTGGATTCCACCTATGGTCCAGGCACTCATTGGGTATGCTATAAAAAGCTCGGACAAACCGTTTACTACTTTGATAGTTTTGGCAATCTGCCACCGCCGAAAGAACTGCAACATTATTTTCGAAACTCCAAAAACATTTTTTACAATTACAAAAGAGAACAACCTAACAACACTGAAATCTGTGGGCATTTATGTTTGGAGTTTCTAGCGAAGAGTGTCAGTCACCTTTAAGATGTCATCGTATACAGTGTCACTGAGTGGAAATTCATCCACATTGAAAAGTACGCTGTTCCCAGCATTGCGTCTATCCAAGGAAAGATTATGGGAAGCGGCATTACTTGATTTGACTACCTACAACTCAATTCCCAATGTTACGGAAGGTAAAAACAATTTACTACATTATTATGAAACTATGGATGCTTCAGGAAAATACTCAGAATTGAAAATAATTACATTTCCTACTGGAGCTTATGAAATCGATGATAAAAACCAATTACTACAGAAACAACTCGGAGAAGAAAATATCACCGTTAAAGGAAACAATAATACTTTAAAAGCAGAAATAACTTCGAAATATTATATCGATGTCAGCTTGGAAAACTCCATTGGCAGTTTACTTGGATTTACAGATACAAAAAAGAAAATCTTAACTCCTGGAACTACTCATTCGGGTAATACAACTGTTACAATATTGAAAGTCAATAGTATCGATGTAACGTGTAATATTATACACGGATCGTATAGAGAAGGAGTGAATCAGCATATTTTACATACATTTTATCCAACAGTGGCTCCCGGTTTTAAAATTGTTGAGAAGCCACAAAACTTGATATACCTACCGTTAAACACTAGTTTCATTTCAGACATCGTACTGAACATATTGGAACAAGACGGTGTTAGTGTTGACTTTAGAGGAGAAACGATAACTATACGGATACACATCAGAGCGGCAACATAAAAGTCGACATGGGATTATCATTTAAACCGCAACGGAAGAGTCGGGAGCTCAGTAGCTCCTCGACATTGGAAGAGTTAACATCGGACAACATTCGTTTTCTACAGAAGATTGGATTGAAACTTAACAACGATGGATATCCTGGATATATCTCAAGGACCGACATTCGACGAAACACTATGGGAGAAGGAATATCACACGCACAACCCTTACACTTAATCAAAATTAAACAATAACGATGAAATAAGGATTCCCATTCAACAACAAGATATTTACACATTACCGTGTGAAAGTTATTTATACATTGAAGGACGGGTATTAAAATTGGATGGAAAAACTGCTTCAACAGTTCCTTTTATAAATAACCCGATGGCATATCTTTTTGATGAAATAAGATATGAGATATCAGGGGTGACAGTTGATTCGACAAAAAAGGTTGGTATAACAACGACATTGAAAGGATTAACATCATTAACACCGCATGAGAAGAATTCAATAGTCACCGCCGGATGGGTTGCTCCTGATAAAGACACTATAACACCGAATTCCAACGGTCACTTTGATTTTCATGTACCTTTACGATTGCTTTTGGGATTCGCTGAAGATTACAAACGAGTAATAATAAATGTCAAACAAGAATTGGTATTACTCAGATCTTCAACTAACAAGGACTTGATACTTGCAGACCCTGCAACTACTGAAGATAAACTGGAATGGCAACTACAATTAGATAAAGTTGTTTGGAGAGTACCTCATGTAAGATTGGCTGATGAACATAGAATCGTATTATTGAGAAAGTTAAAATCTGACCGTGATATCGTGATGCCATTCCGAAGTTGGGAATTCCATGAATATCCTACACTACCTCAGACCGAACGACAAACATGGACCGTCAAGACATCAACTTACTTGGAACGAGCAAGGTACATAATACTCGGTTTTCAAACTAAGCGAAAAGATGTTATCACTGCAAATGCCGGTCAATTTGATTACTGTAAAATAAAGAATTGTAAAGTTTTCCTAAACTCTCAATTCTTTCCGTATGACAATTTGAATGTCATGTTCAGCAAAAAACGTTTTTCCATTTTATACGATATGTATGCAAGATTTCAATCGTCATATTATGGAAAGACTAATACACCACTATTATCACCTGACCAATATTATTCCAAGGCTCCGATAATTGTAATCGATTGTTCAAAGCAAAATGAATCGGTAAAATCATCAAGTGTGGATATAAAAATTGAAATGGAATTTGAAGAACCAGTAGCGGATGGAACTTCAGCATACTGTCTTATTCTACATGATAAAATAGTTACTTACACACCGCTGACCGGAATCGTGAAGAATGTACTTTAAAAAGAATTAGTACAACGACTGCAGATTTTTGAGGTTAGAATTATCTGTCTCAATTTTTGAGGTTAGAATTTCGTTTGTGAAAGACAAGTTAAAAACAAACATTTATGTGAGTGTATAAATTTCAAGGATTCGACGAAAAACATAAAAGCGAGAAAATTATGAGTGGAAAATTCATTATATCTTCGACCGTCGTATGGGAAACATCGTTCGCAAGATGAGTTCTACTAACGGAGAAGAAAATACACCTCTAATGGATGAGAATAGTTCAGATATAGAAAAACAAGTTGAACGAGAAATGGACGAGTTCCTCAAGTTTAACAAACATAAGAAGAGAGAAGAAGAAAAAGAAGAAGGAGAAGCTGAAAAAGAAGTAAAAAGAAAAAAGGTTGAAGTTAACATTACAACTAATATTTTAACAGAAGTATTTCTTCGGATTTTCTACCCCATTTCTTCATGCATGACGAAAAGTATTTCAGTTGGAATTTTAAAATCATTGGATTATTCACCGATTGTTATTTTAAATCATGGAAATAAAATGGTTACATTCACTGAAACTTCTTGGGAATCATTTATGAAACATTTACATCTTTTGGAATGCTATTTGAGTAACAACACATTTGGAAGAAGAACAAGATTAAGTTTATTGGAATCAAATATTGAAGTTGATATAGTGAAACATCGTGGAGGACAAATGGTTCGCTTCAGAGATTTAACTAGACATGATGTAAAATTACATTTGACTTACGAAGAATTTTACACTTTAAGTTGTACTACCGGTCCCGTCACCAGATATTTGAAACAACTAATATTTTCAAGTGCAATAATCAAAGACTATCTAATCGATACATTGGACAGACAACCTTTCGTTCCAATTTTATACGGTCCCGTGGATACTTCAATTTTTAATCGAATACCTCAAGAAGTGGACATGTGGAGACAATTGAACAACTATCACACCAACTTTAATATCGACGAAGAAGCGCAAGAAGTTAAAGAAGAACTATCGTGTTTGTAATACAAGTCAGTTGCTGACGAGACTTCATCATGAACAAACGGGTTTCGTTTTCTAATGCGCCACATATAATGGAAGTTAAAAAAGGTATAATTGAATTTCAAGCTTTTCGAGGAAATGATGGAAATTTTATTATAAAAGAATTAGTAATTTTGGATATGAACACATCTGTAGTTTATCATTACTTATTCAAACCTCCATTACCATTCAATAGACTAACAACTAAAGCGAAAGTTACAAACAAATGGTTGTACAAACATTTTCACAACTTAAGATGGGATGAAGGTTTTATTAATTATAACATGATGCCGCACATTATGAATCATTACTGCAAAGAGTTCAAAACTATCTACACAAGAGGATTGGAAAAAGCTAATTGGATACAATCATTTACAAGCAACGAAGTGATAAATGCAATAATAGATAGAGATTTCCAATGCTACTTCAATGAACTTTGTATTTCATCAAAGAGTTTTAAACATCGAAGGTCACAGTGCGCTTTGAAGAATGCCTACCGCTTAAATAATTTCCTTCAACAGAATGGTGGGGGTAATGTCGGTAATAAAAGTGAGAGCGCTACCATGACGCAGCATGAGTATTACTCGAACCTCCGAAGAGACAACATCTCCGACGGACATTATTATTAACAAGAAGATTAACAAGAAGATTAACAATAACATCAAGATGGCATCGCAGAACTTTCTTCAAAATTTGGTTGATCAATTCAACGCTCATTCTAAATCAACAATCTTACCGACGAAGAAATGTTCTGAACTAAAAGAAGAAAAACATTACATCATACATACAATCAAGAAGATGGACACTTCAATTGGTGATGCTATTAATTGCACATTGAGCGAGGCGCCGTATACAGTTGGTGACGAACCGAAGTTTCAAATCTTCCTACCGAAACGGTTTGTACAACTTCTACAAAATGAAGATCTTCGAGTTATTCAACCTGGCGCACTCTATTTAGTTTCACACGGACCGAGTGGAAACAACTCAACTGAACTAACTATTCATGTAACACCTACTACTAACTAGTTTGTACATAACATTGTAAATATATGTGTTTGTAATGGTTTCTCAATAAAGATGATATAAAACAAAAAAGAAAAATAAAAGAAGCAACATATTGTTATGTCTTTGTACATAGCAACATGTTGCTTTTTTTAAAAATTCCACGGGATGACCTTGACCCAATTTTGTGTGATAATAAAAGTGAAAATCAACTTGTGAAATTCATTAGTCTACTACTAGCTTTCGTACCGTACACATCTCGCTCTCTATAACTAAATACAAAACTTCAACATGTCCCTAAAGGTCAAGTGTGCATCTTACGATACCAACACCATTACGAGTTTTGAACAACTTGAAGATTTAACCAACGAAATGCGAGTTTTACTTACCGGTGGTTATCACTTAACTGTTGATGTTAGTGCTACTAATGTAAGGATGTTTACTAAAACAAAATACTGCGATGATGAAGTATTTCTTTCTACACAACCTACAACATCTTCATCGCCGACTGGTCAACATAACATCAAGTTCCACAAGTACTACCAATGTTAAATAACTTTTAACAAATAAAACTAAGGAATCACGTGATCAATGTCAAGTTGATAAAAAGGGTGTGATACTTGGATAACTAATTATTCGCTTCCCAACTCTCGCTGCGTCAACACCTATTTTTAAAGATGTTATACAGAATGATGATTGAACTTGATGGAAAGATCTATGGAAAAGATTACAACACCGTTGAACAAATGACTGAAGATTTAGATATATTAACCCGAGAAGGATATCAGGCTAAATTAATTTTAAAATTTCCTGAAGTACATCCACTATCGACTGAAGAACTTATCGCTATGGCTAAAGCGGAGAGAGAGAAAAAGTCTGAAGAAAACAAACAGGAGAGAGAGAAAAAGTCTGAAGAAAACAAACAGAAACAAACTTCTTAAGTATCAATTTTCCTTACATTAGTAAGGTATAATTTTTTAAAACTTCGTTTGGATGACCTTGAAATTACCCCCCACCACTTTTTGTAGTACATAAAACTGACTATTCAACACTATACACTCTTATTCTTTCACTGGACTCAGCAGCGTCAACATGGAAAAACAAAATTACAAGTACGAACCTCGTTACTGTTGTGAACAACAGTGTACAGATTTAGGACCAATGATGGTGGACGGGTTAGCTTGCACTAAGTGTGAATTTTTCGGATCTTGTTACTGCAAATGCAAAACAAAACAACTACCGCCACCGGAATTGCGAACTTTCAAATTTTACAAATCAAGATATTTTCATACATGCTGTCCTCAAAGATGTTTCAAATTTCATCCTCTCGATCTAGCTCATTGTCAACGCACCATGTCTCATCAAGATGATTTTTGTACACATATGATAAAAAGATGTAAATACAGGTCGGATTGGTATTCAGATCCTGTTGAACCATCGAATGTGTAATTTCAGTTTTACACTCTTTTTTAAAACTTCAATTGGATGACCTTGAGATTTCCCCCCACCATTGGTTTTTTTTTAGATTTCCCCCACCATAGGTCTTTTAGATTTTCCCCCACCATTAGTGTAAGTTTTGTATCTTATTGAATCCACCTTTGAATTATTTCACTTCCAACATTCTAACTAACAACATGGGAACACCTTTCGTCAGGTTTCATCATATAATAACTGAGAGGGAAGAAATGGAAGAATTGTTTCAAAACTTGCTTGCTATAATGGATAGATATTATATGAGATGGATCAGAATTGATGTTCAATATTTACGTCCTGGTGAATTATCTTCATCATCACAGAGTGAGGAGGACGAGGCAAATACTCCAGCTAAGATATTTGAATTAAAAGACGAAGAAGAAGAACTTAGCTTTTTATTTAATCATAAGCTCGCCGTTAAATAAGCCCCCTCCCTTGGCGACGTTCCTCATTTACTCGCCGACTCTCCAACGATGAACAACTCTCCATTGGCACGGATGAATTCTAGTTTTGAAATAAACTCTAAAGAAGAGTTACAAGCTATTTTTAATATTTTACAAGAACTTGTAGATAATTTTACAACTATCAAAATGAATTTGGAAATAACATACGATTGTCCTATTTGTGATAAGGTTGAAAGTTCGGACGAAGACAGTTTACTAAATCTAACTCCTGCACCATCTGACACTACTGACGGTAATAATGAAGAGCAAAATCTTTCCCCCACCACTTCTTTGTAATTCATCTTTCCCCCCACCACTTTTTTATTTAACTAACATTTCTCGCTTTCACTCCTCATTCCGTCTTCGACTTTTGTACTATCAACATAACTTCTTTTAAAATTTCAAACACTAACACAATCATGATGGATATGATGGATGAAGTTCCCTTTGTAACTAGAATGGAAGAGGATAAATTGAAATTGGAAATTAAACGATTGGAACGGGAAAACAGACTCGAGATATTACGTTTCTTCAAACTTGCCAAATACGTCATCTGGGGACTCTGCCTTTACCTTATCCTCGTCGTCGGCGTTTACTTTTACAACTCCGTATTTCATCACAAAAATTCAACCTGTATTGCACATTGATTGTATTTGTTTTTGCACATTGATTGTATTTGTTTTTACGAATAAAGTTCAAAAGAGTCTTCTACCTATCCCGCTATCACCGGGTAGTTCAACTCTCAGAACTATTTCCTGTGGTAGCGGGATAGGCTTTTTTAAAACTTACTCGGGATGACCTTGACATACTTTCCGTACCCCACATTATCAAGCTGAATTTCAGTTTTGTACCAACTTAGAATTTATGCGCAATTTTAGTTCAACCGAGCGCCATATCCACTCCCCCCATTGATTAATTCACCATCCGACAGGCCGGAAGCCCTAGGCCCCCATTAACTGACATCTACAGTCACGCATATATTTCGACGCGTCATGTTTCATTCTTCATTCTCGTTCTATCCGCGGAACTTAACACTTCTATCTACCTTCTCACTCTCTCTCTTGTTATGACTGCGCTATGTTTGAACTGACTTTTATTTTCGTTCAACTATTAGAGTTTTTATTAACACCGTCGAATTACAATTTTGAACTAATTTTTAATTTATGCGAAGTTTTACTTCAACCCCGGTTAATTTATGCGCAAATTTAGTTCAACTCTCAGTTGTTGAATTTCAGTTTTGAACTTACTTTTAATTTATGCGCAAATTTAGTTCAACTCCCAATCGTTGAATTTCAGTTTTGAACCAACTTTTAATTTATGCGCGAATTTAGTTCAACCCCCCAGTTGTTGAATTTCAGTTTTGAACTAACCAATATTTTATGCGAAGTTTTAATTCAACCCCGGTTAATTTATGCGCAAATTTAGTTCAACCACCAATTGTTGAATTTCAGTTTTGAACCAACTTTTAATTTATGCGCAAATCTACTTCAAACCCTCACCCCACCTCCCCCAACCTCATTTAATATTCGACCGGAAGACACCTGCCCCGGAACATGGCTTCCGGCGGCACGTGGCCGGTTTTGAAAGTGGCTTTTTCTATCTACTTATTCCAGAGTCTAGATTCCTAATTATTGGTTAGCCGTACCGTACCAATTCATCGTTCATCGTTCCCTGAAGATTCGAACCACTTCGTTGATTCGAGTATCTTTTAGCTACCGTTCAAAGAACGACAAAACGGTACTTCAGGATTGCCAACCAAACAAAATCACCGGCTCGCTTTTTCGCCAAAATTAACCTATCAGTGTTACCTCCAGTATTAGAATATAACCTCCTTGATTAGAATATAACCTCCTTGATTATAACGTAGGTTGACTTCCGTTTTAGTTTTGCGTCTTCATATCCGGAACACAAAAAATAGCTATTCAGCAGACCTTGGAAGAGCAGTTATGCTTTTCCCTCTACAGACCTTGTGTATGTGGAACCTCACGTTGTCCCGACATAGGTTTACCTTAATGCTGTTTTTACGAACATTATATAGGCCTTGCCAGAGCAGGTATTGAGCAGAGCATTTGTTGAGACGCTAAACGTCAGACCTTTCTCAAGATGTTCTTAAACAGGCCTATTTCGCCTTCTTTTACTGGCCCAGTTCAAGGTCACCTGAGGGATGACGTCATCGAGGTCAATGACCTCACCGATGACGTCATCGATGACGCAATCGATGACGCAATCGATGACGTCATCACCAATGACGTCACTTCCATGACGTCACACCCATGACGTCACAGAAATGACGTGCTGATGACGTCATCACCACTTACGTCATCAATATGACGTCATCGACGCCACTGAGGTCAAGGTCACGCCGAAACTTAAATTTTTTTGGCACTTTTGCCGTTTCTCGCACTACGCTCCGAGTTTCAGTCACAGTTACCATGACCTTGACGACTTGGAGCGAATTTGCGACGAGAAACGGCAAAAGTGCCAAGTTAAACTAGATTTTGTGACATGACCTTGCCTATATGGCCAATAGGTGATCCCTCAGGTGACCTTGAACCAGCACAACACCCCCAAATTTAATATTACCGTTACTTTGAAAACTTAACAACGGAGAGCCGACACCGACGCGCACCCTACGACAGTCACCGAGCGACTGACCGTCCGGCCCCGCGTACTGTAGGTATATGGGAAGTGGTGAGGGGAACTGCAATGACCTTGGGAAACTTGAAAATGTCAAGCCAGGTAGCACCGTTTTAGTGCTACCTCAAATTTACGTGTTTAAGTGTGATGACCTTGAGGTTGACTGTGAATCTGGGACTTAGGATTGTCTTTTAACAGTTTGACGTTTTTGCCAGAGTTTAACTGTGGTGACCTTGAACTGGTTAAAATCAAAACTGCACAGCAGACTGCACAACACTGATGTGCACCCTACGACAGCCACCGAGCGACTGACCTCCAGGCCCCTCGTACTCTAGATATATGGGGAAGTGGTGGGGGAAATTTCAAGGTCATTCAAACGGAGTTTTAAAAAAGTGAAAGAGTAGAAAAACTACTCTTGTGATTCTATAGTAATTTCATTGATAGTGAGTGCTTCGGTATGCCAAGTTGATCTGTACCGACATCCTGCTAAATAATGTTTGCAAAAGCCCGCGAAATTATCGTTGCAAACTTTGCAGCCGGTTAGAAGTTTTAGTGGAAATTTAAGGCAACGTTCAGGGCAACAAGTGTACATATGCCCTCTCATCTGGTACACATGGAATGTCTTCAACTCTGGTTTCGGCTTCTTCCATGACTTGCACTTACACATGCACTGACCAAAAGCTTCACATTTCCTACAAGCCAGGCCATCCACCACATCAATGTCATTCGGCCATGAAAAACATTTAAGTTCACAACAGTAGTTGAGTTGACTCTCCATGTTGCTGTGATGAAGGTGCACGATGAAATGATGCTGTAGTCAGTGAGAGTGCAGCTTACATAAACTAAGGTGAGTGGAGGGGGAAATTTCAAGGTTATTCAAATTGTGTTTTAAAAAAGATGACTAGTCGTCCTCGTCGTCCGTACTACTTTCCGATGAAGAAGATGGAGAGTCGTCTGAGTCCCGCTCTGATGCTCCCCAGATGAAATGTATGTCTATTTGAAAGCGCAGGCCGGGATCTTGTACCATCAACTCCTTTAATCTATTACATACCAATTCCACTTTGTACACATTGTTAATAATCAACACCCAAGGCTTTGGCTGAACATAACGTGTAGTTGAGTCAGCCTCGCAGACAGTTACATCTTCCGGTGATATTGGAGTGTATAAATGTGTAAAATCCCGTTGCTGAGGCTGGCTTGAAGTTGAAGGTTCTGTGCCGACCCTGGTTGCATCAAAATTCAAATCCATTCTACATTCAAGAGGTCCAGGGTTCCCGTTGAATACATAGAGTAATTTTTGATACAAGACTTCCACTTCTGTCCCATCTTGTAAATGAACGGTCCACCGCAAGGGAAACGCTTCGTCCGTAGTGGAGTCA
This sequence comes from Neoaliturus tenellus, assembly GCA_030545055.2. Lineage (NCBI taxonomy): Eukaryota > Metazoa > Arthropoda > Insecta > Hemiptera > Cicadellidae > Neoaliturus > Neoaliturus tenellus. The sequence goes on from CM061532.1 coordinate 77,255,360, forward strand.
ACTTGTGAAAGAGTCCTGTCCGCCATGGTAGCTAAGCAAGGAATGAGGTGAGCTGCAGTCAGTTGTAACATTATCGAAAAGTAGAGGGGGAAATTTCAAGGTCATTCAAATTGGGTTTTAAAAAAGGAAGGAGTGGAGGGGGAAATCTCAAGGTCATTTAATTTGTGTTTTAAAAAAAGGTTATTCCGCATTAGCCTCGTTATCTACGTTCTCCCCCACATCTTAATTTGCGTTGTCTCCCACACCTTCATCCACATCAGATTCATCATATGGGTAGATAGGCGACATCGGTGAATATTGTGGTGAGTGCTGGCTGCCGTAGTCCTGCTGCAGTTGAACTTGTGACCAATCATAGTTTAAATTCATCTGAATTATAATCCCAGGGTTGTCCCGGAGTATCTCCTTCATCCTTTCACATATTGCTTCTAAATAGTGCACACTGTCGATCGACAGTGTCCAACCCGTACTTGTTCCAACATCAGTAGTGGAATCGGCTTGGGTGATGGTGTTGTCCGCCATGGTTGCCAGTGGAATAAGGAATGATGCTAAATGTGAGACCCATACAGGAACCTAGTGAAGTAGTGGCGGTATGGTGGAGTAGTGGGGGCGTGGTGGAGTAGTGGGGGAAAGTTCAAGGTCATCCAAATGGAGTTTAAAAAAAAAAGAAAACCTACAGAGTAACATTAAAATTTTCCAACTGACGGTGGTGAGCGTTTTCTTCCACAACCTTGCCGACAGATGTAACTATGCCGTACAGTATGAAAAATACAACCATAGTAAGACCAAACAATAAAAGATAGCCGTTGAGTATTATGATATTTTCTGAGTGGATCTGCTTTCTTCTTATCGCCCTCTCTTGCATTCTCTTTTCTAACTCGTGTATGAAATCACAGCATGTGTGAGGACATCTTTCATCTGTTGGTAGGTTTGCCATTGTTGAAGTTGTAAGTTTGACTGTTAAAGATGGAATGAGGTATCCAATTGCGGTGTCTCATGTATACCAATAGTCAAGTGGTGGGGGTAGCAAAGCAGTGGAGGGGGAAGTTTCAAGGTCATTCAAATTGTGTTTTAAAAAATCCTATCTTGTTACTGAGCTCATATGTCAGTAACAAGATAGGTGTTTTTCTATTTTGTTTTCTCTTTTACTTCTTTAATATAATGAAAAAATAAACATATTGTACAACGGTTAGAATAAGAAATACAACTGCTAGTCAGCTGAAGTAATCCAAGTTGTCCAGCTCTGTCTTCATCGATGTTGGTGAGGAGTGTCCAGACTCTTCTTTATGCTGCCGAATATTCTTTATATTGCAAGCGTAAACTTGCACGTTTATACGGTAGCCTCGTGCCACCATCAGCTGCAGCTCTTTGTACAGCTCGTTGAGCTCCTGCTGAGTCTTGATTGTAACTTCCTCATAACTGGCGCAGCTTACATTGAGAGACATCTTGATGTTGACTGGTCGACCGTTGGAGTTGAAATGAAGCCGAGGCATAGCGCTTGGAGGTATATGAAAAAGTGGTGGGGGTAAAAGTGGTGGGGGTATGGAAGGTCTAATTAAATCGTTCTAAACTTTTTCCATTGGTACAATGGAATTGAACAAACAGCACAGGTGTCTTTGATGTTCTCAAACTTAAACACCGGTGCTAGAAAACCAAACTGCCTTATACCTCCATCCAGTACAAATTGGCGAAGGTCACCAATAGCTGCGTCACCACAAGGTTTACAAAACTTTTCCCCATCGTTGAACTTATACCAAGAGTACTCCGAGTAGCCTCTATTTTCCCTCTTGTAGTCTTTGATATCTTCTTTTATTGTCAGTGGGATATTTTCTTGTAAACAAGTTGGGAACAAATCTTTGTGAGTTATAACTCGTTGTAAGCAAAGCTCGTACAAGGTGCTCATCGTTTGCTAGTTGGCAACGGACTGACCGTTTTCCGCATCCAAGCAGTGAATTCTAGTGTGGTAGTGGGGGCAATCTTTAAATGCAAAGGTCAAAGGTCAAGGTCACTCGTGAAGTTTAAAAAAAAAATGCAACATACCAATATGTGACAAACTTCACATATTGATATGTTGCATTTTTTTTCTTTTTTAATTTTTTTGTCCTTTATGATTTATTTATAAAACATTACAATACAATATGTACAACAGTAAAACTTAAATCTAACACTGCTGCTTGTCGGCGATGTGGATGGTCAACTCGGTGGAATTGCTACCCGTGGAACCGTGGGAAACCAAGTAGAGAGAGCCGGGTTGGATGGAGCGTAGATCCTCGTTCTGTAGGAGATGGACGAACCGTTTCGGCAGGTACACCTGGAACTTGGGCTCATCCCCCGGAGTGAACGGTGCCTCGCTGAGACTGCAGCAGATAGCCTCTCCAACTGTAGTCTCCATCTTCTTCATCTCATGGATGATATAGTGCTTCTCGTCTTTTAGTTCAGAGCACTTCTTAACCGGTAGTATAGTAGACTTTGAGTGAGCATTGAACTGCTCAACCAAGGTTTGAAGGAACTGGTTAGATGCCATGGTTGAGTCAAAGATTGTCTTCTTCGTCTTCTTGCTGGGAGATGTTGTCGTCTCGGAATCTCGAGTAATACTCATGCCAGGTCCCGGTCTGCTCCTCACTTATATAGCCCCCGTTACCCCCACCACTTTCCACTTCCCCATTTTGAAGGTAAGAGGCGAGTTTATAGGCGTTTTTCAAAGCGCAATGCCTATCTTTGTAATGTTCTGGGCTTTTTGTACAAATACATAAGTTTTCTAGCATATATTGGTAATCCTTATCTAATTCCACGTCATTAACATAGGAAAATTCTTCTACGTGGAACATAGGTAAATTCTTCGATCCATCTTTTCTTTTCAAGCCCCTTCGTGTAAATATTGGTAAACTTGTTTGAAAAGTGATGCATAATGTGATGCAAGTCCGTGTAACTTGTAAAACCATCATACCAATCGATATGATGAAAGTATTTTGAAATCCATCTGTTGGTAGTAGCGGCTTTGCTAGTTAAAGACGAATAAGAACATGGTGGTTTAAATAAAAACGAATACGGAACACTTGTATTCATGTCCAAAAACACAAGTTCTTTTATAATAAATCTATCATCATTACCACGAAACGCTTGAAACTCAATAATACCAGGGTTGGACTTTACTTGTTCTTCTTCTCCCTTGTCCATCTTGAAGGTCACACGTCTGCTCATTATGAAGTCAGGAGGTCAACTGATTTCCACACCACGGTAGGTACCACTTTTATACCAGGCCGTACAGTTGTTAGCGCGTTGGTGTATATTTAACGTGGGCACCGTCCCCAATAGGCCTAACCCCACAAAGTTTTGGATATTGTTTTAGAAACTAACCATTGTTATCTATGTTTCCATCTTTATATTTTCCTTGTTTTCGTTTTCATCACTAACACTTGATTCTTCTCCTCCTTCTTCCTCTTCTTTTTGTATTACTGATGTTTTATGTAGTTGAGCGTATTTTTCCAATTGTCTCCACATTTGTACTTCATGAGGAACCCTATTGAATATAGAAGTATCCACAGGTCCGTATAATATAGGTGCGTCCGGTTGTTTGTCCAAAGTGTCTTCCAGATAGTCTTTAATAATCGAACTTGAAAATACCAGTTGTCTCAAGTATCTTGTTATAGGTTCGGTTGCACAAGTTAAAATGAAAAACTCCTCTCGACTAAGTTGAATCTTGTTATCATGTCTTGTTGTGTCTCTAAACCGCAGCTGATGATCACCACGATGTTTAATTATATCGATTTCCACATTTGAATCCAAAAGTCCTACTCTTGTCTTTCTTCCAAACATGTTACTACTTAAATAGCATTCTAGAAGATGCAAGTGTTTCATAAACGATTCCCAAGCACTGTCCGTAAACAAAATCATTTTGGGTCCATGAGTTAAAATTACAGTAGGGGAATAACCTGTTGATTTCATAACACCGATTAAAACACTTTTGTCCAAACTGGAAGAGATTGGGTAAAATATTCGCAAGAATACCTCACTCAATATGTTTGGAGAAATATTATTTTCAATATCCCTTTTCCTCTTTTGTGCATTCTTTCTTCTTTTACCTTTTTCCTCAACATCATTACTGGCATGAAGTTGTCCACAAACGTTTTGTTCACCTCCTTCCTGGTGACCTTGAAGATCTAAAAACTCAGATATCTCCTTCTCAATATCTACCACATTTTCAGGTGTACCACTAGGAGAAGCTATATTCAATATGATGCTACCCATACAACAGTCGGCAACAAACTGATGAGGAGCGGCCTGTACGCTCTGCTTTTATACTCGCGGAATGGAACAAAACCGGTTTTTACAGTACATTTTTAACAATTCCAGTTAGAGGTGTGTATGTTACAATTTTATCATGTAGAATTAAACAGTATGCAGTTGTATTTGCAGGTATAGGTGCATTAAACTCCATTTCAATCTTTATGTCAACACTTGATGACTTTACTGATTCATTTTGTTTAGAACAATCAATTACAACTATTGTGTAACCATCTAAGTATTCTTCTGGTGATAGTAAAGGTGTATTCGTTTTACCGTAATATGAATTTTGGAATCTTGCATACATATCGTATAATATACTGTACTTTTTATTAGCGAATGACACATTCAAATTGTCGTAGGGGAAAAATTGTGAATTCAAATAAACTTTAATATTTTTTAAGTTGCAATGATCAAATTTGCCTGCATGTTTTGTGATGCTGTCTCTCCTACCTGTTTGTAAACCAAATATAATATACCTGGCTCGTTCTACGTAATTAGATGTTTTAACAGTCCAAGTGTGACGATCCGTAGCTGGCAAGCTTGGATGTTCATGGAATTCCCAACTTCTAAAAGGAATTACAATATCACGGTCAGCCTTTAACTTCCTTAATAGTAGCATTCTATGCTCGTCAGCTTATTTAACATGTGGAACTCTCCATACAATTTTGTCTAATATTAATTTCCATTCTAAAGTTGCATCTGTTGTACCATCTGGAGCTTTAATAATGTCTTTATCGTTAGAAGATCTCAACAAAACTAATTCTTGTTTAACATTTAATATTATTTTTCTATAATCTTCAGCAAATCCAAGCAACAAACGTAATGGGATATGAAAATCAAAATATCCATTTGTATTTGGAGTGATTGTGTCATGTTCAGGTAAAACCCATCCGGCAGGTTGAAGTAAATTTGTTTCATTAGGTGATATAGATGTTATCCCCTTTAAAGTTGTTGTAATACCTACTTTTTTAGTAGAATCAACTGTTACACCTGATATTTCATATCTAATTTCATCAAAAAGGAAAGCCATAGGATTATTTATAAATGGAACTGTTGTACCAGTAGTAGTACCGTCCTTTTTAGTAACTTTTCCTTCAATATACAAGTAACTTTCACATGGTAGTGTGTAAATGTCTTGATGTTGGATGGGGATACGAATTTCATCGTTATTGTTTAATTTCGATGAAGTGTAAGGGTTGTGGGTGTGATATTCTTTTTCCCATAGGGTTTCGTCGAATGTTGGACCCTGCGCTATATCCAGTATATCCATAATCGGTTAATTTTAATCCAATTCTCTCTAAGAAACGAATGTTCTCGCGTGTTAACTCCTCCACAGCTGAAGAGCTACTAATGCGGTTTCCCTTAGGTTGTTCGCTTTTAAATGTTAAACCCATGGTTTTGTATTAAAGTGTCGATTTTAAATGTAATCTAATCGTAATAGGCTCTTCTCTGAAGTCTACCAAGTTACCGTCTTGATCCAATACGTTCAACACGATGTCTGAAATGAAAGTGGTGTTCAACGGTAGATATACCAGGTTTTGTGGCTTTTCAACAATTTTAAATCCAGGTGGTACACTTGGGTAAAAAGTATGTATTATATGGGTGTTAGCCCCATCCCTGTAAGCTCCTTGTATAATGTTACAAGTTATGTCTATACTATTGACTTTTAATATTGTTACTGTTTTCTTACCGGAATGTGTTACATCTGGTTTTAATATTGGCTCATCTTTGGAAAATCCTAATAAATCACCAATTGAGTTTGGTTGAGTAAAATCTATATAATATTTGGAAGTAATTTCAGCTTTCATTGTATTATTATTACCTTTTAATGTTATATTGTCTTTTCCCATTTTAGTTTGTAAAAATTCATTTATATGATCAATTTCATAAGAACCTGTGGGTAACCAGCACTCTTGTAAGTCTGTATACTTCCCACTGGCATCTTTTCCTTTATAATAATGCAATACGTTATTTTTACCTTCCGTAACATTGGGAATAGAGTTGTAAGTTGTAAAATCCAGTAGTGCCGCCTCCCAAAATCTTCCTTTTTGCAAGCGTAACGCTGGAAAAAGGATACTTCGTAAAGTGGACGATTTTCCTGTTAATGATACCGTATAGGAAGACATCTCAATAGTGACTGATACTTTTAGCTAGGAATTCCAAACATAAATGGCCGCATATTGAAGTATTATCAGGTTGTTCTCTTTTATAGTTATAATATATGTTTTTAGCAGATTTAAAGTAATTTTGAAGTTCTTTTGGTGGTGGCAAATTACCGAAACTATCAAAATAATATACATTGTTATTTAGTTTCTTATAACAAACCCAATGGGTGCCAGGCCCTTCAGTATTATCCAAATTTACAATTCCAGTCTCATTTTGCCACATTTCCTTTGGTAAACTGTCTTTCATGAATACACCGCGGAAAAATGGTATTTTTAAACAGGAAATATATTTAAATAAATCAACATTGGTTAACGCTTTATGTGGTATAACTAATTGATTTCTTTTATTTAATACGCATGATAAGGTCTTAGGTAGAGACCTGCCCCGTTTTTTACCATAGACCACACGGTGGGCTTCTTCCTGCCTTTTCTTGTAGATCGTCGTGTTCTTCTTATATTTCCTCCATGTTTTCTTGTGGTTGACCTCTTTTTTACCCTCCTTCTTCCACCTCCAACTGCTGTTTTAGCCTTCATACCTGCTGTTACTGCTAAAGCTGCTGCTTTTTCTGCTATGCTAGCGTCCCTTGATTTTACTCGTTGCCAAGCTATGTCCGCAAGTTTTATGTCTGCTATCGATCTATTTTTTGAATCGGCAAACGTGGAATATGCGATATCGTGTTCTTTACAAGCCTGATCTAACTTATTTATGCCTGGATCACCTCTTTCCAGTCGTTTTTTCAATTTAGTTCCTGGTCCGCAATACTGATAACCTCCCGGTATATGAAATTCGTATGGTAATGCGTCTATTGCTCTATTTACTATGGATCCTACTGGAATTCGATTTAAGGCTTTACTTAATAGAGAAACCGCTGTGGACGTGATCCCACCTCCTTTCCTTACAGTGTCTCGATATGGACTGATATATTGAAATGTCATAATGCACTTTTATAATTGAATTTCGCAACTTATGTGTTACCTCTACGACAAGTTGAACACAAATGACTTTATTTATGCTTTTGATCAATTAAATACTAAAAGGACCCTAAAATGTGGATCCTTAAGGTTGTGGTGTTTTATTAAAGAAATACTTATAAAGGATGTCTTGTTTTATCCATGAATTTCTCATTTTTTCATCAACACGATTATATTGTCCGCTTGCAATATAATTATGCATATCAAACATTATATTACCTATCACTTTAACAAGAAAATTAACATTTACAGCGTCATCTACATAATCAGGGTCTGCAACTCTTGTTAATCGTTTGTTATTGCAATTCCACCATCTATGTCCAGTTGGCTCTAATTGTATTATCTGTTCAAAAGTAACAACATTACCAGGCAATGTCGCGGGAGCTATATGTATCATTTGTTTTCCTTTACCATCCCAAACATTATTCCTTAATACATATCCATCAAGAACTTTATTCTTTTCTTCAAGTAATGTAAACTTTTCATTTCCTTGTACAAACACATCCCCCTGCCGTGATACCACTTGGTCTTGTTTTACAAATCCAGATGTCTCTTGTTTTAAAGTCTCTTTCATTTGACCCACTGTTGCACCATCTGATGGCGCCGAACCATCTTTAACATTTGCTAAACAATTATTAAAACAATCTATAACCCCTACATCACGTATGATACAATGATCTTTAATATATTTTAGATTTACAGCATCGTTTTCAGTTTTTGGATAACCTATATCATTAATAACAAATTTATAAAAAGAAAATCCATCTTTTGTCTTTTCAGGTATCAAGGAATGTAAATAGCGTCTATTTACGCTGTCTTTTGCATCTTTAGGGTCATCTACGTTGGATATACGTTTATTGTTGGCACTATACGTTTTCCCATTGAATTTTAACGTATTTTTTAATTCAGATGACAAATAACCTTTGTTTATCGCATCACCGTTTTGATTTGGTTTACCAACGTTGATAATTCTATGATCTTCTGCGTCATATGTGTTATTTTGTAGTCTTAATGTTGGCGATATCTTTTCCTTTAACATTTTTAAATTTATTGCATCGTTTTCATCCGAAGGATCTTTTATGTTTTTTAACCTTTTATTACTCATATCATAATCTCCATCAGGTGTTTGTGGTAAACCAGCACTTCTTTTTAAACTATTCGCATAATATAACCCATCCGAGGAGTAACGTCCGAACTTGTCGACACTCATGGTGCAACTGAATAGTACTCTAGGGAGTAACGCATTTTTATGAGATTACCCCACGGTTTCGGAGTTCATCCACTAAAGCCACCCATTCGTTTACCAATCCAGTATGTCCCGCTTCTTTAGCCTCATGTATTAGTTTCATTCTATCCACCAATTTATTGATATTATTGTAATAAATTACATTTGTGTTATATAATTTCTTCATTAAACCTGTACCCGTAACAGACTTACTTCTTTTTCTTCGTTCCTGAGCACTTACATCCAAAGTGGATGCCATAAATCTTCGTTTTACAGGTTTCCTTTGTGTTAACGGCATTGTTTGTCTTCTAGTTGGTATTAACTTGGATACAAATTCTCTATATTTTAAAGACTTAGATCTAAAAGGAAGCTGGTCAGGTAAATACTTTCTCCTATACGCATTTGTCTGTTCCAAAATCTTTTTATATGCTTCCATGTCTTTTTCTTTCACTAACGATACTGAAGGCTTATTTTCAAATAATAATTCAAATAATCCTTTTGTACCCTTATATCTTTGATCACCAACAACAATATTATCATGTTCATCAACGTTTAACGGGCTATTACCTATCATTAAACCATCTTCTGTTAATCTCGCTCCATAACTATGGTAATTCTTATTAGGAATTGTTCCGAGTAACATTTTTACCATGTATTTCCTTCCTAAAGGTCCTTTGTTATGAATGTTTTCACCCAACAAGCTTATGTTTGACGGTCCTTCTCTTGCCTCTTCTCTTTTTTCCTCTTCACTAGCAGTTGGTACATCTTCAGGTCCCCTTTCACTATATCCTGGTGATTCTAGCTCTCTTTCAGATTCTGCACCGGTAAAGCCACTATATGTAGAGGATTCCGGGTCTTCATCACTAAAACCTTCATATTTTACACTTTCTCTTTCAAACTTTGTGATAGGTGCAATCGCATCTCCTTCCAATACAGGTTTAGCGAATTTTTTGTTTAATTGTTTCAAGGGTTCAGTAATAGGTTTAAAAGTAGATTCAAGGAATTTCTCCTTCTCGCTAATACCTAGTTTTAATGCTCTGTTTTTAGCCCGAATAGAATCACTAAGTGATTTTATTTCTTTTAATAATATTTCTTGGTTAACCATGTTTGTAGCAAGACGTGTTGTACAACAATGAATGTTTTATACCATGTTCAATGTATTAATATAAATTTATCAAATCCTATCCTGTATCGACCATTGTTTAGCGGTTGTTCCTTCATAATTGTTAGGAACCCATACTTTTCAGCCCAAGCCTTTCCACATAACTCTTTAAATCGTTCAAATGTCATATCCGCATTTACATGATCAAAATATATATGTTTTAGGTTGGTTTCGTCCTGTTTAAATACAATTAACATGTTTGCATTGTCTCTAATGAGTTGTTTCGGTATTTTGCTGTAAGTTTGGCCAATATAAATACTATCTATGTTGTTATGTCGACCCATAGCGAAGTAATTTCTTATTGTGTTTTGGTTTTCACAAGATACATCGTCAAATATGAACACGGAGAATGGTTTAACTTCTTGTGGTTGCATGACACTCTCACTTGCATTAAATTTTAGGTATTTAACTTCAGGAACATTACTTAGTATCTTTTCCAATAATTGATACTTTGGTTGTTGTAGTGATTTTGAAAATACATATAGATTATTAAAACTTAATCCTTTAGGGTTTGTAATTAAATTGAATACTACATTAGTTTTTCCACAGTTGGAAGGTCCGGTAACCAGACAGCGCACGGTGTTTGGTAACAAATTGCCATGTTTCCCACTATTGAATTCTGAATTATCCACTGTGAGTTCATCTATATTATTAATAGTAAAACTCTCTTTTTGTGGTACTATCTCCATCCTTTGTAATGGTTCAACCTAAAATGATTCTCTATCGTTATATCAAATCCTTTTTAGGTATCCAAGAATCTTCCGTCTTATTAAATCCTAACCATCTTACTTTAACCTTATCTTTTTTCCGTTGCAACACCTTTTCAACTAAATATACATCACCTACTGTTGATTTTAACATTTCATGTCCATAAAACCCTCCTTCAAGCAATTGTCCTTTATTATCTTTTAAAATATATGTCTCGGGTACAGTAGGTTGTACTTTAAATGCAGTAAAGACCTCATTGGTCCAATTTGGCAGATATCTTTTACTAAAAACACCTTTATATTTACTTATCCGCACTTTATCACCAACATTAAATTTTTTAGGCTTTAGTTTTTCAACTTTTGGTTTAGTATTCATTTTTATACGTTTTAATACCAGTTTTTCATTTTTGCTAGTCACCTGGTTTGGTTTCATTTCAATAGTTCTATGAAACTTGTTATTGTAATCGTTTATAAGTTTTGGTAATATATCAATCCATATGTGCGATCCTCTGTTGGAAAACATTTTATACATCGCACTTTTTAAAGTTCTGTTGAATCTTTCAATTATTGAAGCTTTCACCTCAGAATTTGTTGAATAATGGTTTATATTGTGTTTTTTCATTAAATATGCAAATTCTTTATTAAAATATTCTTTTCCATCATCGGTTTGTAAATGTTTAATAGTATGTTTGTCTTTTTCTATAGCTATTTCCATTGCTTTTGTAACACTTTTGCCGCTTTTATCTTTTAGCGGTAAAGCATCTGCCATTTTAGAAAAACAGTTAATAATAGTCAAAATGTATTTAGATCCTTTATTTTGTTTGCTATAAGGAATCATTTCGATTAAATCCGCTTGATATAAATCATTAATTCCTTTTATCACCGTATTTCTTCGTGGAAACTTTCTTCTTGCAGGTTTATGAAGTTCGTTGACAATTTGTTGTTTCAAGTCCTTCATATTGCAGGTTTGAATGTTGATTGTGTCACATGTATAATCACAATGAATGTTGTCTTAAATATTCACATAATTTATATAGGTCAAGGCCATCCAGACTTGTGTAAAAAAATGGGGAACACGGCATTAGACTTGCCGTGTTCCCCATTTTTTTACGGAAGGAAAAAGGAATAAGGTCGAAGTTGTAGAAGGACGAAGAATAGGTTACTAGTCGATAGGGTTTAGAGAGTAGTGGCCAAAAGGAAGAGTGTGAATTTTGTCGGGCATAATGTGTCTTTTATCATCCCGAGCTGACAGTGCTTTTTTAATTTCAGTCACACTGTAGACTTGATGTTTAAAGCTTCGGATATTGTTGAATGTGGCCGAGATGGTAGTATCTTCAAACAAACAGGTCTTGTAGTGGTCAAATGTCACATGTTTTTTTAAATAAGATGTCTTCACTCCTTTTGCTTTCTTGACTGTCGGTGTGTTGTTTTCATTGTACATCTTAAATGAATACAATTTTGACATTAGTGCTACTATTTCTTCTAATGGCATTCCGTTTGCTTCATCTTTAAATTTTCCAATTACTTTTTTATTCTTTTCATTATAATTTGGGTGGTTCTTTGGATAGTCAGAAAAGTCGAAATCTTCTTTGTATGGAAAAGTCCTTAGGTCTTCATACATGTCTAAGGTCTTTATCCAGTAGATAAATGCGTCAGTATCCATGTATGCGACTCCGATGTTGTCCCTTCCGTAGTGTTTAACCATTTTGTTATAATGGAAATCATACATCAGGGTTTTACTTATATCCAAAATCGACATACCGATGTACAACGGACGATCCATCACTATTGTTGTTTTCTTCATACTGACAGCAACTAGATTTTCGTTTATAATCATGGATGTTCCGAAATTTGGTTTTTAAACTAACTTTTCCAATTTTCTAGGGTCACTTACTAATTTTACATTTTTGTGTTTTCTCTTGTTTTCCAAAGTCTTCCCAAAGATGGCGTTGTTCATTAATTTGTAGAAGTCCTTTTCAAACGCTGTTGTCGCTGCAGCTCTTCTTGTAGTGTTAGAATCGATGTATGGTTTCAACCAACAAGACTGGGTGAATTCAATCGCTCTGTGAATTCTCACTATACGTAGACCTAATTCAAGAGCCTGTTGAACTACCCAGTAGTGAGCCACATACCGATCTTTATTCTTCAAGGTCATCATCAATTTTGGCCATCTTCCTGTCGGTGAAACTTCAGTCTTTGCTAGGAGAGGCAAGTCGTAGTGATGGTCATGAAGGTGCTCAGGATATTCGAAATCACAGTCCAAGATATAGCCTTTTGGACCATCCTTTGGAATCTGTAAGATGTCACCGATGGTGGCCGGGTCAATCCATTTGAAGTCAGCGTAGGGAAGCGGATTTGACATTGCCCAACCATAAAGGTTGTTTGCGTCAAAGTAGCCAAGGTAGACCGATGGTTGTTGCTCGTCAAAGCCGGGGATGTACTTGTTGTTGGCTTTGACATGACGTGTTACAGCTTGTGTCAAACCACCCCTTACACCAGATTCCATCATGAGCACCATATCTATATCTGTTAAAAGTTCCAATCGACAGTTGGTTGACTTTAGCATAGCTTGCCATGCTAATCCTGGAGATGTGTACGAGTGTAGAGGGTCCAGTCCATAGGCGGAGAAGCAGGTGTTTCGAAATTCTTCCATCACATCGCACAGCAGAGTTACGTCCAATTTTATATAAAAGTCTGAATATTCCCCTAAGGTTTGAATGTTTAGTTGGTTCCAAACATTACAAGCATGATTGTAGTCTTCAATGGAGATTTCACTTTCGTTTAGTTTGCTATTGAAGGCTTCAATCGGTGGCAGACTGGTTTCTTCAAACTTTTCTGTAGAAGTTATATAATCATAGGGGAAAACTCCTTTCCTCAATACTAGGTCCAATTTATCTTCAGGTACAATTTTGCTTGTTTCTTTTAAGTCTTCTCTTCTTAGGTTCTCTGACAATTTGGCTAAACTAGATGGCATAAATCTGTAAGAGTCTACGAAGCGAAGTTTAATTTTACCTACTGTTTTTGAAAAACTGATGTACTTTTCCAATGTTGTAGCAAGAACATCAATTTTACCATCATCTCTTCCTAACTCTGGGATAATAAAGTGGGAGTCGTAGCCGCTAAGATTGTGTAAAACAACAGGAATAAAGTTTGGCAGTTTGTAATTTATATTGCATGAATTACAAGCAGCTCCTCTGTATAACCCTGTCAGATGATCATGGTCTCTTACTTTTTGGTTTTCTTCACTAAAGGTCTTCTTGCATAAATAACATCTCGTCGCTACGTTGTATTCTTCTTGTTGATTTTGGTTTAAAGGTTCCATAGGTACCACATTACCGTATAAGCGTTGCGCCTTTTCAGCAATGTCATACAACAGGTCTACAAAATACTTAGCGGCTTCTTCCCCACGGTAGAGTATTGGAGTGGATGTTAAACCATAGTCTTGCAATTGGGTTTCAGACAAGGTCGACTTCACCAGTAGGCAAAAACTATTGGGCTGGTGCAGCTGGTATTTTGTTCTTCTAGTCACCTCACCGTTTGGCAGCTCCTGTGGTACTAACGTAGATTCAAAATCTGCGTAGATGACCAGTGGAATACGATATTGGTGGACTGTTTTGTTGAATCGGATAAACGCACGAGATGGTGGCGGCAGACTAACCTTCACTTCATAATTCTCGTTACAAAGTCTTTTGTGTTCCGTCAACCATTCAGATCCTCCACGTCTTAGTTCTTTATATGTGAAACAGAAACATCTTTTACACACTGTTAACCTACGTTTCTGTTTTGATAATTGTGTTTGAACCAAGTCTGCAAAGTCCTTTATCCATACATAATGAGAAGTTTCACCCTTATTTATCAATAGCAAATCCGTGTGGTTTCTCTGCTCCACTTTTACTACCCGCAAAGGATAAACGTTGTTTGAATCATCCAAACCAAAAACATTGACTGAAACGCCAGGATTTCTCTTTTCAAATTTGTCAATGTCTTTCAAAGTAACTGGGTAGGTGAGGCCTTGAAAGTTGTAGCGGTGTTCATTTTCGTAATATTCTCTACCAACTCTTTCAGGATGATCTTTAACATACTTGGTTAACATTGCATACTTGAAACATTCATTACCTTCATTTTGCACATTCCTACATGAGTTAGTGTTTTGGATTTTCTTTGGTAAAGGGATAAAACTACTACCCCTTAAACCATATCCATGCTTGTGAACCCTTACATCCATACCTTCGATTGATGACAAAGTCCATCCAGATCCTCTTCCTTCATGTTCTTGAAGTTTTGTTATAAGTTCTTCCAAGCATTCTTCAATAATATCATCGATGTTGGAGGTGAAGTTAAGGGTTCGGTTTTTGGTAATGAATGCTCTCAATGCTGTTTCACCATCAGTATTGTTAAACATAGCCTCTAACACCATTCCAAATTTAATAAAATTTAATCTTTGTAGTTCTTCCCTCAAGGTTCGACCAACAAGTTCCTTAGCCTGGGTTATAAATGTTTCCAGTTCCAATTGAACATTATTAATTTTGAAATGTGTTACAACTCGTCCTGGCAAGGCCGTGGTGCGCAGTTGTTTCACATCTTCCAGTTCTTCTTCAGTGTCCTCTTCTTCAGTGTCTTCTTCTTCTTGCATATAATTTTCTTCTTCAAAAGGTCTTCTAGCAGTAGATGGTCCAGCACCAGCAAATTGGATCACACTAGGTCTTTTTCTTTGCATTTGCTGTAGATAGCTGTCCCAGTAGTCCATCTGCTTCTGGTGCTCTTCCAAAAACCGGTCAATTGAGTCTAAGTCTATTTCATCAATGATAATATCTTCTTTTCCATCTTCTTTTTCATGCAATTCTTTGTGTAGGGTAAAAAGATCTTCGTCTTGAAAGATTTCCCCACAAATGTCGCAAAGAGCCATATCAAACAGTTTGGCTTTGAATGTACACTCTGCGAATGTCCACGCAATAATGAGCAGCGCGCTCACAGGGTCCCTTTATATCCTAGGCATAAAGGTGGGGGAAAGTGACGTCATGTAGATCCGGGTTATCAATCATGTGGTAAATTTGGCTTTTACATAACCATTTTTAATACATTTATCAGCAGGCTTGATAAATCGATGATATTTGGTCTTAATCCACTAGTTTGTACAAGTTTTTTCAAAGACGTCTGTTTGAACAAGTTTATGTAGGTCAAGGTCATTTGGAATTATTATTTTGAGCGGGGGATAGAGCACTAAGCAGCATGCTAGTCCATTGCTGCAAAGTGATCTATCCCCCGCTCTGTTCTAAACAACCTCGATCAAATCCAAGTCCTACTTTAACACATTTTATTCCGCCGAACACTCATATACAGCCGTACACAACATGTATTTCAATATGACTTTTCCTTATGAGCTTGGTAGGGAGAATTACATTAATTTGATACTTATTTCTACCGTTACACTTGCTCCATTCTCAAAAAGATGTAAATAATATAGTCCTGGATACTGTTTTGTTTCACGTCCTGCATGTTCCTTAATAAAGTCAAAAGCCATTCTTTTTGAATATTCATTATGAAACACTTCCCTCACACAAACAAGAATTTTGTCTTCCAACAATTTCAGTTGAATTGATGTTAGTTTGCATACATCATCCTTGTCTATCAGGGGTAGCTTGTAGGTGAAAGTATTTGGTGGTAGTTTTTGCGTTCTGTCAAGTAAACAACAAAATTTTTTATACAATTTCTTCTCATTGTCTGTAATACTATTAATACCGATCAGATTATAGTACGAAGGTTTATAAGGTATACGACGAGACATTTTTGGTAACCGGTCTTCTTAAGAATGAGCTCTTGGATAGCCACTTCCAACGAAAGCTGGAGAGTGAATGAGAAGCGCGTGCAACCTGGAAGCTTTATATCCCTACCGGTCGCCCCTTAGGGGTGGGAGCGGGGCGGAGGTGGACTATACTAGGTCTGAGTGTCTCAGAAAAAGTAAAATTTTCTAAGCGTTGGCTCAAACCTGTAGGTACTTCATTTACATCTACGAAAATATTCTAAGTCCAGAGGGGCGGGGGTGGGGCTCGCCCCTCGGGGGGGGGGGGGGGGGGGGTCCGCCCCCAACAAAATGGAGATGGGGGGGGGTCGCTCTCGGGTGGTTCAAGGTCACCAACTACACTTCTACTCTAAGTCTGGTTCAAAGTGACCCACTACACTTATACTCTAAGTCTGAGTGTCTCAGAAAAAGGAAAATGTAAAATTTTCTAAGTGTTGGCTCAAACCTGGAGGTACTTCATTTACATCTACGAAAATATTCTAAGTCCAGAGGGGCGGGGGCGGGGCTCGCCCCTCGGGGGGGGGGGGGGGTCCGCCTCCAACAAAATGGAGACGGGGGGGGGGGGTTCAAGGTCACCGACTACACTTCTACTCTAAGTCTGGTTCAAAGTGACCCACTACACTTATACTCTAAGTCTGAGTGTCTCAGAAAAAGTAAAATGTAAAATTTTCTAAGTGTTGGCTCAAACCTGGAGGTACTTCATTTACATCTACTAAAATATTCTAAGTCCAGAGGGGCGGGGGCGGGGCTCGCCCCTGGGGGGGGGCGGAAGGTCCGGAAGGTGGTTTAAGCTCACCAACTACACTTCTACTCTTAAGTCTGAGTGTCTCCCCCTAAAAAATGGAGACGAGTCTTTACTATATTTAGGTCAAGGTCACAAAAATACTTTAAAAAAATAAAGCCCCACCTGGGGCATTTAGGTTGCCATCGCTGTAGCCTCCGAAAAGACCCAACTATGGACAACAGCAGACTTGTATGTTAGTAATACCTAACCATTAAGAATTTTGAAAAGTATTGTATTTAGGTCAAGGTCACGGAAAAACTTTAAAAAAATAAAGCCCCACCTGGGGCATTAGGTTGTCATCGCTGTAGCCTCCAAAGAGACCCAACTATGACAACAGAAAACATTCCAATGTTGTCTGACCTTCACCACGCAATACTTTTAAGCATTTACAGCATTGCTAACAAATAACTTTTTCAAAAGCTAACAAAAGTCATTTACATAATTTTGAGAGAGGTTGAGGACAGCCCTAATGGCTTACGTCCTCGGTCCGAGTGCAGAGGCCGCCGCAA
This sequence comes from Neoaliturus tenellus, assembly GCA_030545055.2. Lineage (NCBI taxonomy): Eukaryota > Metazoa > Arthropoda > Insecta > Hemiptera > Cicadellidae > Neoaliturus > Neoaliturus tenellus. Next base: position 77,272,968 of record CM061532.1, read on the forward strand.
CCTTTTGCCTGCCAGCGTACAAACGGACCGGTTCCCAACCCAGCCGCAACCTTTTGCATGCCTGAGAGGACCCATGCTAGCGTTGGTATAAAATGATTTTACACGGGGGCCTACTCCCGTTCCCTGTCTTTATTATTAAGTTTAGCAATGCACTAAATTTGTACAAGTTCTTACTAGGTCAAGGCCAAACGAACATTAAAAAATTTCGGCCCCCGTACATCCATGGCGAACCACGAATGTTCGGGGGCATTGAGGACAAAAACACAAATAGCTAACAAAGTTTCATTTACATAATTTTGAGAGAGGTTGAGGACAGCCCTAGTGGCTTACGTCCTCGGTCCGAGTGCAGAGGCCGCCGCAACCTTTTGCCTGCCAGCGTACAAACGGACCGGTTCCCAACCCAGCCGCAACCTTTTGCATGCCTGAGAGGACCCATGCTAGCGTTGGTATAAAATGATTTTACACGGGGGCCTACTCCCGTTCCCTAACTTTAAAATTTAATTTTGAGCTCAAGAGGGAATACTTATTCTGTAATAACTTTCTATAATATAACACACTTACGGAATAAAATGAGCTCAACATGGTAAATGCTGGAACATACACATTAAACACATAGGGTACAATTAAAAACACTCAAATATAAAACAATTCCCAACGCCAAAACCCAATATCTTAAAACTAATACAAGTCTTAAAGTTAAAGTTTTAAAACTAATACAAGTCTTAAAGTTAAAGTCTTAAAACTAATACAAGTCTTAAAGTTACGTTAGACTTCGCTAAACAGTGAAGGCGCCTTTCAGTGTTTAGTGATGCCCATGGCGGTCCGTCCCGATCGTTCACGTTCAACGCTCGGGAGCGGACTGCGAGGCGGCTGTGGCCGGGCCGCCTTATATCCCCACCGGTCGCCCCACGTCACTACGTCATGGGGCGGAGGCGGCCGGCATGGGGCGGGGGCGGGGTTCGCCCCTCGGGGGGGGGGTTCCGCCCCCCAAAAAATGGAGACCGGGGGGGGGGGGGGGTCCGCCCCTCGGGGGGGGGTTCCGCCCCCCAAAAAATGGAGACGGGGGGGGGGGGGGGTCCGCCCCTCGGGGGTGGTTCAAGGTCACCGACTACACTTCTACTCTAAGTCTGGTTCAAAGTCACCCACTACACTTATACTCTAAGTATTGGCAGTACCCCCACCATAGTCGAGTCCCTATGCTACACGACGGTGCTCAACCAGTGTGTCTCAGGCTTGCATGCGGTAAGCATCGCTGTTCTCCAACTCTATACATGTAAGTATTTTTACAAGTTTTGAATCTAGGTCAATACACTTTAACTCTGGGACAATATCGACTTGTAGTATTTCTGTGTTTTGACTCAAGGTCATCACACTTTAACTCTAGCACGTCGGTTATCGTACCAGAGGTGCTCACTATCCTAACTTGTAATGTTTAGGGTGGCGTTTTCACGCCACGTAGTATCGCCATGAGTGTCCGGTCCAGATTTTAAGTTAAATTAATTCTACTGTGATCTTTTCCATTTCCAATTCGTTTTGCCAAAGAGTTAGGTGTCGTTTTATAAAGTGGTATTTCTCTAAAGTTATTGGGGATTGCAGGGATACAATTAGTTTATTTAGACGACTTTTCATCTTGGAGTTTAACACAACTTCCACTTTAACTTTGCTTCCTCGGCCCTCGCAGCCTAAGCTGTACAGAAATGTTTCTTCTAGTGCCAACTCGGGCCAAGAGAACAGTGTGTTGACTGTAGGACAGCTCATGGTGAAGTGATGCTATACTCCAGCATACAACCTCACCTTCCCCCACCACTGTGACCTTCCCCCACTCCTGCTGTTTCCCCCGCCACTTTTCCCTTGGCTCATGCTCTACCAACAGTCTCTCAGTATTGTGCAAACTTTTGTGAGGGGAAGCCATGTCGCAGGACGCTTTAGGTAAGAAACTTAGCCGTGTTAGGACTTTATTAGTTGCACACTGTCCACCACTCAAAGTCAAAAGGGTTTCGACTTTAGCTAAGTGGCGCAAACTGTTGCGCGGACACCCTAAGTTTTATACCAAACAGACTAATATAAGTTTTACTGATGAGGATTTGTTTAAAATATTGGATGAAATGACTTTTCCTTGCAAAGTTCAGTTAGTTACACCCATTCCTAACAGTTTAGAATCTTAGTCTCATGAGCTGATATACCTAGAGTACACAGAGCCTGACAATCAGTCGCTCGGTGACTGTCGTGGGGTGCGCGTCGGTGTCGGCTCTCCGTTGTTAAGTTTTCAAAGTAACGGTAATATTAAATTTGGGGGTGTTGTGCTGGTTCAAGGTCACCTGAGGGATCACCGATTGGCCATATAGGCAAGGTCATGTCACAAAATCTAGTTTAACTTGGCACTTTTGCCGTTTCTCGTCGCAAATTCGCTCCGAGTCGTCAAGGTCACGGGAAATGTGACTGAAACTCGGAGCGTAGTGCGAGAAACGGCAAAAGTGCCAAAAAATTTTAAGTTTCGGCGTGACCTTGACCTCAGTGGCGTCGATGACGTCATATTGATGACGTGAGGGGTGATGACGTCATCAGCACGTCATTTCTGTGACGTCATGGGTGTGACGTCATGGAAGTGACGTCATTGGTGATGACGTCATCGATTGCGTCATCGATTGCGTCATCGATGACGTCATCGGTGAGGTCATTGACCTCGATGACGTCATCCCTCAGGTGACCTTGAACTGGGCCAGCACCCGCAATTTGCCACTACTAATGATGTACATAGTCACGATGCCAGACATAACATGAACATATATTCATTCCCAGAAATAGACTCTCAAAAACTATTCACTGCTTACAGGTATAAAATTCTTCAATGTACTTCCTCCTCCAATCCGTAACCTGCCTCAACCCAAATTTTCCATAGTTATGAAGAAATGGCTCCAACAAAATCCTTTTTACAATCTCACAGACAGTGGCGGCCGGTGGTTAGGGACGCTGGGGGGGCTCTTATCATTATTTTATTTATATTTATGCCAGTGAAGATAAGTAATGTCTGCTTCAGGAAAAACGGTTATGTCTTATGTCAATAAATAATAGTTTATCAAACAGGTATAATTCCCAAAGTTGAATTAAATTACAATATAGCCTAAAAATCTTAATCAATTGCTGACGAAAAGTCATCTGTTTTACATAACTGATAATCTGTTGTAGGCCTACTGCAGAGTATCAGTAATGTACAACAGAGATGACTTTTTAGGTAAATAAAATTGACCTAAAACAAGCAGTTGTTTTCCGTCAATTTTATTCAGTTATGAATCCGTTTAATGCTTAGGCCTACTTCATTATTCATGACATGTGTTTGATTTGAGGAAACAAATCAGACTGAAATAGTTTTGCCGCGGACAGGGGTGTTCTAAGAATTGAAACGGTCCGCTACCCCGGATGTAAAGATGTCACACACTTCCTTTGCGACAATATATTTCCGGTCTCCAAACCATGTTTACGTCTGGGTTCATGTACGCTATTGTTCACACACTGGACTAATCTAGTTCAGGCGAGTTTCTTATTTTTTGTACTTCATATTTAAATTCTTTATCGCACTTGAAAGCCTTAATACAATCAATTGTTTTATGAACTGTAAAGGATACATCACAATGTGGGAGTATTTTGCCATTGACGATGTATTCATAGTCAATGAGTTTGCTTGACGAAATCCAGCAAAAAATAAATAAATAAATAAAAATAAAAAATCTGCATCCACAAGACATTTTGTAGGCCTACAGTTTTATTTAATGTCGCAAATCTAATGTTGGTCTTTCCAAGTAGGCCTACTTCATCAAATTATATACACGCCTTGATGTGTTTGTCACTCGTTTTATGTATCTTAACTATTTAGCTCAAATGTTTAATCTCTGAAATACCACCAACAGTTTTAAGGCACGATCCTGAATCCCTATAATCAAGCAAGTGTTACAAAAAAACGAGTTTTTAATTTTATAGCCACAGAGCCAGTTGGCCTAATTGTATAAATTTCTAAAACACTTTTGATGAAAACTATTTTTTTTTTGTTCAACTTTGCATTTCATTAATAACTAAATTGGGCGTTAGAAGCCCCAGGTTCTTCAAAGTAATTATAAAATTCAGTGTTTTTTTCGTTCTATTACTTACTATACGATTTACCTGGTGTAAATGTTGCTCATCTCCAACGCCACCTATTACACTTTCACCCATTTACATTTCCTCACAAATCTATATAATTCACTATTTCAACACAACGCACACCAACACGTACAACATTACGCACAACAGAACCCAGACGGACGACTGCATCGCGAGGGAACTGACAGTTACACTTTTGGCACTGCTCGGTTGGTAGCAGTGGCTGGAGCAGTGGCGCGCGCAGCCTAGGGCGCCGGGCAGAGCGTTGTATTAGCAGCCGTTCGGTGTGCCTGTGTGAGTGAGCTGCGCGTATGCGCGTCACCATTTGATTTTACAAGAGCGCTAGGACGCCGTGGCCGGCGTCCGTCGCTCCGGCCCGAGCCGGCCGCGTTAGAATTAGAGACACAATCGTCGTCGATTTTGGATTTATTTTGGTACGATCTGTTTCTATCGTCAACTTGTGACCTATACAATTGTCATTCTCTTAAATAATATTTTTGTCAGTTTATTTATTTTGATTTTTAATAAATTCTTTAGGAGGGGCGGCGTCCGGGAGTCCTTATGGGCGAGCCGCCACTGCTCACAGAATACTTTCAGGCAGACAAAACAATTGCAACTAATTAAGTTCAAACACCACTAACAACACCATAATTTACCACACACAAAATATGTTGCTCAAGCATGATTCACTTTCTCCTTTTTGACAAGTTTGGTTTTGTTTGCTTGCTTGTGCATGGAAATGATTTGTTTTCTCATTGTTTTTTTCATTGCATGGACTTGCATTCTGAACATGCTTGGCTTGTGTTTGTATTTATTTTAGTATTAGTATCTAATTAATGTATGACCAGCCTATTGTACAAAATGTATCTAATGGCAAATAAAGTCTTATTGAGGTGGACCACCCCCACTTTGGCCGCAAGACACTCAAAAGCAACAGGAAGTTTCAGGCGTAGACCCCCTGTCAGTCACCGATGAGTCACTGGTGCGGCGGGCGAACATTAGCCTATGCTCGGGACATGGTGATTTGCTGATATTGCGGTCTGAAACGCTCAAACCTACTTAACCTACATTTACAATAATAGCATTGACTCATAGTCAATGATAATAGACCTCTCTGTTCTATGTTACACTGATTCACTGTCCTTTGTATGCTACTGTTTGTCAATGGCAATTGAAGCCTCTTTACTTTGTTTTTGTATATTAATTACTTTCTTAATACTACGATTGACTAATGGATACTACGTATATAGTATCCATAGTCAAAGACACTACCAATCTCATTGTTCTTAATCTTTTTTTCCTAGATTACCACGAGGTTGGCTTAGATGTTTTACCATGAAGTCACGAGGTTCATTTTTATATATGCTTAAAACTATGCTTAAACTATAGTCCGTGGTTCACAGCCAAGTGTCATTAATAATGAGATTAAACCAACGAGGTAAAATAGATATAGAGTGCTCAACACATGTTAGTTATTGGTCCCCTGTTGATTTGCGCCATTTTAGGCATAATTCCCGTCGTCTCCTTGGCAACCATCCCACACTTTACCCTCGTTTCCTTGAGCTATTCTGATTGGTGGCTACAAGCTCCAAAAATTACAGTTGATACTTTTAAAACATATGTTTATTAGTTGTTTTTTTTTAAATTAATTCGATTTGTTGGTCTGTGAGAGGCCATTGAAGTTGGTTGGCATAGAAACGTCGGATATGTGTGGGTAAAGAGGTAAATAACTGCAATGTATACAGAACCGAATAAGTAGGGACATCCTTATGGGGAAGTGAGAACGCCGCCCCTGAAACACAGATAGCACCACCAAGATGGTAAGGATTTTGCTGATTGGTTGAATGGAAACGAAACAGATGACTAGAATAACATTACAGAGATTATTGTTTTGATTTTTGTAAACAAATATGCTCATTTTGACATTTGAGAGGTAGAAAGAGCGCTTCCCGTGACAGTTAGGAGAAGCAATCCTAGCATCAGCGCTTTATTTTCCTCTGGTTTTCGGGGGCAAAATTAAAATTTTTTGACATGGGATGTCCTTACTTATTTGGTTCTGTAGAAAAGTGTAGATAAAGAACTGGTTACCAAGGAAACGGCGGGAATCGTGGGTAAAATGGCGCAGATCAACAGGGGTTATTTTTCCCTACCTGGTGAGCACTCTATATTATAGTTAACCTCGTTGGTTTAAACCGAGTTTTTTTTGTTTATTAATTTGGAAAAGAAACTTTCCTGCTTATAATAAGACGTTTCACAAACAAAGACGTCAAAGACTATTACTGCTCGAAATATCTTTTGAAAGCCGTACAGTAGATAGTTTCTTTTGTTTATTAGGAATTTTTGGAGATGGCAGATATCAATGTCTCTAATTAAAATATCTATAATATCTGACAATATCAATAATTTAGGTACTCTATATCAAGGAAATTGTCTTAGAAATATGTAATTTGAAACTCTGAAACACCTACATAAAAAACCACTCTTACATAATGATGCAATAGACCAGGACTGGGGAAAAGTGATATAATGTAATATAGGCTTTCTTTTGTTCATATGTTCTCCGCAGTCCTGCAATAGACCATGTAGACTTTTACATCATGCTCTCACATATGCGTAAAATAAAAATGCCTTATTATTTGAGCGGTTTGGTGCCAATGCTTTTATGTTGGCAGTACTTAGTTGAAGTGCGATTACCTGATTGCCGATTGGTTGTAAAAGTCAAAATAAAAAAATGTTTTACAAAACAGAAAACCGAGAAAACACAAGACACGCATAAATTTTTTGGAATTTTGGTTGAAAGTTGTATTTTCATTTTCATAGCGTTGTGAATTTTAGTTGTGAAGTGAATGAAAAGTTATAGTTGTGTTGTGATAGTTTTGATACTTAAAATTGTATAAAATGGCGGAATTGAATGAATGGAATATGAACTTTGCAGCGGTGAAGAGAGAAGATCCATATGCCAAAAGTATAATAGAAAACGCAGCTCACGTAGCTTTGTATAAGTTTAGCAACAGCGAGTGGGAGAAAACAGACATTGAAGGTGCACTTTTTGTGTATAGCCGAACAGGTCCTCCTTTCCATAATATAATAATTTTGAATAGATTACACTTAAAAAATCAAGTAGAACCTGTTACTCCAGGGTTAGATTTACAGCTTCAAGATCCATTTCTTCTGTATCGAAATCCTCAGGGCTTAATTTTTGGAATTTGGTTTTACGACAAAGAGGAATGTGTAAAAATTGCTGGAGTTCTCACAAAAATTATCAAAGAAGCTCTTGAAAGTAAAACAGAAAATATAGGAAGACCATTTCCAGGAGGTCCTGGGAATAATGTTGACATATTTTCTATGTTAACCAAAGCCCAAGAAGAATTCAATTCTAAATCTCCGAGAAAAACCCAACCAGATTGTTTGGGATCTTCACACGATATGAACTACAACTTGAAAGAATCTGATCTCACACCTCAAAGTGTAATGGATTTTTTTGCCAAAGCAAGCAATGGTTCTAAGTTTGTTCAAGATACCAATGTTAATCAGCCTCAGGGATTGTTTCTAAACAACCCTAGATCTGGCCCACCACCTGGATTATCTCGCATGCCATCACTTCCAATAACAATCCCTCCACCGCAAAATGATGTGAAGCCACTATTGCAGCGTTTAATGTCCAACCCAGTACATAGTGTTGAACATATAGAAAAGCAACAAAAAGCAATCACACCTCAACAGAATGACTTGGGACTAAGTTTGGGCCAGTTTGGTTTCTTAAAAAATGGCAATCAAATGCTTTCGACAAGTAACAGTAGTGATACAAGGAATAATTTTCCATTCACTGCAAAACAAGGAACTTCAGTTAACAACTGTTCCGCTAGTATTTCTGGCACTTCTCAAAATCAGGTTGAAAACACACTGGGATTCCTTAGAATTTCAGACTCGCCACCAAATGTTGTACACTCTCAACAGTTTTTTAATTCAAAATTAGCACAAAATACTTCCCCTTTACTCAATGATGGCCCATCAGAAACAAACTTAGTTCAAACAGAAAATCGACCTTTGTCCGCCCCAATGGATTTGAAACCTGCGTTGATGCCCCCAGTTATGTTTACATCTTCAGCAAAGAAAGATGGCAGCCAAGAGACAATTGCTACTACTGCTCCAACTGTTGGAAACTCAACATCAGGTATTGGTGCTCTTCAAACTTGTCCAGAACCATTAACTAAGAAACAATTGATGCAAGCAATCAACTATTTGTTGAAACATGATCCTGAATTCATGAATAAATTACATGAAGCATATTTGAAATCCTTTGCAGAGCTTGTTTCTTAATCAACTGGAAATCAAGTTGACGAAAACTACGGTAGGCCCTTCAGCACTGATTATGAAAAGTGATATGCCTATGCTTTATGTTTTTATTTAACAATATTATAGGCCCATGAAAATGATTAAAATGGCAAAACTTTACCTTGCGAAAGCTTAGGCCTACAATAAACTAGGCTTTATTGGCAGAGACATTTGTTAAGTGAGTGCTTGAACTATTATCTACAATTTGAGAAATGTACCAAGAAATAATATAACTGACTCAACTTCTGTTGTCTACTGTATCATATTCGTCTTCATTAGAACAACTTGAGTTACTGCTAGGCCAAACTTGATGCAGTAACTTAAGTGATCTTTTTATGGGAGTTCTTTATACTTGTGACTATATAGTAATAATGTCTGACGAAGCTTCTTTAAATAAAATATTTTATTTAAATATTGACTGGACACTAAATTGTGGAATAAGCATTTAAGTTACTGTATCTTACCTTTGAAGATGTAGAAATCAACCTTGATTAAACTTACTCAGTATGCCACTGAGAGGAACACTGGTAAGCCATTTATTGAAACATTTTAATCACTTACTAAAGCTGCAGGAAATCCATTGACAGCAGAATACTTCTTAAAAGTAAGAGGCTTTCTAAGTTTAGGCAAAATCATAACAGACGATAATAATTTAATTTGAAGTTGAATTTGGTTTACTTTTTTAATCCTGTCATGTCTTTTTTTAATACCGTTCTTACATTTCTTGTACCGTATTTAAAGTGATACAAATTGTAGGTCTTGAAATGTTGTTTGACAAAACAAACCATAAATTTGGTATATTTGTTAACTTTGACAAGTGTGAATGAAATTTACTGCGCTTGTTACACTGTAAAAATGTATCATAATTTTTCTTGAAAGTATTTGATTTTATGGACATATTTAAGTTACCTAGTTGGTTTTATCATACTTCTATAGTTTTATATCATATTGATACCGGTAATAACTTATACAGGCTATTAAATCACTTCAACTGGTTTAAATTTGTGTGCATTTTTTTTTTTTTATAAATAAAATTACATAGAGAAGTTATCTTTTTGATAACCGGAAACGGTAATTTTGTAGTCGAAGACTAATTTGGTAAGGTCTCATCAAAACTTAAATTAATGAGGAGTGACATTTTTGTTTATGTGAAATTTTAATGTTAGATAACCTTACATAAGTTAGGCCTTGAATCTTTCAGGCCTATTAGAAAACAGTTAACAATCAATAACTATTAAGTAGACCTTAAAAGTTGACCTCACCATACTCACTGAAGATTTAAATAATATTTACCAATCTAGGCTAACGCTTCTATTTTTTTATCTTTTATTCTTGGGCAGCACTCAAACCATTGAAGAATTTGATGTGATGCTCGATACGTACTTTTCTGATCCAAGAATTATTCTAGAATAGCCTACTTTTTTTATTGCACATCCATTTATAAAATTTAAGATGTTTTAGTTTGTTAAAGTTTACCAGTTGCTTCTTCTTTTTTATTTATTCCTTGTAGGTCAATAGTGGTACCGTATCGTAAATGCTAAGGTGGCCTAATCCATGGAAAAATAAAAACTAATGGGTTTACCAGCAAATAGTCCTAATTTTGTACAGTACGAGAGACCAATGTTAGGTTTCATTTCTTAACAACCCTCGATCTGGTCCACTACCTACTGTACCTGATCCAATGGATGCTATATTATGCTACATAAATTTAGCATAAACGTGTCATTTAACCACTGCGTAATTAAGTTGTGATGTTTGATATACAAAGTTACATAACTTTGTAGACATATTGATGCATTATAGATCAGGTATACTAACAAATTCAAGGAGCTGTAAAGTTGATTATGATGCAAATGGGTAAATACTGTATTAATTTTTACAGTTCATGCTTTAATCTTGTTTTTGCATTTTGTAGTAACTTGGTAATGATTCACACATTCACTAGGCCTATATCTTATTTAATCAGGTATATTTTTTGTTTGTTTTATGGAATACTATGTTTATTTTCTATTTGAATAACTTACACCTCAGTTGTAACTGTATCATGGTTCTGATCATAGGCTAAACAGTAAGTTTTAAGCTTATTTTGTGTAATTTAACATCTGAGATGAACTTTATCTAATGGCCGAAGAAAATGATTTCTTTACTGTGAATCTACCCAGTTACTTTTTTTAAAGAATTTTTTTGTTGCATTTTTCGTAACACGTAGGCTAGGTAATAAGTTTATACATTTTTTAAAAGAAGAAAATGTTTTTGTTAAGTTTAGTTAAACGATTTTTTTTTAGGTAGTAATTTTACATACCATAGTGCAAGATATTTTACAGGTAGGCATACACTAAACCACCGAGCATCCGACAGAATAACTTTAACTTAATACTATTAATGTACCCTTCTAGGATTGTTTCATTAGTTTGTATTTTACAAAAGATATAAGTTAGGATTAAATTATATTCGTAAGTCTGTGACTCTGTCTCATGGAGCCGCATTTAAAATCATTTATAAATAATTTAAAATAGATATTTAAAAGACAATTTAATCCTGAAGCGACATAACACTTTATCATGGGCGGGTTTAGGTGAGATATTTGAGGGTGCGATCTTGCCGAAAGTTATATGTGATATTTAACTAACAAACCGTTTTCTAATCTTAACAATATATTTTAATTTTTTTTGCCTAAAAAGGCAGCCTATTTTTTATCTAGTAATAATCTTTTTAATAGGCCTAGTTTATGTTAAAGCTCATTACAATTATTAAAAAAGTTATCATCCCAAAATACCCCCGTCGCAGCAGACCTGCGTACCGGTACTCAGCGAATTTCCAATGTAATTTTGGTATATTTTCTATTTCCCCATAAAACCCATGGGGATGAGAGTATGTAATTTGGCCACCATATGATTTTTGTTGTAACCCTACCTACAATGTAGGCCTAAACTTACATACCAAATTTTATCAAGTTATGGTGTTATTTTCATTTTCCCCATAAACCCCATGAAGGTGAGTATGTAGGTTTGCCGCCATATGGGTTTTGTAAGCAAATATAAGTTTAATGCTTGATAATGAATGTACACACTAAATTTTATCATGTTATGTCAATAAATAGGCCTGAGCAAAATAAGTTTAGAAGGTTTTGTTGATTTCCCAAGCATAACATGGAAAACATAGTTTTTGAATTTTCTCCATTTCCATTTAAGCTAAGTAAAAAATTCAAAATTCTAGATTGTTTTTAAGGCTTTTTTAAGTGGTTTAAGTTCAAATTATTGAATTTTATAAATTAAAGTGCAAAAAAACCAAAATCCCATTTTTTACCCTTTTGAAACCCCATAAAACCCCGTTCCCATTGTCCGATCATTCTGGTTCACGAACTCAATCAAGTAAACTTAGATACTGGCTTACACCCCTGTACCAAATTTCATCAAAATCGGAGGTTCAATTCAAAAGTTATCGTGTTCACGGACACACACACACACACACACACACACACACACACACACACACACACACACACACATATATATATATATATATATATACGGCATATATATATATATATATCAGTTTGAACGAACAGTGTTTTTAGCTTCTAGGGACTTCAAAACCAAAAAGTATCACGGTCCCGGTCTTAGGTCTTGCTGTGACTACTACCGTAATAGCATATTCCCTATAGGGAAATTCGCTAAAACTGGGTGTGAGATGCTCCTTAGCTAAATCCACCCATGTACATCATGTAAAGACAAAATAAATTTGAAAAGCTAAAAATCATCACAGTAGAAGCTCTCTTAACCGACCTCTATTAAACTGGACTATGGTTGGATAACGAAAAAGGTCGGTTAAACCGAATAATACCGGAAGTGTTAATAGTAGTTAGAGTAACAATTCTTTATAAAGGCCTTCATGCCACAATTAAGTGTTCTAAATATGTCATGAGTGGCTTAAATGCTAAATACAATTGTTACAACTTTATCTACGACCAACTTAAAATTGGTAAATTTACTGTAATAAAAATATTGAAAATATATCTCAAATTAAAGTCAATAATATATTTTTTAATAAAATTTAAGATCAAAACGAATCTTGAATTTCATTGATAACTTGAGTTGTAAGTCTTCAACTGAAGACATCTTCAACTGAAGACAAATTTCGGCAACAAATAAATTTTATGTTAATTGGATCATAAGTCAATAATCATAAGTCACTTCAAATCCAATGGATTGTAATGGTAAATAACTCAAATTAAAGACATTGATGTACTGTTTGGTTTTAAAACCAGAATTAACTTTGTGTCGTATTTAGATCTTAAGATCAATCTTTAAAGACATTGATGTACTGGTTGGTTTTAAAACCAGAATTAACTTTTTGTCTTATTTAGATCTTAAGATCAATCTTTAACTAAAAGCGAATAACATGAAATTAATATTCTATTAAATAGAACAATTTAACTCATCTCTGACTTTTCCAAATCAAATGTAGAATAGGTAAAATTAATTCCGGTATATTAGGCTACTAAGTATTTTAAGGCCACAATGAAGTTTTTATACCGGATACAAAAACACCCCCGTCGCAGCAGACCTGCGTACTCAGCGAATTTCCAATGGAATTTTGGTATATTTTATATTTCTCCATAAAATCCATGTGGATAAGAATATGTAGGTTTGCCGCCATATGGGTTTTGTTGGTAAATATAAGTTAAACCCTACCTAGTGAATGTACATACCAATTTTATCACGTTATGGTGTTCTTTATATTTTCCCCATAAACCCCATAGGAGTGAGTACGTAGGTTTGCCGCCATATGGGTTTTCTAAGCAAATATAAGTTAAACGCTTCCGAATGAATGTACTTGCCAAATTTTATCAAGATATGTCAATAAATAAGCAAGATAGAAGGTTTTCTTGATTTCCCATAAGAAAAACACGGAAAACATACTTTTTGGATTTTATTCGTAACCATTTAAGCTAGGTAAAAAATTCAAAATACTAGATTGTTTGTTTTTTTAAGCTCTTTTAAATGGTTTACGTTAAAATTGTTGAATTTTATAAATAAAAGTAGAAAAAGCCAAAAACTCATTATTTACCCTTTTGAAACCCCATAAAACCCCGTTCCCATGGTCCGATCATTCTGGTTCGCGAACTCAATCTAATAGATGCCGGCTTACACCCCTGTACCAAATTTCATCAAAATCGGAGGTTCCGTTCAAAAGTTATCGTGTTCACGGACACATACACATATATAAAGATATATTACATATGTGTAAATATATATATATATATATATATATATATATATATATATATAAAATAAAGATATATATATATGTATATACATATATATCAATTTGAACAAACGGTGTTTTTGGCTTCTAGGGACCTCAAAACGAAAAAGTATCATGGTCCCGGGCTTAGGTCTTACCGTGACTCCTACCGTAATAGCGTATTCCCTATAGGGAAATTCGCTAAAAATTAAAGTTTGAAATGTGCATACGTAATGTATCGGGATGAATATTAATTTTGAATGTATCTTTAAAACATACCAAAAGATTTCAAAAACTGATTGAGGAAATGATAGGTTTTGGTACGGTACAACACCATCTTTACAATAGAAAAAATACCTTTTATCCGATATGGCGGCCAAAAATTAACTACCGGTCAAAATAAAATACTTCCCATCTTACAATAATCAGTAGTGGTCCCACAACATTATATTGAGAAATGAAGGTAAAAAATGAAAATAAAGAGTTTTTTTCCAAATTTACCCCATTACAATACCAAAAACCACCATTTTGATAAGTGAGATGTAAACCACATGTAGGTAAATCATATGTAGATGTAAACATTATTTTTTGGGGACACAAGGGATCTTTAGTAATAGTGCTTAAAAAAGTTCTTTTTTTAAAATTTTTGAGAATGTACATCAGTTGCCGAATGTAGTATAGGCCTATATATACACGTTGGCCTTTATATACCACACATTAAATATATGGATTTTAATGAATGGTGATTTTGGCTTAATTAACCTCAAAATGAAAAAATATCATGGCTCCGGCCTCAGGTCTGACTTCTAACGTAATAGCGAATTCCTACCTATAGGGATAATTTGCTAAAAGATCTTATGACAATAACAGAGATATTGGGTGCCTGATTAAACAACTTTGTATGCAATTTCAAACTGCCTGATTCACTATTGTCTGTCGGTCAATCTTTTATTTCTTTGAATTTTTAGTTCAAAATTTAAACAACTAGGTAATTTTTAGGGCAGGTATTTTAGAGCCCTAAATAAATAAATAAATAAGAATTTTATTGTTACTAAGCACATGGCAATAGACAAAGTCAAACATATGGTTCAGTGCGAAACATACAGCATTTACAATGTAGAAATAGGACTTAACCCTGGGGGGCCGTTGTAGCTTATAATGTGGTTCTGTTCATCTACAGGACACTCCGACCGTGGGTTTCAACCATAGTGAGGACACCTTTCTAAAGGTACTTATGTGAGGGTTTCTCCTACGATTCACACTAATTGAAAAAAATGATTAAAGGAATCATGCTCGCCTATTAATATATCCTATACTATAGTAAGAGGAGTGTCTGTTGCGATGTATTTTCCCTTGATCTCAAAATCTATCATATAGGTTTTGCTGAAACTTTGCATTTGAGAGTGTTTTGGTCCAAAATTAAGTTTGAAAACAACCTCAACCCTAAAAAAAATAGTTTTTTTGTCCAAAATTAAGTTGTTAGTTGAATAGGAAAACTACGGTACTAACTTTAAGGGCTTGTAGGGCCCTTCCGGTTGAATGAATATGTACCAATTTATTTGAGAAACAACTTGACGCCGAGCTCTATCCAATGACAGAGCTGAAACAAAGGGTGGTACCCATTCATGAACCATTCAACCTTGTACCATTGGTTTAATTTCCAACCGAATCATTAGAATTGGTTGAAAATTGTATGAAGAGTTCCTCGTACAAAAAACTGTGTCACGTATTATTAAATGTGTATTCATGCTGTGAACGGTCAGACAAAGCCTATTTTCACAAATTTGCAAAACAGTATGCCTTAAAGAACCAATGATTTCTTACATTAAGTACCAGAAAATAGTCCTGTAATAAAATAATTGTATTTGAAACTGGCAAAATTAAAGGGATTTTTACTGTTGGCAAGTGCTAAAAAAATATTCACTGTTGGCAGGTCTGCATTCCAAGGATTTATGTCACAAAAATATTGAGTTATCTAGTGATAAGGTAACAAAAATAAAGTGTAATTAAGTATACAAGTAAAGTTATCTATGAAGGATAATACCATGAATGGATGTGCAATGAAACTACCATAGACTATAGCTATAAAAAATTCTTTTCTTTTACTTTCTATTGAACATTTGAGTTTCAGTTTTCACTGAGTCATAAAAAATGTATAGAATGTTACGTTTATATACTGAGTCCTTTAATGGTGGGGTTAACATTATTGTATATATTGAGTGTCCGAATGATATAGGCTACATGAAACATCCTATGATATTCTATTGAAAAGTTTTAAAAATATTATATGTACATAAAATTAAGAATTTATTAAATATGTTTATAGCAGTTGAATCTAAAATTTAACAGTATTAAGCTCCAATTTTACCAAGATTAACAGATGTGTTGTTCATAATTTTAATTTATATTATTTTTAATCTATTTTTGTTAATAGGGCTAGATATTTTTATTTATTTTTATTGACGTTGATATAAATTTCAGATGATCATATTTATCTTAAATTAATATTTTAAATCTGACCCATCTTAGTTCGTAAAAAGTCTGGTGATATGTAGGCCTAGGTAGCTATCAAAAGGTCCTACAAATAAAAACTCACAAAGAAAAATACGTGTTGCATTAAGTATAATGTTTGTGTAAAATGTAGTGCATTTATCTTAAGAGTGTTTAATTTTTAAACTTGTTATGATTGTAAATCTCAAGTTGTAAATGTTAAATATCTTGCATGACAATGTACAGAGCATGTGGTAAATTATGTAAATTTTTAATGTTTGAATTTATTATTAAAATAAAAACCACTATTGATAGAAGTCCTATATTGTATTATGTAAGTGTAAGTTAGTTAAAATCTTAAGTATTGGTTGGTTATCATTTCACTGTTACATTGTTGAAAATTAATTTGCAAGATCAATGATGTAAAATAATGCCTTTTTTATGATTTAGTTATCACACTCTGGTTTTTTTCAAATGATTAATTTGAATTCATGTTCCTAATTAATTAATTTTTTTATATACTCAACATTTTTAATGGTTGTGTCAAAAGTTGAGATTTTATTTAGTTGTAGCTATGAGCTGGCATCTGTTTATCCCTGCAGTGGTGACGCACGGTCTCTGAGACCAAGTCAAATTTCAGTTTTAGTTCACCAATTAGTCGATAGGTAGTGTTCGCTGTCGCTCAAGTTATGCAAGAAACGAACGGAACAAACTTCATTCAGTGTGCTTTCAGCTGCCGGGTTGTAATTTTGAGGTTGTTGGTGGTGCACAGCAGTCATGTTTGGTCCCATACACCAAAGTCACTAAAAGCTTGAGCGGTCTGGTGCACCAACGTCGCCACTTGTGTTCTAGCAACGCCCATTTTTTTCTGTTGACCGCTGGCACCAGTTCATAATATGGAAATATCACATTATAAGCTCATTACATTGAGAAATGTTACACCCGATTACCGGTACTTTGATTTAGCTTGTTTCATATTCTGATTTTGCTATCTTTACAAAATTTATGGTCTCACAGACCACCGTCACCGAAATAGAGGTGTTCTAGCAACGCCAATTTTTTTCTGTTGACCGCTGGCACCAGTTCATAATATGGAAATATCACATTATAAGCTCATTACATTGAGAAACGTTACACCCGATTACCGGTACTTTGATTTAGCTTGTTTCATATTCTGATTTTGCTATCTTTACAAAATTTATGGTCTCACAGACACCGTCACCGAAATAGAGACTTCGCATATTCACTAAAATAACATTTTTCAGGACCTTTGTAACTATACAAATTGCACAAATATACGGGTTTTAGAATTTAGTTAAAAATTGATAATTTATTAATATGTTAATTTTAAATAAAACATTTAATGCATAAAACAATTTTTTTTTCTTCAAATCACATTTTTACTATAAGTACATTATATTTATCTTCCTTGTATTCAAAAATTTTCTCAAAACAAGTTTTTTTATTTGTTATACGTAAAAAAATGAATTTGCAAAAAGTTGGTCCTCCAGACCGACGTCACCATTTGAAGCTACAAAATCATGTCACCACTGCTGGGTTTTATGCCAACATAATTAAAATTATGGTTTTGTAAATATTAAAAAAAATATAAGTTATGTCGCCTGTACATAATATTTAAATAAACTGTGTTATATGTGTGGTCTAGGAGATTGTACAGGGTATGGAGTTATTATGGATTCATTTGTTAGGTTAGCTTTTAGTTGGGTTTTTTTATCATTTAGTTTCTAAATTGATTTACAGTAACCGGTTCGGGAGAATGCACTTGACTAAAAAAATCATATGAACATGATTTTTTATCCAGAGGATCTCTATTCTTATTCTAAAAACATTTCCTATTTAATAGAGTAATTATTTGACCTTGTTTAAAATAAAATAAAAAAATTACAACAATTTAAAATAAAGCAAATTTATGGTTTAATTTTCTTTTAAATTCATTGCTGATTACAGTTATATATAAACCTCAGTTGTATGATCAAGGTAAGATATGTTTTAGATCTCTATGTACAAGTACCAGGTTACTCAATATCATTGATCGATGTTCACTCGATATATGATTATTGTCAATCTTATCAAGTGCATTCTCGTGGGCCTGTTACTGTACTACTGTATATGTGTATTATGTACTTTATAAACAGTGTGTTATAGATTCACATAATTATATTATGTAGGAGGAGAAGATTGAAATTATAATTATGTAGTTTTTTCTTTTCATTAGTAAAGCTTACACACAGCAATAAACACCTAGTCTACATACAAAAGAAAGAAGGCTTACACTCCCGATCAAAACTAGTAAAAAGTATGAACACTTAATGGTAACACTAATCGGGCACAATTACAAGAGGTTCCACTTACATTCTTTGATATTACTTGCTCTTTCCTACTCTCTCAAGTGTCAAAACAATGAAATTTGCTGGTTACATGAAAAAATGCTACTGTATGTAAACCTTACCATGATAGATTTAATTGCTGACTTTCAGCTCACACGAGAGCTCCTCTGATGGTAGTGCTTATGGGTTAAGTATTTATTATTTCTAAACTTACACACCTACTAAATAATACATAATGATCCAGATAAGCATGACCAATTAATTTCCTTAATAGGCCTAGTCTAAGAGCCAGTGGCTGGCTATCATATGTATGTGACCACACCTGGATTTTTGCATGACATACGAGTCCCCTATATCTATCATACATTACCCCCCTCGGTGTCTACAATTCTAGTACAAGTGTTGAGAATTATTTTGCCGTATTTACATACAAGGGTCTGTGTTTAAAAAAATTTTATCTACAGTATTCATCCTATTGTGGCTCAAATTCATGAATTAATTTATTTCAATTTATCACATTTTCCAAGATCTCTCCCTACTTTTTAGCGAATTTCCCATAGGGAATAAGCTATTACCGTAGGTCTCATGGTAAGACCTAAGCCCGGGACCATGTTACTTTTTCGTTTTGAGGTGCCCAGAGACCAAAAATAATAGTCATTAAAATTTATATATATATATATATATATGTATGTATATATATATATATATATATATATATATATATATGTGTGTCCCTAGACACGATAACTCTCGTAAAAATGGTCCGATCGACACCAAATTTGGTAGATAGGCTATGTGTAATCCTACATTTATTCGGATGAGTTCGTAAACCAGACATATCGACCTACCGGAAGGGGTAGTTTTGGGGGGTTTTGTACCCCAAAAATGGGTTTTTTGCATTTTTCATATGTAAATTTTAAAAATTTTAAATTTTTATTTTGACCATTGGATTTAGCTCAAAAAACACACAATTTAGTATTTTGAAGCTTTGCTCTATCTCCATTGGTTACCGAGATATTACAAAGTCTAAAGACAGTACATTGTCTTTTGGGGCTCCAATGTTAATCTTATGGAGAATAAGGATGTGTTAATATTTCACTTATTAACCAATATTTTTGGATGAAACTTTGTATTTAGCTTCATTTGGTTGAGATTCATCCATTTAAGGTAAAAAATCTTGGTTTTTGTACTTATCATGGCAGCAAACCTGCATACTCTTTTCCCATGTTAATCATATGGAGAATAGGCAAACTCTTTTATTTATGGACAGATAATTAATGAAACTTACTATATGGCTTTATATGGTCGAAATAAATTTTTTCTATGCTAAGAACCTACTTTTAGTGTCCCCCATGCAGCATACCTGCATACTCATTCCCTATATTTATCTTAAGGAGAATAGACATTCATTTCCCTATTTATGAGCACGTGATGAAATTTTGTTTATAAGTTTAGCTGGTCAAAATTAATATTACTAATTTGGAAATTCGCTGAGTACGCAGGTCTGCTGCGACGGGGGTATTATTTATCTCTTTTACTCTGAAACCTCTAAGCTCCCTGCACTACAGTAACATTGTACAAATGCTTTGTGATAGTTGTATCATATTAAATTGTAAATTTTTTATGATGTTCTTTTTCCTTCATAGGTTAGCGTATTGTACAAGACTGAGGCATAAATATTCCTCTTCTTTTCTTGTGTGATATTATTACAGTAAATGTTATAATAAAGTTTTGTTGTTAGATTTTGTAGTTTGCAGTTTATTTTTTATGTTCACCTTTTTTAAAGTTTTTAATCTATTCCCACATATATTTGATGAACAAATAAGCTCAATGTGTAAACAGAACCCAATAAGTAGGGATAAACCATGTTATCAAATATTAGTTTTGTCCCTGATAACCAAAGGAAAATGAGCGTTGATGCTAGAATTACTTTTCTTAATTCCCAAGAAAAGCACTCTTTCTACCTCGCCAAAATTAGCATATTGTTAAAAAAAATTCTATAAATTTTAACCCTCTCACCCTGCAATGTTGTTATTTGTAGTTATGTTTACCATGTATAATATCTCTATATATATATGCGAAATTCCGATCAACGCACAGGCCAAACCATAGCACCTAGGAGCATGAGATTTTGCATACATATTCCTCTCATAACGTAGGCAGACAATAAGAAGCGATTTTACAAAATTCCCATTGGGCCCCGCCACACAGAAGGTCAAAGTTATCATGGAGTTCGTATAGGAAGTATAATTTGTTTTGGGTATTTGTTTACATTATCGCAGATGAGAACTATTTGAAATGACAATAGTTGTCTGCAATTTATTTAATCATAAACAGCTGTTCTGATTTAAAGTATTAAGGGAAGATTAGTAATAAATAACTAAAGGATATTGTAGACTTGAGGCGAGTGAGCGCAGCGAACGAGCTGGACCTGACGGTGAGTGAGCGTAGCGAACGAGCTCACCTGAAGTGTAAAAATTCCTCTGGTTGGCATTGCAATTTGAGTAGATCCTATGCCCTATACCGTTGCGAAGCACGGGTAAGTCATAGCTAGTCTATATATATAATTCCGAAAGCGAATCGGTCCCCACGAAATATCTCGAGTTAGAAGAAAGGTAGGCTAACACATGATAGCTCATTTTAAAGCTTGAGGGCTAAGGACGCAAGGAAAAATACCAGAATTATCAAAAGTTACTTGGGCTTCGCCCCATTGGACCTTAAAGTTCCAATGTTAATCTAATGGGGAAAATATTTTTAGATCTACACGTGTGATTAAGCAGATGTTCCAGTGTGTATTTTTTATCATGTGTATGTATCGTATGGCATTTGTAGCCAGCCACCAACTACTGGAAAATATAAAACATTCTCTGCGGTGCATAGGACCTGAGTCAAAACATTTAAAACTAAAAACAAAAAGTTATGAGGTCTCTCCTTCGCCCCATTGGACCTTAAAGTTGAAATGTTAATCTAATGGGGAAAATATTTTTAGATCTACACGTGTGATTAAGCAGATGTTCCAGTGTGTATTTTTTATCATGTGTATGTATCGTATGGCATTTGTAGCCAGCCACCAACTACTGGAAAATATAAAACATTCTCTGTGGTGCATAGGACCTGAGTCAAAACATTTAAAACTAAACTAAAAACAAAAAGTTATGAGGTCTCTTTATAAAGCTAAATCCAGGGCGCTAAGCCATTGCAGCCCAGCTTCACTTGCACAATGCAGCCCAATCAACCCTTCGGGGAAAGCACTCAAAGGACACTCATTGACTATGTGAGTCATAGTCTGGATCTCCGCTTCACAGCCACATGACTGGTTTTCTGTTATTCCCCATTTGTATTTCCAATAATTACATCTTCCCACTCCATTGCGGAATCGATTAAGAACAGTCCACTGGTTCCAAGGAAGATCCATACCACTTACTGCTAAGGTTGGGTCAGCAATTAAAAAGTGATTCCGATCTTGGAAAGAGTCCCAGGAGGAAGTCCAATTGGTATGGATCAAAAAGTTTGTGACTGTCAACTGGGATGCTGTCCGCAGTGGTGATCTTCGGTACCTCAATCTGCCCATCACCTGGGGTAGGAAATCATGGATGGGTAGCTGTGGAGCAGATACGATCTTATTATATTCCCTAGTAAGTGCCTCCCTTCGTCTTATTTCAGGTGGAGCGATATTACACAGCACCGGGAGCCAGGGTACAGGGGTTGGCATGAGTGTACCACTAATGGCTCTCATAGTCCTGTTCAGTTGGACGTCAATCTCTCTGACATTCACACTGTTCAGCTACACAGTACTCAGCAGTAGAGTAAACCAGGGACAAAGCAGTGGTTCGCAGAACTTGTGCATTAGCTCCCCATGTAGAGCCAGCAAGGTGATGGAAAATGTTAGTCCTAGCTCTTACCTTGGCTGCTGTCTTTTTTAGGTGGCTTTTGAATGTGAGAGACCGATCTAAAGTGACTTCCAGGCACTGTGGGTGGTCATTGTGCTTTAGCTCAACACTGTCAAATACGATTTTAAGTTTTTGGTGGGCTAGTCTTTTGTTCAAGTGAAAGTAAGATACCTCACTTTTAGTTGGGTTTGGATTTAGCTTCCAGGCCTTAAAGTATTCACCGAGGGTCTTGAGGTCGTTTGTTAGTCCTTCCTCAGCATGTCGGAATTCCTGGTGCTAATTAGCCAGTGCAATAGGTGCCAGGCATGTCGGCAGTATACACATTAAACAGCAGTGGGGCCAGCACTGACCCCTGTGGTAGGCCATCCTTTAGTTGCCTAAAACTATTTTCCTTGTGTCCCAAATATACTTTAATCATCGTGTTGGAGAGCATTGAGTTGAGGAGACGCAATAGGAAAGGGCAAGGAATCAGGTTATAAAATTTAATGAGAAGGCCTTTTCTCCAGACAGTGTCATAAGCTGCAGTAAGATCTAAGAAAGCAACAGAGGTTTTCAGTTTTCGCTCAAACCTATTCTCAATGAAAGAAGTAAGAGCTAGAACCTGGTCACAACAGTTGTGCCCAGGCCTAAACCCAGCTTGTTCGACGGGGATGCTGGAATCGAGAACAGGGAGGATCTGTTGCATATCAACCTCTTGAGCAGCTTATAACAGACACTAAGAAGAGCTATGGGGCGGTAATTTTCTGGCAGGTGTGGATCTTGATCATATACTCAGCTGGTTAGTGAGCAGATATTTTGAGTCAAAATAACCATATAATTGTAACTTTTAAAACTTGGCAATGCACTATAAAAAGGAGAACATTAATAGTAATGAATAAAAGATTACGGATCCACAGGAGATTTCATCTTCGTGACCCCATCTATTTTATTAAGGAAAAAGGAGTAGAATCATTTATGCTGAATATACCAAAGTTAAAATTGGTTTAGACGTGGCATGGTTGATAACGGTTGATATAACGGTTAATTGTCTTTACTCAGTGAATACCAATTATTAAGTTATTTCTTTATATATTGGCCATTTAGTAGTTGTTAGAGTTGAAGAGTTGAATCGTTGTGTTGAGTGTGGATTATCTTCCACTGAATGTATACTACTAACATTAAATAACCTCTGTATGATACTGGACCTAGCTACCCTTGGTCATTGGGCTATTAATTAACACTTTGGGTGCGGCTCGGTCACCGGTGACCGGTAGCGAGATGCGCGCGCCGGCCTGCCCGGTCACGTGTCGCCGGCCGCGACTCGACGAAATGAATCAGTCAGTGTGGCCCTGGGTTGCGGAGTAGTTCGGAGTTGTTTATACGTGCGTTACTAGAGCAACCTGCCTTCTTTCGGTTGTGCGTCGCCCGCATTTCCCGTGGGCCGGCTCCGGTCCATTGTGACCTGAACTTTTTTAATTACTTTTAACTCTTTTTTGAAGTGTTTCTTCCATGTTTTGGTGTGTTTAGTTACACAATATTATGTTTAATATTTTTTTATTTTAGTTTTATCGTCTTTTATTTAAAATGGACTCCCCAATACCAGAAATACTTCGACCAGTACTCGACGAAGTTAGAATAAAAAAAAAAAAAAAACAATGGTTGGAAGGGTGGAAGGGGCTGTAAATAGTTGTAAATATTAGTTATAATTCTATTGAACATTATTATAATTATATTAAACATTTTTGATGTAAAAACTCGATATTGTGTTACGAAAAACCATGTATTGTCGTTGCGTGGGCCGGCTCGGTCACCGGAGACCTGCACTTTTGGACGCCATTTTTTTGGTGAAATAATGCAAGAACTCCAGTTTGCAGCCTCGATCTGGACTTCTAGAGACAAAAACTAAGTTTTTAT
This sequence comes from Neoaliturus tenellus, assembly GCA_030545055.2. Taxonomy (NCBI): domain Eukaryota; kingdom Metazoa; phylum Arthropoda; class Insecta; order Hemiptera; family Cicadellidae; genus Neoaliturus; species Neoaliturus tenellus. Next base: position 77,297,305 of record CM061532.1, read on the forward strand.
AAAAAAAAATTTTTCAGGCCCGCGGGAAAGATTTCCGATATTCTTTGCCACACTCAACGTGTTAATGATCCTGACAAATGATTTAGCTGATATTAGTCAGTAACAAGGCTACACCTCATATCACAATCATTACACTCACCCCTTCAGTCATACTCACCTTAAAATACGTACCACAGAGTGCGTCGGTGTTTCAAATAAAGTCTCTAGTCTCTATGAGGAATTTTTTTTGGTTTTATCCATTCTCTGCTTTTTTCTTTACGTAGGTCGTAGGGAAACAATAAATGCCCGTTAATCCATAAGGACGGAAAGCATTTCATTTAATGATTGGGTGCGAAAACTAATAATTTATCAATAAATTTTCTACTTTATTGACAAACAGACAAAATAGACTACAATCAAAGCATGAGGGACGACGGTGGCACGGAGGGTAAGGGGGCATGGGGCACGGGGGAAACATGAGGGAAATAGGGGGCACAGGAGGGCACGAGGTACGGGAAGTGATGGCGGGGATGGTGGCACTTGACAATAAGGAGCACAGGGAGTTCGGGGATATGGGGGCACGTAGGGCATGAGAGGTGTCAGCGGACTGGATACAGGAGGGTAAGAGGGGCACGGTGGAGGCATGGGGGACGAAGGGGCACAGGGAGTTACGACGAGCATGAGGGCACGAGAGAATGGAGGGTTCTCTGGGGAGGCATGGGGATGCACTGGGGCACGTGGTGCGGGGGCACAAGGGACCCTAGGGCCATCGGTGACAAGAGGTGAAGAGGTCACGGGGCCATAGAGGTCACAGGGAGGGATGACGGGCATGGGGGCACGTGGTGGTGCAGGGGTGGGAAGGCACAATGGGGGGGTGGGGTATGGGGCATGAGGACATCTGAATGGGTGCACAAAAGGCACTAGAGATGTTGGTGGCACAAAGAGGTGTTTGGTCATGAGGGGCATGGGGGGTGAATGGGGGGCACTGTGGCATGAAGGGACAAGGGGGCATGGTGGCATAGGTGCTTCTTCGGCCCCGGAGGCATAGGGGGTTCAGAAATTACGGGTCAGGAGAGGTGAATGGGTGCTACGGGGGCAGGGGCAGTTATGGGGTCACGGCGAGTGTGGGGGAATGGGGGGCACAGGGTTCCAGGGTGAAGGAGTGTACAGTATTTATGGGCTGATGTTGTATGGAACTTTTTTATTTGCTTGAGTTAAAAACACATCATGAACATGTTTAAGGTTCAAAGTATTTTTACTGTGTCCGGTAGTATTAATAGTGGAATAATTTTTTTCCACAAAATTTACTATTGTATTTTATTACAGGGGAAATTACTGGTAAATTACTAATTTGATACCGCCAAAAAGTTTTGTCAAGATTAGGAAATATTTTATTAGAAAATCCAAACTTGCAAATTCACACTACAACTTGAGAAAAATACAGTAATACTGCAATGAGGTGATAAAGTGAAACTTATTTTTGGAGACAACATCACCATTTTGATTTTTAGGGGCCTTTGCCCCTACAAGCCTCTAGTTGTATATAAATCTCACCACATAAGTTAACAAATGGCCAATAACAGCTGGGGAGAGGGGGTACTTTTCCAAAAATATTGAGCTTACGTTACATGTTAATTTTCGTGGAACAGCTGATATCCAAACATTTTAACTGAATAGTAGTGCAAATTCATTCATTTCAATTAGGTTATGTATGTTATTTTGGGATTTCCAAAATGCCGATTTGGTGGGTTACCCACAACCGAAATAGGCCTTTACTTTCCCTGCGTCTTTTATATATAGGCTTTCAATTCAATACCAAAAGTGTCACAGTAAATTTATGACACCAATAGATTTATCTCTCACCATTAATGATGTAAAATGTTTGAATCAGAAAGCAAATATTTAATAATGGTGTATTGCATATCAATAAGCTAATAAGCTTTACAAAGCAATTTTCAAACTATACTTTCACAAAATTTGTGTACACTGCTTCAGTTGGTCCTTTCTCTATCCGCTACACTGTGAATTTAAAAAGTTCCTCTTCTAAACAAAACAGCCAACAATTTTTTACACCTTAATAATGTAAAGTGTATAATGTAATGCAAGCCACCACTTATTGCTACGAGGTAACAATTTGGTGCTTTGATATGTTAGCATTCTACATTTTAATTTATTATAGGGCAGGTTTTCTGGTGCCCTCAACTATTTCAACAAAATTTGTGCAAAAAGATTTACTATTTCCAGAAAATTTAATAGAAAGGTTTGCTAAGGTCCAGTATCAGACACCAAGAAAAATCACTGCTAATTGGGGGCACTACCCCCACTCTGACAATCGAGGATACTTCATAACCGGTAGAAGGAGCTCATCGCCTCATTAGTGACTTCAGTTGGTCACCTATGTTTGCCTATATGGTAGAGCTGGTCCTGCTTTCTTGTGCTATACCAAATGGTTGTCTCCATGGTTGAATTATTTTGATAATTATTTTAAAGCGCTCTTTTCTACCCTGTAAAAATTACAAAAAAAAAAAAAAAACTGGATTTTTTTCCCTGGAAATTAAGAAACAAACATATACATATCAGAGCAACATAACTTAGATGATTTTATTTGTAGTTTTATTCCCATAAAAACCTTAACCTCCTCTACTCTCTTGTTATTTTAGTGATAAAGGTTGTAGTGAGACAAAAAGTTTCTTTTCATTAAAAGTTTTTTTACTAAAAAAAATAACATTAAAAACTTAAAATAATAATCTAATTAAAAGTATACATGCAGTAAAAATCAATATACAACACATTTACTAAAAACTATATCTAGCAATGCAATGAATTTTTTTTAAGGCTTTATATATTAGCAACTGAAATATAATACACAGTAAGTTATAATAGTTTTATGTCTTTACTAATAAAAGTAATGTATAAAATAAAAAGAAACCTTATAATATATTTTAAAATAATTAAGTTTGTCTGTGCCAAAAAATGAAAATTACAGCTTAAAAGTTCAACAAAACGGTCTTACAAATCTACAACACTTTTCATCGCAAAATTGCATTTAAAACGTAATCAAGCCACAATCATACACATCCAATTCACCTCTTACAACGTCATTTTACAGAGTTCGTCATATAAATAATTCTCACAGTTGATGAAATTTGACGATGATCATGATAATCATGATGACGTTAATGATTTGTCCGACTCCGAAGGCGATGGCGCGAGCTGGTTGACGCACAACGTATATTGCGTACACGAAAGTGTGCACGATACGAGCAAGTGTGTAGAGACGGAAAAACATGAGAGCCACTACGAGGTCAGGGTCACTGAGGACGAAGAGCAGCCCTGTGATTAGGAATATTGGGATGTTCTCCAGGTCATTGAGGTGTGCCCTGGAAAAAATACAAGTCGGTAAGATCCATAGAACTGTTTTAATTGAGGAGGAGGTGTCTGTCACTTGATAGTTTAAATTTTCTTCATTGATCTCCTGCTAAGACAGATAGGTCATTAAACTGATTTGTAGAAAAGAAACATTATTTAAAAAATGCTTATTTGAAAGAAGCATTATCAAGAAAAATCCAGGGAACTAAACCCAATCTAGATGATAGAAATTATGTTGCAAAATTTCCAGTATGAACTTTTTAAAAGTGTTCAAAATTGTATGTAAGTGTAAGAGGTTGCAGCCTTGATCGGGGGAGTAAATGATGTTTCAAATAAGGGGATTTTAGACACTCTTGAAAAACGAGCCATCTTAAGGGGTGGAACTGTAGGAAAATTGTCGGGGGGGGGGGGGGGGGGAAGCTCCTTTCAGGTTTGATGAACCAAATGAAAATAAAATATCAAAAACTTCAACCAAGAGATTAAGAAATATGTATTGAAAACAAATGGACCTTTTGGAGCCTAAACTGCATGCTGAAGCGTAAACACTACACTCAACATTGGCTACACTAAACTACAGCAGCAAAGACTGCCTTGTGACATTATTATCATTATTACATATGCAATGCACACTTTTCTGAGTTGAAAAACAATGGATGCGAGCAAGTGTAAACCAGTCAAAAACCTCCCCAGGAAAAACAAAACACAACGAAACTTAGTTAATAGGTCTACTTCAAAATCATCTTTTCTCAAAATAATTCACCAAATTGTTCGTAGCATACTCGGCAAAATTGAAATTATTGAAGATTTTCTTGATGATGAATAGCCCTGACTTATTTATTGTCATAGAACATGGTATGTGCTCCTCAACAATCTCAGAAGTAAAAATACAAAGTTATGAACTCATTCATTCTTACTACAGGACAAACTCTAAGATGAGTGGAGTTGCCATACTAAAAAAATCATCCATAGCTTTTGAATCATTAAAAATAGGGAGACAAAATTATCTCTGCAAACCTATGCGAGGTTCCTGTCTCAACATAGTCATAGTCATAGTCATAGTCATACTCTTTATTGCACATAACATTTTTGTTTTACATTTGTAAAGTAAACAGGTGCATTGTCACAAAAGTAATAAAACTAAACTTACATATAACAACTAACAAACAACTAACAAACAACATAGTCACTTATATAAGGCTATCCTGTAGAAACTCTTCCACACTATAGTACAGTTTTTCAAATAAAATATTCTTTATGTTTTTTGCAAATTGTCCAACAGGTAGCGCTTTCATAGATTGAGGGATTTTGTTATAGATTTTAAGACCCATGTACAAAGGACTTTTTTCAAATTTAGATAATCTGTGAGTTGGATATTGATATAAATGGCCGTTTCTTGTACTGTAATGGTGTGTAAAAGTGTAATTAGAGAAAATTAGGGGGTTTTGATGGACGAAATTTGCAATTTCATAAATGTACAAACAGGGAAGAGGAAGCACATTTAAATTTTGAAAAAAAGATTTACAACTTGTTGTTTTTCTAATTCTACAGAGAGTTCTAATTATTGATTTTTGAGCTTTAAAAACCTTTGCAGCCCCTACTGCGATCCCCCAAATTATTTATTTATTTATTTAGCCGTGACAATAAAATTGCATAGGCTTAATTTACATTATACTATTACAATTTCTATAAATCTTAACTAATTACTGAAAAATGCCATCTTTCTAGGTTTGAATCTTTTTTCCTTTCTTCTCATATCTTAAGTTTTCATAAATTTCTTAAATTTTCTTAATCTTCATATTTCTCCTCATTTATATATTCCTTCATACTATAAAAACATTTATCTAGTAGCCAGCTTTTTAATTTTTTCTTGAACTTGTTCACGTCCATGATTGTTTTGAACATATTTGGTAATTTATTGTATATATTAATTGTTGAGTAAAATATTTGACTTTTATAAAATTTCGTTGAATGTTGATGAGTGCCAATGTTAGTTGAATTTCTTAATACATATTTTTTGTTTATATCTTGATTTTCAAAAAGATCGAAATTTTTTTTCAAAAAAACCATTGTTTCGAGTATATAAATGGAGGGAAAGGTTAGAATTCTATACTTTTGAAAATAATGTTTACATGATTCTTTTGGTTTTAAATTGAATATTATTCTCAATGCTCTTTTTTGTAATTTAAAAATTATTTTTGTCCTCTGGTTTTCATTCCCCCAAATTGGTACAGCATAACAAAGATGTGGAAATATAGTCCCATAATATGCTGTAAGAGATAATTTTATATTTGAATATGACGATAACTTTCTAATCATAAAAATTGAAGATGATATTCTTGAAGCAACTTTTTTTATGTGTACATTATATTTCAAATTTTGATCTAAGGTTATGCCTAAAAACTCTACTTCTGTACATTCTGTTATTATAGATTCATCCATCAGAACATCCATGGAATGATTTAAAAGTTTCTTGTTACTTATACCAAATGTCATTAATTTTGTTTTTTCAATATAATTCCATTTTTATAATTCCATAATTATTAATAATTCCATAATTATTATAATTCCATATTTCATTATTGAATGGGCATATGCATAGTATGTAGTCAAGCAGACATCTAGAGATGCTGCATCTATCAATATACTCAATGCATATCTGAAAGAACTCAACTTTTTACTTAACAAATTTGTGTGATCATTCCACTTTAGATTACAATCTATGTGAATCCCCAAGACCTTACTCACTTCAGTTGAATTTATGGTTGTTGTTTGTCTCCCAGAGACGTTTTTAGCTGTGAATTGGATTATTTGTGATTTATTTTCATTTAATAAAAGCCCATTATTTAAAAACCAGTCACTTATAAGTTTTGCATAAGTTTTTTATAAGTTTTATTAAGTTTTGCACTATACTAGAAATGTTGTTTTTAAGAAGCGCTAAAGAGTTTCTTTTAATCAGAAGAGACGTGTCATCAGCAAAGAGAGTCATATGTTCAGAAAACTGTTGTGGTAAATCATTGATATAAATAAGAAACAGAAGAGGGCCAACTATTGAACCTTGTGGAACTCCAAAGTGTATCCCACTCCATTCAGAGAGATATTTTTTATTGTTTTTTGTAACTATTGTCCGTTGTTTGCGGTTCGTAAGATAAGACTTTAAAAGTTGGGCAACCGATCCTTGCAACCCCATATCATGCATCTTTTTGAGCAATAGATTGTGATCCACACAATCGAAAGCCTACTTAAACAGGGTGTCTACTGGTCACTGAAGTCACCAAAAGTCACGGATTTTAGATAAAGGTCATTTTTCCTTAAAATGCAAGAAAAGTCGCGGATTTATAGTATAAATTGAGAAAAATAATGCGATTGTGGGCAAAAGTTTTGCCCCTATGACAATTTACCCCCAAAATTTTCTATCTTAGAGACCGAAAAGTCGCTGATTTTTAACATTTTTCTGACGCGGGGAAAATTTTAGTAACTATGCCAATCCACAAAAAATTTTAAAAATTATCGTCCAATTTCATTCTTGCCATATCTGTGATGACCATAAGCTGCTAGAAAAAGTCGCATATAATCAAATCATTGATTACTTGGAACGACACAATCTCCTTTGCCTAATTCAATTTGGATTTTGGCCAAACAAGTCCTCCAAATTGGCTTTAAAGGAATTTGTATACCAGTGCATTGACTCGCTTGAAGCTGGAGGGACGATAATTGCTGGATGCTTTGCCGATCTCTTCAAATCCTTTGACTGTGTCGATCACCAACTCGTGGCAGGGAAACTGGCCTCCCTTGGAGTCCGAGATTCTGCTAGCAAGTGGTTGACCTCTTACATGACAGACAGACTTCAAACAACACAGGTCAGCCATGAATCAAAATTCAAATCTTCAAACCTTAATTAAAACTGATCCTTAGTGGAGTTCCACAAGGATCGATTCTATATGAGGTGGCTCTTCTTCATCTATATTAAAGACAGTAAAAATTCAATCCCAACAGATAACCTGTTCATCTATTCAGATGACACAACTCTGTTCACCAAAATCCAAAAAATTGAACAGCTCGAGATTGACACTTTCACTAAGGTCAACGAGCTCTCTAAATTTTTTTCAGACATCAATCTGGCAATCACCACAACCAAAACAAACTTAATGTGCATTCAATCAATCAAAAAAAAAAAAAAAAAAAACCAAAGACAACACCTTTTTATAGATGAGGATCAGCTTGTGGAGGTTGACTCCTTCAGCTTCCTAGGACTGAAACTGGATGAGGGTCTAAATTGGGGTAGTCAAATTGACAGTTTAGCGAAAAAAAGATGGCTCAGGGTGTTTTTATGTTAAGGTGTTTCAATGGGCTTTGTAACATTCCACTTCTCAAGACACTTTACTATAGCCACATCTAGCCTGCGCAAGATCTGCAGGGCTCTTTCATCCCTCTCCTTCGCCGGAACACTAATTGTCTGTCTGCAGAGCAGACGATTCAGTAGCAGGAACGGCAAACCCTAAAGCATCCCAGGAGATAGAACATGCTATCTCGGAGTGTTCCAAAACCAGATCTGGAACTTTTCCATAAGGGGTCACACAACCTGCAGTTGGACAACGAGTTGTTGTCAGCTCACCAGCTGGAAGATGGCAATTGCTCCCACTAATTATCCTGATTCCAGGTTCACAAAGGAGCAATTGAAGACATTGCCAGAAGCTGTTTACAGGTGATTTCTGCCACCGCTCCTCAGCAAATCCTGAGAACCTACTCGGGGAAGGGTGCCGTTGTCATCACTTATGGTAGCAACTAGCAAGGTCACCCGGGCCTGCCTCATCACAGTGCTCCTAGTCTGGGTTAGGTCAGGGAGTGTGGGCCCTTGTGTAATCATAAGGGATTATAAAGATATCCTGCGTGTCACCAAGGTTCTCATCCTTCGGACCGAGTGGTTCCTTGCCAAGAAGGAGCCGGGTGAAATTTTTGATTATATCCACAAACAAAACTCTGTGTCATGACAGTGGATTGGCGCATTATTAGCTGCAAGAGATAGGAGGACAGCTCTTGTTTGCAGTAAATGGCTGTTCTGCCAAGATACTAAAAGATTAAGACTGGAGGATCTTCCTCGGTTTGAATAGAGTGCAGCTTAGAGTTATCTCTGGAGCTCCTCTTGATGATTCGGGTCCTCCAGGTACACTTCCAGCACAGAGGCGGCTACGGCGGTACTCTGTGAGATCATCGTCAATAGAGTGGTCGACTTTCCCCTGATCAAGAAACCCTGGATCAGGAGAAACACTATTTCAAGAATGGGGGCTTCCAGAAGTTGGACTATGTCTGCTCATGTGAAAAACCCCAAAACCTGCATTTGGGCCACCATTGGGATGAAATTTGTGCTGGTTCTAGAGTTCTGTTCCAGGGACGCCCATGGTCAGGACCATGTGTCAGTTTCTGGACGGCAGTTACTGTTGGATTGCTGACTGGCATTTGTCTAATGAGCCATCACTCTCTGACCATAGACACATAAAATTCCTTATAGACAGTAACTTTTCTCTGGAAAAGAACACATTCAGAAAACCCAAAAGGGCAGACTAGGCAAAATGCAAAACTCTTCTGCAGAATAGGATAGAGTTTACAGGTCCTTTGCACTTCTGTCAGAGACACAAATCATCTTGACTGCACTGCTGATCACCTGAGCGGACATAGTGTCCTCATTTGAGGAATGCTGTCTGCTGTCGGCGGGGCGGCAGGGCAGGTATGGGTGGTGGAATTCAGAACCTGATAGCATGAGGAGAGGGTATGGGCTAACAAAGTAACTGCTGGGATGCCCATTATAGATTGCTAACCCAGTACAACCTGCAGTCATAGGCGTCATTTCAGCATTCTGATTGGGGGGGCAAGATTTTCATAATGTCATACCCCCTCCCCCCTTCCCAAAAACACGCCAAACCTCTTAAATTTCGCTAAAAACTGTCAATAAAAGCTAATTCTGTCCATAAAATGTGAACTTATAATATAATCTCACAAACCCAAGAAAACAATACCCTAATGCATGTAAAATTTGATTATATAACATGTTTCTATTTGTAGAAAGTCATATTATTCTTCTGGAACTGCCAGTGGTTACTGTGATGTAAAACACCTTAAATTTAATGGATTTAATTGGTTAATGGATGCTAAATCGTTAAAATAAAAAACATCATTTTTTAACTATTTAGTTATTTTTATTGTATATTATTTACAACTCTAAAGTTTTACAGTCGGATACATAGACTAAAACTCCATAGGTTTGTATGGTAAAACACATTGTTTTATCTTTATCAAAAATTAGTTTTTGATAAAGCACCTTTGCAGTCTGCCGTATAAGGGACAAAAAAATCATTTAACATTTAACTATTGTTGGTTAGGATCAGTACAGCTACGGTATATTGCCCATTGCATTACCTAAAAAAATTAAATTGTTATTGAGGACAAGAAAGGTAAAAAATTACTCAGTGATTAAAAAAAGATAAATAATGATTTACAAAACCCTCTATACATATTTAATACGTGATACGGGTTTTTGTACAAGAAACTCCTCCTACAATTTGCAATCGATTTTAATGATTTCAGTGCCATTATTGGGTAGAGCTCGGCGTGAAGTTGTTTCTAAACTGAATTGGTAAATTGTCCATTAAAAAGAGGGGACCTACAAGTCCTTAAAGTTTGTAATTTTCCCATTTGATTACCCATCAGTAAGGAAATTGATTGATTTTCAAGTAAACAACAGTAAAATGTAAACATCGGACATCAGCGAAAGTACTATATTTACCTTTTCACACGAAAGAGGTTATGTTTAACCAAGGCAAGGCTCCGGTCTCCGGTCTACCTGAGGCCGAACGACGTTACCAAATGCCTCCTCGCGGCCGTAGCGCTAGGCGAGTTTGATGGCTGCAGACAGTGCAGAGGTTTACGGGAATTGTGTTTTAAAGTTAACTAATTAAGATAGAGATTGTATCTTAAATTTTTATAAAAGTAGAGAGACGGATCTCGTCTTCTCTGGTTTTAGAATTTTTAAATACAATTTCTAGTTTCAGTTATAACTGTCTAAAATCATCTGTTTTTAGTGGCAAAAAGTGTTATAGATGCAGAGGTTTACGGGGATCGTGTTTTAAAACTAACCAATTAAGATAGAGATTGGATCTTAACTTTTCTAAAATTTAAAAGAATGGTCTCTTCGGCTCTGTTTTTAGAATTTTTAAATAAAATTGTTAATTTCAGCTATAACTGTCTAAAATCATCCGTTTTTGTCGATGCAAATGAAAGGGTTTTTAGAACCCTGTTATCTTTTGCTAAATGCAGCCTAGAGCTACAACTAATGTGTCATATTAAAGAAGAATAACGGTGCTAAATTTCCTTTCTTACACTTTGGTAATCTCACTTTGGTAGTGTTATCAAAACTAATGGAAAACATAAAATAAAAATCGAGAAAAACAGATGATTTTAGACAGTTATAGCTAAAATTAGAAATTGTATTTAAAAATTCGAAAAACAGAGCCGACGAGATCCGTCTTTTTACTTTTAGAAAAAGTTAAGAGCCAATCTATATCTTAATTGGTTAGTTTTAAAACACGATCCCCGTAAACCTCTGCATCTATAAAACTTGCCCCTAGAAAAAACAGACGATTTTAGACAGTTATAACTGAAATTATAAATTTTATTAAGAAATTCTAAAACTAGAGGAGACGAGATCCGTCTTTCTACTTTTACAAAAAGTTAAGAGTCAATCTCTTTCATAATTAGTTAATTTTAAAACACGATTACCGTAAACCTCTGCAGCCATCAAACTCGCGGAACTTGCCTAGCGCTACGGCCGAGAGGCGGCATTCGGTAACGTCGTTCGTGCAGGTATAGACCGGAGAAGGGACTTCCTGCTACAGATGACGATTGCAGAATGAGTCAATTTAAGAGTTTTGTGTAAAAAATACAAAGTAGACATTTTGTTAAAGTCTGATTCAGAAGTTTATAATTGTTATAAATATTTCACCATATTACATAACCTAACATTTTAATTTCCAATAAAAAAAAAAAATCACCGAAATTATTGGGGGGGCAACTGCCCCCCCTTGCCCCCCCCCCAAATGACGCCTATGCCTGCAGTTAGGAGAACTACGAGGCTCTCTTAGAGAAAGTTCAGCAGCAATCTTGAGGACATCTGTGAGACATCGAAGATCCACAAGACCCTATCAAAAGATGATGGACCCTATCATGGCAAGCCCACACTTTCCAAGGAGCATAATTACTCATCTGACTGGCGAGGTAAGTGCAGGTGCGCAGTGAGCCAACGCAGCTGGCCCTGGGACATATTCCACCAGCTTGGAGTAGCTCTCGGAGAGTCTTCATCACAAAACGTGGTAAGGCTAAATATACGGATCCAAAGTCCTTTTGTCCAATTCCACTGTCGTCTTTTCTCTTGAGGACTCTGGAGAAGCTGGTATAGGGCTCAAATGTAGAATTACAGAATACAGAACCAGGTGAAGTATTTGGGAGTTATACTGGACCGCACGCTTCATTGGAGAGACTACAACTCCTGAAGGTAATAGACCGAGGAAAGTGGTCCCTCATTATACCATAATGCATTCGATAAGCGGGGAGAACATGCGGAGTGAAGCCAAAGTTTTTGCAGGCTTTACATCTCTGGTGAGACCTCCCATTACTTATAGTTCACTTGTATGGTGGCCGAAGATGGACTCGGGGTCGGCGGTGAGGAGACTGATGGAGTGCAGAGACTTGCCTGTCTCCCCTTCACAGGAGCTCTGAGTACCAGTGCGGGGGATTCCGAAGAGACTGTCTCATCCTCAACTTGTTGCGGATTGATCTATTTGTCAAGTCCATGGTAACGAAAGCTGCTCATCGACTTTGAAGTGAAAATCTATGGATAGATTTTACACCAACTCGATATAGATTTCAATATAGAACTCTGGGGAAACTCTTGAATTATTCTGATATTATGAGGGAATGTGTTGGACCTGCCCTCGGATCACATGCCAGCTATGTGTGCAGGATATTGTGAGCTTACTTAATTATTCTTACTCTTTTGCTTGATTGAGAAAAATCTTTCTCTCTCCAACAAATAAAATACTGTAAACAAATAAGGTAAATAAGTTATTGAAGCCGTATATGTATAGGCAAAAATTTTCCCTTAGTTCAGCAATTATTTGGAAAAATCCTGATTTGATCAGGAGAGCAGTTTGTATGGATGGAAAAGTTTGTTTCCATCGATGTAGATGCTTTCACTTTCTTGAAAAAGATCTAATATAAATCAATTTTTCCATAAACAAATAGTTTCTTGCTTTTATGGACCTCAAATAAAAAAATCATAGGCACTCGGCACATGTTTTTATTGTGACTACAAGTAGTAAAGTACTCCTAATGAGGGAACCATGCTACGAATCCTTGGCAGAATTTTTGTTTCAGTCAAACAAATCCTCCGCCTTGTTAAAACGTAGATATATTTTGACAGGTCACAATGACTATATTTAATGAGTGTGTCATTTGTCTGGTTCCTTGATGATCTGTGCATCATCCGGTCATGAATGGACCTTGGCAAGAATGATTAAACTGTGTCCTTATTGCCAGGGTTAGTTCCCATTAAAAACACCAATTAAAAGTGATTAATTTATTACACAAAGCTATGCATTTTGTTGTAACAAGAGGCATTTAAGGATAGTAATGTTTTCTGTGTATAGTTGTCGACAAATAGGGAAGTACTAAATAGAAAAAAAGCTATCGTGTATTTATATAATGACTAATTAGTTCAATAAGAAAAGTAAAAAAAGTATAGGGGTGATAGCTACTCTTATATAATTAATTCAGTTTTTAAAATATTCAGATTAGAGACTTTTGTATTTAACCCCAACTGTTGCTAGTTATCAAATATTTTAAAGTAAAAAAAATCAAATAAACCACTACAAGTTATGTGGTGGTGGCGACCCACCTCCTGACACGCTCCACATCCGGGTCTTCCAACTTCACCTCCCCCTTGAATGCGGCCGCATCCTCCGGGCTGATGAACGCCTGCAACAAGTGCGTAGTTTTACAATAGAACATTAAGTTACAGTCAACATGTACAGTGGACTCTCAATGCAATAGCTCAAAACATTTGGTGTCTCGAATATTTTCAATCCCCTGAAAAAAACTGTCCTAATAAAAAAAATATAAACAATAACTTTAGACCGTTATATTTTACCTTTATAAGCCAAAAAACAAGAGTTACAGCTTGAAACTCAATGGATAAGTCAAATTCAAATTTGGCATTTACCTCCATAAAACAAGCAGAGCTGCCCTAGAGCCAAGCGGTGCTATGGTGATGAGGCCTGACTAACCCAATTGAATGAAAATTCAAGAAAAAGTGATAATTTACAAAGTGGGATATGGAAAGTCGGACATTCATATTATCAAAAATGAATAAAACAATTTTGACTACTAAACATTTAATTTTTAATTTACAATAAAATTATTTGATCATGACCTTATCAGGTAATATTTCTGCTATGGTTTGAAAAAATATGGTTAAAAATCAAGGGTCTTAGCAAGTTTTGACTCTATTTGTAATAATCCCAAATTTGATAATTTTTACTGACCCAAATTAGATCTTAAACTGTTCTTTATTCTACGTAAAACACTAATCAATCTCTGTTTAAAGTTCATTGTTGGTGATGGTGAGTTTACGTTGTTTGGTAAATTATTGCGGACATTTTCCATCACTGATTAGTAAATTACAAATTCACGACGTTTCAGGATCTGGAATCTGAAGACTAGATCAGATTCCAGATCCCGAAACGTGAATTTGTAATTTACTAATCAGTGATAGAAAATGTCCAAAATAATTTACTAAACAACTAATCAATCTTTTAGCCTGAGCGATGGACACTCATCTGGATGGTAGGCAACAGCACATTTTTGGAAAGCAATACACATTTACGGAAATTAATTTATCACAAAGGGCCATGCGAGCCTGTTGATAAGTTTCACTTGTGTATCCGAGAGGTTTGATTTACTTTAGTTTTCAAGTAATACCATCCCTCTTCGGCCTCCCATTTGCAATATGCCATCCTGATTATTTTAATTAGCTGTATTGCAAAGAAATACTGTAATTTTTTGCACAATTCTGTTTTCAGTTGTTTAGTGTTTGTTATGATAATTTTATTAATACGATAACAAGCAATTCATCAAGTTATAAAATTTTTCAAAAACAGGAGTTTTTTAATTACATCTAAAGCCCTTGGCCGGGCCCTGGGGATTTTGCCCCCCACTCTCCCCCCCCCCCCCCCCCCCACTGGTCTGGTAGAACAAGACAAGTCAAATTTTTCTTCTATATCTACTTCTATCTTACTTCTATAAGTTTTCTCTACAGACCTCATTAAGTTCAAATCTTAGCTCACGTGTCACAACAAATCGTCAATAACAAATCTGGTTTAACGCTGTCACAATAAAGGTGCGTTGTCACTGGTGCGACTGCAACGATAATCGTTGAACGATTATCGCTCGGCAATGATCGTTGCAGTGGTCATAGTCACTGATGCGATTATTATGCATTCATTCAGTTGCTGTTTGACTGTTGCCATGTGAAGTGATGAATGATAAGTTTAAGAAAACGGCTACTGGGTTATTTGTTAGTTGAAGATTTAGAATGCTAAGTGTACCACGAATTAACATACAAATAGAACAGAAGAAGGGTACTTTAAAATATAATAAACAATCATTTATAAGCTGATGAGAGAATGTTTTCTGAGTTCTTGAGACTTTCCAAACTTCAGTTTATGTTTGTGCCTAGTTTAATCGATGAGGACCTTAAGAAGCTGTCTTCAAAATACATTCCATATTTAATCGAGATGAGAGGTTAGCTCCTTTAAAAGAAGTAGGATATCTTTTTTCATTTCATTTTTGTAAGGCAATTTTTCAGAATGCTTATAAAAACACAATTTGTGTAGTAGGAAAAAAGTTCAAGTTATATGTTAGGGACCAGCAAAGGACGGAAGGGCAAACAAGGAAAAATAAATTCATAACTGAGATTGCTTATTTTTAAAATAACTTAATTTTATTAATACAAGTATTAAAGTAGACACACACACACACATATATATATATATATATATATATATATATATATATATATATATATATATATATATATTCTGTTCTGGTGTTGAAAATGATTTTTGAGTTGTCTTGGATTACATTGCAAAAACACACTTTACGCACTCACTCAAACTCGCATGTATATACCTCGAAAATCGTTTAACGACTGCGATAATGACTGCTCTAGAAGCAGACCCGTACGATTGCAGTCAGCGACTCGGCCAGCAGTCACGTCAGTGAGAACGGCGCCATTGAAAACAATGTTCAGCAGGCGCTCTACAATTATCGTCCATCGATTATCGTTACAGTCGCACCAGTGACAACGCACCTTAATACTGTACTCTGTACTGTAATATGTACTGTATATGTAACTCGATTATGAGAAAATTTACTTCTGAAAATCAAACCATTCCTAAGTCTAACTATATGTATAACTGGAAAAAAATTGAAGTGTCCCATGAATTTCAAGGAAACAAGAGTTGACTTCGATCGTTTTTTCTAATAATATTTTCTGTGAATTATTATTAAGTTATATAGAATCTAGCTGCAGTACTAAACAAATTTGATTGTTGCAGCGTGTGACGTTGAGTTTAACTGTGTCTAATGCTATGAAATGATAATATTCCTTGTTTTGCCAAATCCAGCAAAGTTTAATTAAACCTACTGAACTCCTAAATTTAAAGTTTGATGAAGAATTCGTCAAATTCTTTTTAGGGGAACATTGAAATAACATTTGATGAGTAAGATGTTTGTTATTGACGGCTACGAGCCCAGAGGCTAGAAGAATCTGCAATTTGAAGGTTTCCCAACCGGATATCGGTATGGAATGTTATTACGTAAGGGGACCGGTTTGAGACTGCTAGTTCAAGGCTGCCTTGCTATAACTTCCTGTTGTTTCTAGGGGCCGCTGACTTGGCTTTAAACAAGTAAAGCCCAATGTACCTTTCACAGTAACATATCAAATACAATGCATTAGGTAAGTCAGTTATTTTAGAAAGATACGTTGGATAAATAATTACTTTCCTGAAACGCACTTTATGTTATGTATTTTAAGGTGAGTATAAACAGTGTATACAGAACCGAGTAAGTAGGGACAACCTTATGGGGAAGTGAGACCGCCGCCCCAAGATAGCACCACCAAGATGGTAAGGATTATTCTGATTGGTTAGATGGAAACAGATGACTAGAATAATTCTGGAGACGTTTGTTATTGTTTTGATTTTTTGTAAATAAATACGCTCATTTTGACATTTAAGAGGTAGAAAGAGCGCTTCCTGAGACAAGAAGTAGAAGTAATCCTAGCATCAGCACTTTATATTACTCTGGTTTACTAAAATTTTTTAACATGGGATGTCCCTACTTATTCGGTTCTGTATACATTGGTATAACTGAAGTGTGAGTGTGATATTGATCAGATACTCAGGTAGCTTTGTTGCTGACATACTGACAAATAGCAGCTGATTCATTTGTAAGGATCATTAATTAATAGCCCAGTGTGACCAAAGGTAGCTGGGTCCTGTATCAAACTGTCAAAAAGCACTATTTTCTCAGGATCTAACACCGGCAACCTTCAGATTAAAAAATGGTGAGCACTGCTGTATAACCACTCAGCTACTGTACCCAGCCAGTTTGTGTATATCCTCTCTGCCCCCCCCCCCCCCCCCCCCCCGAACACAAACAGTAACACACAAGATCTTAAAGGTTTGAAAACAATTACCTCTCCTTTAGGTGGTAAATCTAGGTGGACAAAATTAAGTCTGTATATTAAATCCTAATAAAAGTACCAGAAATAGTTTAAATAAATGTACGTTGTTAATGTGTTTCCATCTGCAAATTGTGAAACTACAGAGAGTGAGAGTGGAATCAAGCTCATAACCTCGCAATGAGTACCAGGAATGAATTCTACGGGTTTCAAAAAGGTCAAAAAATTGGGTTTTGGCATTTTTTAAACTCAATTCAGAAAATTCAACAATCTAATCTACCCCTGGTTAAATCTTGAAAGAGAGTAAAGACTTATTGCTGAACAAATTGATCACAATTCCCTTTAGGAATTTACGGTACTACTCCATTGTAGTTTCAGAGCTATAATTCTGTAGACTGTAGACAAAATTTGTTGAGCAAAATAATTGTGAGTGTTTCACAAATCACAGCAAGATGGGAGGGGTCTCAAATTAAAGGTCTTGTGTCAATTAAAATAGGAAATAAGAAATAACGTAAAACACCCTATATGAGAAAAGCATGGTCAATACAATTTAAATGTATGATTGGGGGATTTTGCCCTTATAAGTCAACAGTTTTAACTAAAAACCATAAGAGCATAAGAAACCATCAATAAATAATTTTTTGTGTTTATGTGCTCGCTCTGGTTTTTAATTTTTTCATTTGCCTTAATTAACTGATTACGGAGTAAACCCAAATATTTTACCAGCTCATTCTTATGGTAAATCAGCACAACCTTGTATCTCGCGTATTTATTGACAAGTGATATGTACATTCTCACTAGGTAGGGTTTAACTTTACTTGCTTGAAACGGAATCCCGAATCCGGAAACGGAGCCTTATGGTGGCAAACCTTTAACTCACCCCATGGGGTTTAACATGGGGAAAATGAAAAAAAAATACAGGAACTTAGTATTTATTTAGTATGTATCTGCTCTGGGAGGGGAAGGGATTGTCATAATTTTGCTTACAAAATCTCTTTGGCAGCAAACCTATATCCTCATTCAATTCCCATGGTGTTTAAGATGAAAATAAAAATATCGAATCCCGTTGGAAATTAGCTGAATAGGCCAACCGTAAGCAAGTCTGCTGCGACGGTGGGCATCTAGGCCTATTTTATTCAAAGCAAACGATTGAGCTCATCAAACCGTGACAGAGTGGTGACTTGTGTCGTGCAGCAAGTCGGCGGTGGACCGGTGGACCGGGGTCAACCATCAACCCGCCGCACGAAGGCACGGGAGCGCGGAGTCGGAGAGGCAGCCCACGGCCCACGGAGGTTACACCTAATTACACCAATTGGCGGGATTCCTTGCTGCCGGGCCCAGTCACGACTGGTCCTGCCAAACACTACAGGCATTCAGCACTCTAGACAACAGTGGTGGTTTTCGGGTTGGGTAGGTGATGTCGGGAAGAGCCGAGAAACAATCCACTTTTTTCTTAGAAACCGAATAAACCAAAATGAAATGTTACAGAATTAATCTCTTTAATTTTAGTTTGTTTGAAAAAGTAGCATATTAACGGTACCGACTATATTGGGAGGGTTTAAAGTCCTTCAACCGCATACGCTAACCAGGTGCAACCGTAATTGGTTTTATATTTAGCAGGAATTTTGACTAATGACTGCGGTGGCGCCAAAGGAATTTGAAGAGAACGGCATTCCACAATAACGGAGTCTGTTGAGCTGTTTTGGTTGGGAAAGGCAGGGGCCTAATTCTTGTTTTCAAATAATGAGAAATCTTGAAAGAAAGTAAAGACTCTCATTGCTAAACGAATTGATTAAAATTCCCTTTAGGAAAGTACTATTTCATTGTAGTTTCAGAACTAGGCATATAGGATAAAAAGAATAATTATTTGACTGGCGAAGAATGATGAAAAATAGCACAATCTTTTCCTAAATGAATGATACAGTTTTTTACATTAAATAAAAAGAGAACCGCGTGAAATATATTAAAATTATTTATTTCATTGGAACTAATTTAAAACAGTTTTACACTGATACATTTTAGTACACTACAATGTGTCTATCACTGATAGCTCTGCAGACATCTAAATGCATGGTCAATGACGGTCTATCCATGCGCAGTGCACCATGTCTCTTGTATTCAATGATGCTTTCTTATAAATAATTTCCTTAAATGAGCAAAATTACTGATCGTCTGAGAGTTCACGGTGTTTTTCACATATTGATATTCGTTTGTATAGTTAATCTGGGCATTTAGAGGGCTATCGTTGGGCCACCTCGACCTATTTATATTGGTTTGATCCTCTTTTAGACAAGAATAGAAAATTTGAATTTGAAGTAATTGTAGGCCTACAATTAAACTGACAACAATGAACGCCTGTTTTCTACGACAGAGTAATAGAACTAATGGAGCCAACAAATTAAAAGGTGCCAACCATACTTTTCTAAATGGCACAGTAATTCTATATAAACATTAAAAACAGCACCATTCATTTAGGAAAACACTGTATTGTGATAGGCTTAATAATGTCTCTTGTGTGCTTGGTTTATCATCAAAATACACAATAAATTAATTCTCACTGCAGCTTTTAGTTTTTCGAACACCGATTAAAGTAGAGTTTAAATAATTTCGTTAGACAGTGGAAGTGTTCAAGTACAAAAAATAATTTTACTATGTAGGTAAATGGAACTATTGAAGAAACTAATTATGGTTTTACAGATTAACGCAATTGTAGATTTACAAAGTGTAACAACTTGATGATATAGGATTAATGAGATTAATGGATATCAACAAAAATAAGAACGATAAGAAGGCAGCGAAATCTAAAATACTGTGGGAGTTGTGGAGCCTGAATGTCACAACCGGTTTGGGGCTGTTCCCTGCGTCTGGGATCAGTTAATGGGTTCATCTTGAGGGATGGTTTTTTGTTTCCAGCCCGTTGCCGGCGCTTGGCGTCTTAGTAGTAGCCTACAGAGCAACAAAATATGAACATAGCTTTGGTTGAATAGTGGAAATTGAAAGGCCAAATGAAGAGCAAGCCGAACACCAAAGTTCAGCCTCTTGAAAAAGTATTTACAGTTGAAACTTAATCCAATAACCGCCAAAGATCTCTAAAAAATATTGGGAATATTGCAAAACATTGATTTTTACTCATGTACTTAAAAATTTATGAACGCTTACAATCTCCCACGGGACTTTAAAAAGTTCATCAAATCAAATGATTCACATGAAGTGTTATTAATCAAATTCTGATGCTCAACGTTGAATAAATTCATGGACGCTCACAAAAATCAATTTACGTTTTATACACTATGCAAAGATATTGATTATATGAGTGAACGGATGAATAATTACCCTTCGGTCCATTCATACTTTACCACACAAATTCATCAAGGCCCTAATCTTTACTGATGGAACTATGTAGGGGAAGGTCGGCTAGTATCGGACAGCGGGTAGTATCGGACAAACGCTGTTTCCAGCTTTTGCCGCTAGAGACAGCACTGACTAGGACATCAGCAGAAGCACCAAGGAGAAAGACTGTTTGAGCGCCATTATGCGTTTCGTGCCTCAATATACGTCTGCGCTGTGACATTTCTTTTTGTTTTTGTGACAATTTCTGTGCACGTACGTATGTTTGAGACATCAGTGTGCCAAACTGAGTAAATACTTTTATGATTCAAGGCCAATATTTGTTAGTAAAGAGGCTTTACTTTGTTTTGTAGGTGAATGGTTATTTTAGTTTGGTTATTATGGAAGTGGTAGTCAAAATGGCGGACCATGTCAGTCGGGCAGTATCGGACAAGCTCGCGTCGGGTAGTATCGGACAGAATGAATTGTTGAAATAATTGTAAAAAACTTAACGTAATCAATAATTAAATCCCATTATTTGTTTTTAGGTTTTCGAACCTCACAAGAGAGAAAATGAACAAAATAAAAAGCACCAAGGTAGACTTAAAAATATAAATACTGGAAAAAGGCCTTCAAAGGAGGAAAACACGAAAGTTTTGAAAAAGGCAAAAGACATAAATGTAAAAAAATTACAAAAAGGCAATTACAGTTTGAAGAAATAAGTAGGTCTGAAACACATTGCATTATTTGTGATGAGACATTTCAATCAAACTGGATACAATGTTCACATTGCAAGGGTTGGCCTCCCGAAAACTGTGCTCAGCTTGAGGCCATCCATCTCTATTATAAATATACGATATTTGAGTAGGGCACGAAGCAAAGAAGTAAAGACTTTAAATGGAAACACCAACAATGTTTTGAGCCAAAATGATCTTAATTTTGTGACTTAGAAACTCAATTTCCTTTATTTAGACTTAAGGTTATCAGCTAAAAAAACTGATAGTGAAAACAAAATTTTTTATACTTATAGTTAAGTTTTTTTTATAGTTTTGAAACAATTTGTAACGATAAAAGTGTGTTTTCTGGCTGCAAGTGGTTTTATTTTAGCTGCAAGCAGTTGTAGATACCTTGTCCGATACTACCCTCCAAAAATCAAATGGGCCCAAAAGCAAGGTTTAGAAAAAGTGTGGAAAAGTGATACATTCATTCATACAATAATTATTATATTAAATGTGTGTATAAATAACATTTCAAACTTTGATATTTTGCATAGTAAATTATCATTTCTTTTATCACTAATTAGAAAATCGAAAAAAAGCTTAAGTGTCCGATACTACCCGACCTTCCCTTATAATTCTTGCGACAAGTCCCAGTAATATAAAGAATACCTTGTATACTATATAAAGATAATTTATTAAGTAAATTAACACCTTTTTCCTCCAATGAGGAAGTTGCAAACATTCAAAGGATAATATACACAAACAAACTATTAAATTTTGATGATATGAAATTTTGAAGTAAAATTTTAGTACTGTATTTTGAATATAAATGATTTCTTAAAATTGCGACAGAGTGCTTGATGGTTTATATTAGAATTTTGTTTAAATTTTCTTTTTTAAAACCAAATTTCTTCCAGAACGCCTGTGTTAATGTTGGAATCGTGCCCTTGGATCCAACGAATATTCCAATTACTTCAAATTTATTAATTTTATATTTTTCTATAAGATAAGGTATGGGATTGTCGGCTCGTAGATTTTTCTTTTTTCATTCTCCACTTCGGAAGGCTGATCTTTACTTATTTCAAATCTTATTGAAGGGTCGATTATATATCCTATCTTCTTATCTTCGTCTATTGCTATTATATCACATCTTCGGTTTGACCCATTTGCAAGGCCTACCTCTGCAGGATAGGCCTACCTCTTCGTAGACTTTGTAATTGTATACGCGTAAAGAATCAGCAATCATTGTCCTGTTGGTGTGATGGCGTTTGTTCCGAAGAAGTTTCCCATATGGGCAGAATCCAAGGATATGAGGCAATGATTCAAAAAAATATTATTAATTCTCAGTGGTCGAACAATGTTGACACTGGGTGCCCAGTACTAGCCACTGGGTCATGGCTAGTACTTGGAAAAATCATAAAATGCTTGTTTATACATCGGTGATGTTTATGTAGCAGGCTTATTAGGGTTTATATGGTGTTATAACATATATTTTTCTCAAACATATCTAGTTTTTCCTGTAAATAGTATATTTACAGTAGTATACGTATTAACAAATTGACTATAGGTCTCTTGACACAAAAAGCATAGGCCTAAATGGTGCGCATAAATGGTTTCATTGGTGGGTCGGCGGTAGTTAACTGTTGAGCCGCTTTTAAAACAAAATAATCACTGAGTCAGGTGACGAAAACCTGGTAATAAACGACAGAAACTCAAGAGTTAAATTGGAGACATACAATAACCCGGACAGAATTATTCATGAACAAAGTATCCAAATCGTCCAAAAATATTTGTGTACAACAATTTTGATAACAATCTCAATAATAGAACCACATATTAAAAAAGTCATCTGGCTGAAATCTGGTGCGAGAGACAGGCTATACAAAATAATGGAAGAACAATTAATTAATTAGCGAGTGACTGGCTGGATGAATTGTTTGACTGAGAATATGGAAGCAGCGTTTACGGCCGACGAAATGTTCAAAATGTGACAGATTTCAGAACAGTATATTCGGAGGCCTATGCTTATTTCCAATGTCCATTTAACCCATTGCGCATAAACAGTTGTAAAGTTTGAAAAGGAATAAAAGAATAATGAAATACACACAATGGGTTTGTTTTGGGAACGATTTTTTACTGCTTTGTTATTGGCAGGAGAGCGCTCACGCAACGGGCAAAAGTACATAAACTTGACACGCTTTTCCACACCACTGGTGCTAAACCCCTCTAAACGTTATTGAAAAATGCTTTTGTTTAGTAGAAAACTTGTTCTGTGTATTTTTATAAACGTTTTTAAGTTTGACTTGGTCTTATAAAGTATATCACTAGGAAAACAATCGACTAAGAAATGTTCTAAGGCTTAAAAATCCTTCACTGAAGTTCGCAAGATCTAGAAATGTTCAAACTGACAATATCAGTTAATGAAATAGTATCATGGAATTTAGGTAACTGTATTTTGAGGAAAATTTCAAGGAAGGTTATTCTAAAATAATAAAATCCCAAATGATAGCCGCACTGCTCCATCTCCATATTCGCCTATCTTATAGCGATAAATCATGGACTAGGTAAGGTGATACTGTAATTATCTACATTTCCACAATACCAAATTTTCATGCATTTACAAGCTATACACAATGACGAAATAACACTCTATGGTCGAGTCCAGACTCATGTGTACATTAAATGCACCCAAGATGACTGTAGTGCCACAAGTGAACTACATCCCATAAGAGAAATGGTGTCAGTTTCTGCGACATCCGTGGATGTCGCCACAGAGTTTTTGTTGGTTGAAAAAGTGTTTGAAAACCAACATTTTACTCTTTGTTATCTACAAGTGTTGCCAAAGCTGCAGTAAACAACAATCGTTATCGTTTGTGTTGGAGATTTTTCGTATAAAATATTACTAAAATGAGGAATTTCAAAGCAAACTAGGGTAGAATTTATGGTTTTAGATTTACCTTGATTGATAATTGTTAATTTAGTCATTGCCTAATGGTTTGTTATTAACTAATAATCCAAATGTAAAATAGAGTAATATGGTGTCGTTACGATAAATATCGTACCCGTGGCAAGACTGCTTCATTCTCTTTTTTAATCAGCTGTGTAATGGTAAATATTATAATGTAACTTGACTTTCGTTTTAGTTTTGACGCTTCATATCCGGGACACAAAATAACTATTCAGCAGACCTTGGAAGCAGTTATGATTTTTCCTTTACAGACCTTGAAATGCACCAACATTTACACGATGTATTAACAATGCATGCAGATAATGCATTTTCACATTAATTACAAAATTTCAGGCTGTCACAAGTAATACAATAACTAAAGATACTCTGTGGTCATAAACAAATTTTGATATTGTGCATCATGTAATTAATATGATGACCACATAGTTCTATTAGCTCTTGAATCACTTTTGTTACAAGAAAGGACTATTATCAACTCCATTGTTGTAATTTAACAATAATAAATGATCGACTGGTTATAAAGTATTCATAGCAGCAGGGGCGAGAAGGTCAACGACTGCGGACACGCACGGCCAGAGGCCGGGGCCGGGCCGGTGTCAACTCAAAACTATCGACATGATATCACCGCGTTCTATTGGATTTTAGAATATTTTGTAGTTACTTTTAATCTACAGTTTTAACGTGTGTTTGTGCACTCACCGATGCGGGCTAAAAAAAGAAGAAGACACCGTAGGTATTGGGTACATTCTATTGTAAGTCAGAAACTTATAAATGGAACGTTTCATAAGATATTCTTATGAGAGGACACCTTACGAGAGGACGATAAGAAATTCTTTAACTACTTCAGAATGTCAAAAAAAAAGTTTCTCTATTTCACTAATAAACAATTCAGTGTCGAAATCTGTCATTGCACAGTATGACTATACAAACAACACAAATATACAACAAGACAAACAAGTCACCGGTGACTGCGGAGTAGCTACTGACGGGCGATCGGCCGACTATTCAATCGCCTGTGTGCGCGGACAGGTTACAACCTGTATGTTTCAGATTTTCGGCCGACTATCGCCTCGCCCACAAATCTGTGGCTTGCCACAGATTTTAAAATCGGCGCTATTTTTGATCGCCTGTGTGCGCGCTCCCATTCCTTCCAATGATGCACAGACTGGGCGATGAAATAATTGCCTTAAAATAATCGCCCGTGTGCGCCTAGCCTTAAACGGCTAGATAACCTTGAAGTAGTTCAAAAAGGACACTCCATACGATTCTGCTGCTAAGGTCTTGTAAAAAAGATACCGTACTATATACAGGGTGTCTAGTTTATTTCTCTTTAAAAATTCAAGACTAATTCCAGACTTTTTCAAGACTGTTTTAGTTTTTTCAAGACTGCCGCATTACTCGACATATTAATATTTATCTTACATTTAACAAAATTATTTACATAGTTGTCACTTATATATATTTGTTTTTAAATAGTACACACATTCCTTACATCGACCAACTTTAATTTTGTTGTTGGATATAATCACTACATTTTTCACTGTGAATACAGCATTGTCAAGTGATACAAAAACATAACACCTATCAAAGGATTAAAATACACAAAATTAACTGTGTTTCTACCGTGTTTTGTATTTTTTTAATCCTTGACCAATCCTTTGATGGATAGAAGGCTATGTTCTTATTTATATCACTTGACAATGCCATATATTCACGGTGAAACATGTACCATAGTGATTATATCCAACAAAAAATTTGAGCTACTCAAAGGAAGGCATGTGTATACTATTTTAGTCTTCAGTAGCAGTTTAGGGGCTAATATAATGAATTGTAATATTTTTGCCAAAAACAAGACCATTAAAATGACTACAAAATTATTACTTTTTTTAGAAGAAGCATTATTATTTCTTCAACAACATTGAAAATTTAAATGGTTTGAATTAAAATAATGCACAAGTTTGTAATTCTATTTTTTTTAACCCTTTGTCCGTCCTTCTTAGGGTGTGTGTTCTGTTTAGTTTATTAAAATAAATATAGGGTAATATAAATCCTTCAAAAAATTCAATATAATAGCAAATTTATAGAACACATAAAAATTGCATATGTTTGTACTAATTAAAATGTTGCTTTTCCTTGTTTTCTTTAGCTTGTAGGCAAATGTTAGTAAAATTCATTTTCCAACATTGTCTACTGTAAACAAATTTTGGAATTTTACATATTATTTAATAGAATCGTGAGCGTTTGTTAACGGTCTGCAGTTGCAAGCGTTTTGATTGGGGATTACAAGCATCTCTGGTTAGCAATATTTATCAGAGCGTCTTAATCGGCGATTGCAAGCGTCTCCATAGTTAAATTTTTTGTAAATTTCAAGACTAGACTGAAAATTCAAGACTAATTCCAGACTTTTCAAGACCATTATTAAATTCAATACTAATTCAAGACTTTCCAGATTTTCAAGACTACTAGACACCCTGTATATAGTCTAGGCATGGTCGTAGGCCTAATAGTAACTGGTTTAGTCAACAAACTAAACGCAAATTATTATTGTAAATGTGCATGTTTTTTACTGTCGTAAGATGAGTTTGGAGGGTTATAGTTACTGTATAAGCTAAAAATGGTAAAAATCCTCATTTTACTCATTGGCTTTAATACGGTCCTACCTTGAAAAATTTGACGTAAAATTTACTTCGAATTTTACGTACTTGTTAACAGTAAAAAATTCGACGTCAGAAAGCTTAACTTAGCAATTTGAATTTCGTAGGAGGCACAATAGGTCATTTTAAATTCATATTGGAATTATGTAGATAGTGCTTTGATTGATAGCTGATACCAACCATTTATGAACAGCGATTGTTCAATTTACACAAGTGCCTCTCGCAGCAATCTTCAATGCATCCGTTAGGTTTTTCTTTATTTTTAATTTAAGGATCACTAAGCTTAGCTATTACTTGAAATAACAATTTGAAAGTAATTTTCGTAGGCTACCGAATAGAGTAGGCCTATTGCTAAAGTAAGATTTTTAAATAATGAAAATATAAATACAAATTGATAAATTAAAACCCACTCTCACTCGGACTACAGTGATTACAGTACGTACATTCATCCAGAATAGTTTAAACGTTGACCCGCACAACATGGTATAGATAAACGAGAAAAGTGATGTTAGGGTACTTGTGTTCTTTAGTTCGATTATATGTTTCTTTGCTACAATTACATTTATTGAAAAAAATGTTAGATCCTTCAGCGATATTGCCTCGAAAACATTTCTATTCTTTATTGCCTAACTCATTTGGACACCGACAAACTATTTTGGGAAATAAAATACAGTACACTAAATGGGAAATGATACAAAACATCGAACAAAACCATACACTTGAACAATAGTTACAATCCGTGAAAGAAACAATACCTTGGTTTTGTATCTCTGGAAGAAGGTTAGAATGGACATGGCGAGCATTTTCACTATCAAAATCGAGGCGTAGAAGCCAAACCCCTGCAGAACAGGGTTGTCTGGCCGAACCGTCGACATGTCCATGCTGGCCTCTACCGCCACTACTGCCACTGACTGCTGGACTGTTGGGCCTACCTGTTACTGGGAGACGCATCCCTCCCACAAGAAGGGGAGGGCCATCGATGGCTAGAATATCGATACTTTACGCACAGAAGATTCGCAAATCGACCAACATGACAACATGAGACCCACCTGTTGTGTTTCCTTTAATTAGCATTGACGTTTTTATATTTAATTTTTCATGACTGTAGTGTTGGCAACCATGAATCATTTAAACCATATACGGGAAACATTTATATTTGGATGGATGAACGATGATGAAAAGAGAATTTCATATCATGCATCAATAAAGTAGGCCTAAAGCCATTTTAAAGACAAGTATGACTCTTAAAATATATTTTGCGATAATGTTAGAATTTTGTGTATGAAAAAAGTTCCCAATATTGACTGGAGTCTTTAGACACATGATGGTTTTAGGGGACGATTTTCATTTGGGATCTTGATGCGATGAAAATTGCAAATAGCTCCTTTTGGGTCTACCTGCTGTTACTGGGAGACGCATCACCCCTACAAGAAGGGGAGGGGGGCATCGATGGCCAGAATATCGATACTTAACGTACAGAACATTAGCATATCGACAAACATGAGGTATCCACCTGTTGTGTTTCCCCTTGTCATTAGCATTGACTTTTATATTTTATTTTTCATGGTTGTAGTGTTGGCAACCATGAATCATTTACACCATACGGTAAACGTTTTTAGTTGGATGTATGAACGATGAAAAGGGAATTTCATATCATGCACCAATAGTGTTAAAGAAATTTCAAATGTAAATATAACTAAAAACATGTTTTAAAGTAATGTTCGAATTTTTTGTAAATACCCGATGTATACTGGGGTCTTAAGTCAAATGTTGGTTTTAAAGGGGAGGATATTTTCATTTGGGATCTTGATGCAATGAAAATTGCAAGAAAATCTAAATAGTTTTCTAACAAGAAATAAATTAATTACAAACCATCCCAGGAAATTTTAGTGTGTTTGTTTGCAACATTTTGCGGGAAGTCGACTATGCTACTATTATTAAAGACCTGTTAAGCTGGGTACTGTATTAAATTTCAATTTGAATTTAAAGCTACTCCTATCAACTCGCGAACATCCAAACGTTGAAGTTTATTTTAGCTGAGTCTCTTTTGATACCTACGAGCTCCTCCTTTAAGATGATAACTTTGAAAGCCCGGCCGAGATTGCCATGTTATGTTTCTAGCACGCCACTGCCGGACAGAGCGGAAGTGCATGTCGTCTCGTCGCCCAGATGAACCGTTTTGGCGCCTCCTCGACGCGGGTTCCTGGGAGGTGTTCTGAATACGAACCTCCGATGGAAGTGCTGCCCTGGTTTTAAATAGTGGCACGCTGGTGTCTATGCCATGGCATGGTAAATAGAAGAGGCGCAATTGTGTATACGGTCGGCCTACGATTCAATTGCAATCAGTAAAACAAACGTCTATAACACACAAACAACTGTGTTTTTGAGTTTTTATACTTTATACTTACGGTATATGTTAATACATATTTTGTATGTTTCTATACCATTTGTGTTTATTTTATTGTAGGCCTATTTGTGTTGTAAACGTTTGTTTTTCATTTCTGATTGCAAACAACACTATCAAATGTTAATAAAAAGGGTTCATCAATTTGCCACACGGACAATTGTAAAATGCAAATGTTGCAGGTATTTTAGATGTTTGAATTTTTGTTGGTTTTTCAGTAACAAAATATAACTTCGGATGGTAAATATCGCAGAAAAGGCAAAGGTTTGGGGCGAAATGTGAACCATAATACTCATGTTAGCTACAAAACAAGTCCTTTCGATATTTTATCAGTTTATTGTTGTCTCGTGGATTGAGTTCAGAATATTATCATCGACAATGGATATTAAAGACGTCGGTAACACTACCCTGACCGTCGTCAATCCTAATAGTTCTCTGTAACTAGCTTGTGGATCAAGATCTCATTATCAAATATTCTTTATATCGGGTTGCTCGGTTGCTCACTGTTGAACTTAGCGTTAGTCATTGTCGTGGAATTCACCATACACTTACAAACAACCATTACTGCATGAAAAAAATTAAAGCGGTAGCAAAATTTAAAATAGGCGTGGCTGGCCAAAGACACGTTCAAACTGATAACTGGTAACGTTGGATTCGGTCCGTTCCAAGTATAAACTTGTATTTGGCAGGCCACTCTTTTTTAAATTTCGTCTTAAATTCCATTCGTGGTTATTCTTGTAATCATACGGCTTTTATGCTAAAACATGGTCTTGTATTCCCCTGTTTCTGACGCCGATTTTCAACCGATTTTCTCGAAACTTGGTAAGTGTTTAGTTGAATAGTTATATTACGTCGCTCATACCTCGGAATTTTGAAAATTTATCAAATATTACTTTCTGTGATGTCGCAAAGTAACTCGATTTTCCTTAGTAATATTTCAAAATTTAGTAAAATTTTCAAAATTCCGAGGTATGAGCGACATAGTATAACTATTCAATTAAACACTTACCAAGTTTCAAGAAAATCGGTTGAAAAACGGCGTCCGAAACAGGGGAATACAATACCATGTTTTAGCATAAAAGCCGTACGATTAACATTGCCGACTGCGCAACAATGGGCTACTGGCCTAGGGGTGAAGATGACTCTTAAGGGTGCGCTCTACCCATCTGCCGCGTGCGGATGCAAGGGTTTAGAATCTCCGTGTTTGTCGCCCCAGTTGTTAACCGATTTAAAATATTTTGGTGTCATTCTTTTCGTAATATATTTTTGTACTCCGCTATCGTCTTAAAATTTCGATATTAATTTAAATTACTAAGCAGGGTGCTTGCTAATAATGTTGAAATAAGCGTTTTTGTATCAAGTTTTAACGTATTAAAAACAATTTTTTAAGAAAAAATAAGACGATACACCAGTACAATATAATCTTAAGAACAAGATTCTGCAATAAGATTGGTAAAGAGTTTATAGATAACGATGGAAGAAGAGAGATGCGAAAGGTCTGCAATTTCAAAAACATCGTTATTAGACCACCGATCGATTTCGCACTGAAAAAAAAAACATTAAAGTAACAAAATTTAAAATCACCCGTCATATATTTTCCAAAATGTGAGTTTCCGCGTAGGCCTATAGCGGCAGTTAACAGTCTCGCTCGACGATTTTGATCCTTTACACCACTCTAGTCTGTGGCAGAAAAAGAAATTGAAAACATCAAAAGTAAAGCCGTCTTCATGCGAACAGCGGGCAAAAATTGGGTCCATGGGAGTCACAGCAGACAACCAGAAATGCCAAGACATATACATTTGGATGACACTGATTTGTGATTCCCTCATGCATAAAACATAAAAATAACAACAAATTTAAAAATTCCACGACATGTACAGACAAAAATTGAAATTTATTAATTTACATAGATGTAAAATTCAAATTAATAGTTTTCCCACAGTTTTGTAGTTTTATTAGACAGGTAACGAAAGTGTGAAAGTGAAAAAGTGTATAAAAGCAAATTTTCTCACACTCATTGAAAGTAAAACTAGTAAAACTTATACAAATTTGTCAAATTATCAATACCGTACTGTTTTCACTGATTAGGATGCACTTCTCCAATTCATACTCGAGGAAAAAAAACTTCATCGAAAACTACACGAGAAGCGTTGAGTCTGAAACCTTACAATATTAATTCAAACAGACTTAACAATCAAGCTCTCCCAATCCTTTTGGACTTACCTTTTTCCTAATCCTTTGAATGGTAGTTAATATGGACATCAACAACACTTTGATCATGAGGATGGCTGCATAGAAGGCGAACCCTTGAAGTACGGGATTGTCGCCCCTCAGAAGCGAGAAAAAATCCATGTTGAAGCACGGCTGATCACTCACTCTTCAAAACCACACTGACTGACTAGTAGAGCCTGCAGGACTAGGAGCCGAGGAGCGGCAAGTGGCGGGAATGGGGAGCAGGTGTATGTTGGTAAACAAACGCGCCGACGACCGAGGCGCGGGCGCGGCCAGCGGCCGGAGAAAGAACTACGGTAATTACTGTGTCAAACCAAACTGGCCGACTAACCTACTGTCGGGTCGTGTTCAGTTGGCTTCGAGATGCACCAAGTACTAGCTTGCCAGCTTAGACCTTAGTCCTTGGAATTTTGGTTTTCTTGGATTTTTTAAAAATTTTGATGGTGTACAATAAAAGGAGTTTAACTCCTCTTTACTATTTTTATTTGAATTGTTGGGGGCAACCTGAGAATCTGTTCCATGTTCATATAGTTTTTACAAGTAACATTTTTCCTAAAATTGTATAAAATTTGTAAAATGCAGGATGATAGGGGGACGCTCAAAATGCTCATAACACAGGACATTCTATGTGCACACTGGATGAGGCTCTGTCATCCTCTGTTCCAGATAGTGGAGAAAACGAAGCAATCGAGCTAATCCTGGAGCTGAGGGAGCTCCACACAATATTGTCGTTAAATTTCAAATCTCCATCCACTTACTTTTCCGCGGATTACAAGATGGGGTAGAATTTGCATATTCTTATATTTCTAATCTCAAATAATGATTGGAT